>VZTG01006518.1:1103912-1184138 GCA_013397845.1 Melanocharis versteri
AAAAAAAAAAAGCATTTTAGAGCAGGTTGCTTAAGGGTGCTATGGGCTCTGGTTGACCTGGCTGGTCTTAGCAGTTACTTGAGGAGGCTGAGAGCTTGACACTGGGAGAGAAAGCAGAACTTTGCATGCGCGTGTATGTGTTCGTTTAACGCAAAAATTCAATATCGACTTGGAGCAGAAGTATATTATCAAAGTCCTGAATGAACAGAAGTAAAATTGAATTGTTACGTTAAACAAAACACAGTGGAACAGTTTCAAGCCCATATGGCATAAAGCTCTGGGTAACCTGGCCTGATTTGTCAGCAAAACCTGCTGTTGCAGATGAGTGTTGAATTGGAGATATCCTTAGCTCCCTGACAGCCTGAACTGTCCTAGGATAGTATATATCAATGTATCAACATTTATTTTTTTTTTAATCTGAGATTTATGAGAATCTTTTCACATTTTCAGAGGAGAAAATGTCTGTGCTTCAAATCCAAGTAATACATCTCTCAAGATAAATGGATATCAAACACTCCTAAAAAGGAGAGCAATAATTATGCTCCATTAGCCACTACGTAATGATGGAAGGCAGACCTCCAACCCACCCCACTGAGGAGCTGCCATCTAGTACCAAAGTCAAGCTTTTACTTCCCAGGAGAAATAATGTAAAGACGTAAGTATAAGTATCAGATAAGCTAAGATAGTTTTACTAGTTTAGCAGTTACTTCATGCCATTTGTATGCATGTATAGTACAAGTTTACAGCCTTTGTCACCAAATGGGGAAAGGACGCATCAATAATAACCATCATGTTTCATTGTATTTCTTCTTAACCCTTCATTTCAACAAAAGGTTACTGTTCTTATCCAAAAGCCAGACATTCATAGTACATACTGTGGCCCATTTAAAAATTATATCCTCTTCAGCAAATAAAATATGCCGCTAGTGATCCTGATTGTCCCCTTGTTTCCCCTGGCAAGATTTGTTAGAAACTTTACTGATATCTGCGGCATAACACCAGACATGGAAAGGAGTCATGCTTCTATGTAGTAATTAACAAATGAATATGTATATTTATAACGTTAAGTTAAATCAGGAAAACTGTGCAATGAGAGGAGAGGTTTAACCTAGACGGGAGAGCAAGAGCCAGAGAAGAGGGAAAGCACACTAATTTCAGGAATAGAGTGTGGAGATAGCTGTAACCCAAACTCTTGCTTTACACTGTTGTAAAAAATTTGCATTTGTACTATTTGCAGTCAAATAGTACAAATGCACATAGTTTAGTAAATGCAGGACAGGAAACCTTCTACTTTCTTACAAGATAGCCAGGTGACTTTCATATTACAAATATTCTGTATAAGATATATAATGCTCCCCCGACCTCTCATGGAAGGGTAGCTACTGCTTCTTCCTTTGCTGCCTTGGTGCATCAATCCATCATAAAAGAAATAAAAAGGGATTAGTTCCCCATCAGTTCACACAGTTTTGTATTTAAGAGCTATGCTAAAAAATAACAAGCTACTGGTGTTCAGGTCAGGTCCTCCAATGGTGTAAGTGAGCTGAGTTCTTTTTACTTTAATAGAAATTCAACAGTATCAGTCAGATACAGAAAAGAACATACACAAAAAAGACCCCAAATGATATGGTTACTTTAAATAAATAAAAGAAATTTATCAAGTATTCCCTTGATAAAGAATGGCTGGGAAATTAATAAATGTTAAGAACATTTTTCCCTGAATCTTTAATGGTTTTAAACCCTGTTGACTCTTTATGGCAGTCACCAAACCAGACTGAAGAGAAAGGCAGAGGGATAATCTATTACATTGTTTTTCTGATTCTGAAAAATGTTAAAGCAAGTGAAAAAATAAAAGCAGCTTAAATATCAATGCTTAGGAACAGGGCAAGCACAGCAAGCCCGCTGTCAGTAATCCATCTCATCCTCAAAGTAATGTTTCATTTCTGACACCCAACTTAATTGCAAGTACGGAATAACTATTAGACCAAAAAATTGAAAACTTTAAGCTCAGTCCTGCTTTACATGAGTTGTGTGAATCAGTTTGTCTTCAGTGTGATGCCTTACACAAAGATTCTTCTGAAAAAGTGAACTTTGGTCCTGTTGATTTGACTAAGAAGACAGTGAGGCAGTAAGACAGGGAAATGGAGAGCTATTTAACAGGGATAATATGATTAAAAACTAGTTCTCAAAATTCTGAATGAATAGAAATCTGATTGCTTATTTGTTAATTGAAAGAAAAAAAAAGACAGTGTAAATATTGACGTGAAATTCAGATTTTATTAAGATACATACATATGTGTTTTCTTATTCTCCAATAACTCAAGAATGCTTTTTGTTCTCTAGTCAGACAACAGTTTTCTGAGCAAGCCATGCCAGCTCACACAGAAAATGGTCTTCCAGCCTTGGTATATGAGTTCTAGTGAATTCTTGTTATTTCTGACTTATCCTGGCATGAGTTTTGGAAATTAGGCACCCACTCTTCTGTTAAATCACAGGTGCCCACCATCGCAAAGTAGTCATTTTAAAGGACTCACCATGAGGACATGAAAATATGGCAAGGCATTAGCGGTTACACTGAAAGTTGATCTTAATTGGGCCACACCTTAACTTATTCATTTGTATTTATTCAATGAACATATTAAATTTGTCACATGTTCCTTGAAAATTGTTTGAACATATTTTGACAAAACATCTTCCAGTTAAAACTGGAATTCTGAAAGCTACTTTGATTGTCACATTTTACCCAGTAAAGAGGAATGAAGGAGAATTTTAATTCACTTAAAAATCTCTGGGCTTAGAAGTCTTAGCAACTGAGTACTATGGACTCAGCATCGGATTTGGTCCTAATTTCGTCACTGATGGCCACGGGAAGGAAGATGAGCTCTTTGACCCCATTGCAGTGCCAGAACCAGAGCTGAAGGAAATATTAGATTGCACATTCTGGAAATTGAGATATATTCCAGGAAGAGTGAGACAGGAAATATAAATCTTGGAGGCTCTTTTTCTCTGTGGCCTTGGGGCTCCAGAGCTGGAATGCTCCACTCAAGAGACCAACAGTTAAGATGCACTTGAATCATGCTAGTCAATCAGGAACTAACTGTTTGGGAAAAAAAAAAACAAAAACAAATTCACAAACAAGCCAGAACAAATTTTAAAAGCTCCTGTAATGATTTATGCTTCTCTTTTTCATTTTAATTTTGAACTCAATATATTAGTATTGTGGTACCTTGAATGTAACAAGATAGCTTGAAATTCTGTGAAGATTAAGATGGAAACTTTTACATAGATCAATCTGATTGCTCTTATCAGGCAAATTAGGCAGTCAGAATTAATTTTTATGAATGCAAGTTTAGGATACAAACCATTTTATAGAATAAATATATTTATTTTTGTCTATTATATATTATTAACTGAAAAATTCATTAAAATTGTAAAAGTCAGAGCAAAATATTTCCATGTAAGAGATGGAGCAAAGGAGGTATTGTCATTCCACCTCTTAAGATATCAATTTTCAGTAAATTCCATTGCGCTGGAAGAAGGCAGGACCGCACAACACACATGAAACTCCTGGCCTGGTGAATTTGGTCTTTCAGACTCTTGCAGTAGGGTAAATTCCATGCAATTAAACAATCAGAAAAGATGTTTTCAGTATGGACTTTAAAAAAGAAAGTTCCTCCTGATCTGTATTTTGTGTGAAAGAAGGTATCTCAAGACTTCCAGACAGGCAGTAGTCTAAACAAAAATCTTCATTTTTACACTTCTGTAAAAGTATTGCATTTACTGATTGGTTATTTAACTCATATGATTTCACAGAAGGCAAGTTATATGAATGATACTCTGGAAAAATTGCATCTTAAACTTCTCCGCTTTAAGGTATACATCTTTCTCCACAGGTAGATACCTAATTTGGAACTCACAGAAGTTTCTTCATCAAAAGTTTGTAAGATCTGTTTGGATAAGTCTGTTAGGAGCCACATCTGATTCTGCTTGATGGGGATAGTGCTGACGCTGCAGATTTTTTTCTTTTCTTTTCTTTTCCTTTTTTTTCTCCCAGTAACTTAGTGACTCATAATCTTACCAATTAGTGACTTAGTTTATTTAAAACACTATGCAAGTCTCTCAAATTTCTTTATCTTTTCATCTACAAGCTTCAGTTATGAGAATTTGAGAAAAAGTATACAGGTAGTCAATTATACACAGAACAGGTATAAAAGCTGCCTTGGCTCACACTTGAGTTGTGAAAATAAGGCTAAAATGCAAAAAAAGTGGTCTGTGAAACACCCAAGCATTTTCCCCTTCCTTCTGTTTCTAAAGTTTGTGAAACACAAATTAATAATATAAGGAAAGACTTCTTAAGGGGAGCAAAATCCAGACTGACAGAGGTAAAATTAAAACTATTTTACAGCAATGGCACGACTTAGAATCATTTCTATGTGACTTTAAAAAAAATCAATTTCCCAATTACAGACTGCTTTGAATAGGAAAAAAACAGTAAAATGAATGCTTCAAATAAAATCTTTAAATATTCAGCTATGTCTAAAAGGGCAGTAATTTTTTCTGACCATTTCTTTCAGGGAAGGCACAAGGAGAAATCCCCTTTTCAGAAAGATAAAATAAAAATATATATTTCACCTGAGGATGTATTTCTCAAAAAAGGCTAATAGTACTCAGGAGCCATCCTTGACTTGTTTCCTTCCTCTTTGGATGAATTATGAGCTAAACCCATTGCCAGCTCAGCCAGTCAGCTAAGTTTTTTCCGTATCTGTTATAGGCTGCCTACTAGCCTAAACAGTCTACTAACATGCTGAGTCACAGTGGGACCCTGGGAGCAGCTGGCATCACTTTTAGGGTGTCCTAAACAGTGTCTAAATCTAACACACAAGTAACTTTATTTCATCTTGCAATCCACATCCCCTTACTAGTCTAAATCTTTAGATATAATTGAAAGAACAATTTTAATTTCCCCAACATAAGTCCATTAATGAAGCTGTCCTTAGAATGTCTCTTGCTTGATCCCCCTGACTAAATTGGATCTTAGAACTCATCTTGTGCAACCTTGGTCTGTGAAAAATGCGACCTAAAGTGCATCCTCTGATGAACTCTGAATGTCCTGTCTGTGGCATTTCCTCTATGTTTTAGACATCATACATGGGGATGTCTAGAAAGACCCAGGAACGAAGTTTGGGAGTCCTCTAAATGTGTGAATAGGCTACACTGCCTAACGAACTACCCAATCAAGGGCTGACAAAACTCAAAAATACAGCACATGGGTGAATGATTCTTTAATTTCTTTTTTTTAACACACAATGATGTTATTTAAAAATGTTGCCACATTCAAAGAGATCTGGAGACATGCTAAACCAAGAAAAAGTAAAAACCAAAAGTTAGAGGCTGGCCCTAACTGTCAAGTTTAAACATGGATGGGCAAAAAGCATAATTTTTCATAATATGTATGCCTTTTCATATGAGGTTTTGATATAGACCTCCATTAGACTTAAACTGTGCTTTCAGTCTAAAAGGAAACATATGGGATGCTGAGTTCCACTCAGATCAAGATTTTCTAGACTAAAAATGAGAGGGAAATGACAGAGGAGAACATGGAGGGGGAAATAATGTTCAGCATGCACATGCAAAAAAAATTAAAAACAATTTGAGTGCTTTTGCATAAGTCAAAATTATGCAGCTCTGCTATAGCCTTCTCAGGAATCTGGAAACAATCAGCAACCTCACATGTATAGTCCTTTTTCTTACTGGTGTGAGTTTGCCTTCTCTAGGAAACTGGAAGGGTCAAATTTTGATAAAAATTCCAACACTATTGGCATAAATCCAGCTGGTTTTCCTTGATTGACAGATGTTTTCAAAATCACCCTGTTTTCTTGCAACCAATAGCTTTAATTTGCTTCTTTTCTTTGATCAGAGATACATCAAATAACACTGTTATGCTGCCCCTGCTCTCTCAGAACTGAAACACGAAATTGAAGAGCTGGATAACTGGCGTTTCTGATGCTTCTTTGGTCTTAAAAGGGTGCATTTTCACCACTAGTGATGACAAGTAGTGGTTATTAGGACATTTTAGTTATTTCTCTATTGACTTGAATTGTAAAAATTTTCCAAATGCCTTTCCATGTTTTCAGTGTAGAAACACTTAACCTTAAACTGAGTTATTCAGTTGTTCACCCCTATTTCTTTGGCATCACAAATTATTTCTTTTCCCTTGCCCCAGTGCTGAAGTTTTAAAGGAAAAGTATTAATTGATTTTTAAGCATTCTGGTTTGGATATGCTACTCTCTCTGAAATACACAGGTATATAATTTAATGATTTTTACATAATATCACCTTCCCTCCATTTATATTCTTGTGCAGTATATAGCCTCACATTGCCCATCTGATTTAGTTTTGACTGCTTGGATGCCTTTTAGATAAAGGACACCATTCCACGGTGAAATTAGGAGCATTCTTTTCTTCTGTCTTCTTTCTCCCCATCCTCTCCCCTGAAACCACAGGAGCAAGAGAAGGAAGAGAGTAATGAAACAAAAATTCATACAAATCTAGATGCAACAAATTCTCTCCACTGAGCAATAAGGTTTCATACTCTGCTGGAGAACCCATTAATCTTAATCCATCTGGAAAGAGGTCTATTCACAATATTTCACAATCTAAGTACTTTTCTAACAAATCTATTAATTATGCACTCAAACAGATTATTTTCTGCCTGTGGAGAATTGTAACTGGAATTTTTCTTGTGCTGGAATCCTTCCTCTCTCCTTCCTCTTTATAACTAATTACTATATCCAATTACCATCATTATTTTTTCGTACTATTCTCTTATCTCACTCCACAAATTCTTGGGGAAAGGGATCTAAAAAGATAAGCAAAAATTGCCCTACTAAATGGAAATACAAATCTTTTATCACCACACTCTTTCCCCTCCCCCTTACTTCTCTTATATTATTGTATAACTCTAACATTCACTGGCTTTTCATCTGCCTTACTTAAAGACACAGAACTAAGCAAATTCTGCAGTAGTTAAGATCACAATAGAATCACTGACTGTTTTAAAATTGTGAAATACTGACCAGCCAGCCCATTTGGCATGGCAGGACAATTCAGGTCAATGTCAGCCTCAGGAGGTGTTCACTCACACCCCCTGCCCAGAGCAGGCTCAGTCATGGAGTCAGATCAGGTTGCTCAGGCCTTTACCTCATTTAGTGGATCCATGCTGATCACCTTCTTGCCTTCCTTGTGGATAGAGATGGTCTCCAGAATGAGGTGCACCCTCTCCTTTCCAGGGACTGAGTTGAAGTTGCCTTGGTCCTTCTTCTTGCTCTTTTTGAAGACATGGGTGACATTTTCTTTCTTTGCTGAGGCACCTCCCCTGGTAACCATGACCTTCGAAAGATGACCCTAAGTGGCCTCACTGTGGTGTCTACCAGATCCCTCAGCACTCATGGATGCATCCTGCCAGGGCCCATGCACTTATGGATGTCAAGTTTGTTTAAGTGTTCCCTTAGATTGTACCCATAATCTCTTCTCCAGGTTTTGCTGGCATTTCTACCCAGCTTTTCCATCAGTGCTGTGCACGTTGCTAAAGGGCAGTAGTTTAAAGAAGACGGAGAAGATAGAGGGCTGCTGTGAAACACTGGGGAGCTAACTGAGGCTCAGCCTGCTCACTCCTTTCAGCGCTCCTCGGCTGTGAGCTCCAGGGTGTTTCCACCACCACTGTATGTCTGCATCCTCTCAGCTCTTCCCCCACTCTATCTGAGTAGTACAATTTCTTTCCCTGACAATTTCTAACATGCTAGGGAGCACAGTTTTTAAATATAAAGACATTTAAACAGATTTCAAAAGATTTCTAAGCAGCTGACAGGTGTCTTTTTTCACATAAAGAAGCAGAAGACTTGTGAGGGGAAATCCTGCTTAAGGAAAAAAAAAGATTTTTTTTTTTCCTGCAGATTCTTTATCTCACAATGTGAAACATTAATGAATTCTGCAGATAGCATACAATACATTAGATACAACCAAAAACTCTAAGACAGAGTGAAAATTACTGAAAAGTGTCTCGTTGTTATACAATGACCCTGAGCAAGTCCATGAAATCTAAATTGCAAAGCACTGTCTTGTACTGTAATATCCTTCCTGGGTGGACTAGAGGCACTCAAGTCCTCGTTCCCAATAATATGTCTATCTCAACACAGCACATATGTCAGTAACAAAAATTCCTATAGTTCCCAGTCATATTTTAGTCATACCTATTTCCTGTTCTACAGCAAGCACATTTAATACAAAAATTCAAATACTGCACTAAGCAAGTCCCTGAGAGAAATTATCATACACAACTCCTTTCCTAATAAATTAGGTTTTGTTAGGTCAAGATCACCAGGTTATTTTTTCCTGAAACAGCTTCCTGCAAATTTCCATCCTGCAGTTTGTTTAAACTGGGCAGACTTGAAATTCACTGGGAAGGATGTCCCCATATAGGTCTCTATGCAGGGGACCTCACACAGGAAAGCTTTATGAGAAATGTGCACTGTGTTCACCAGAAGATGCAATCCTAAGCAGTGGCTGCCGACAGGAGAGAGAGCAGCAAGAAGGGAGAAGGAAGAGGTTACCTAATTTTGTTTTACACTTCAGGAAAAAAATAAATGTGTTTGTTTGCCCACCACTTTTAGCAGACAAAACACTGTTTTCCATGAGATTGAGATACTCAGTGAAAGCATTTAGGTTAGAGTATAAATTTAATGAAAAAGCCAAGGATCAATTGCATAATGATTCTTTATTTGACTTTACAAGACAAACAATAATTCTGTAGGAAACAATCATTGATGAAACAGGTCACTGGCATCATATTTGCTTCTCTTTGAAATTTTTTGATACAGCCTTTATTGGTTTTTCATTACTATTGAGGTGTATTTAGTTGAGTTTCATAACTGAAGGACAATTCTTCCATTTTTCAGATAAAGTCAAACTTGTCTCCAGGAAAGAAGGAAGCAGAAGAATTCTGAATCTTTCAAGTCTCTTCAGCTCCTTAGATCAATGACTTAGGTGGGATTTAAGCAGCGCTCTGGCCTCATGCCACTTCTTTGCCCAAGTGTTAACTTTACCAACATGTGATGGTCTCAATTACAATCCAGACACCCTCACCTTGCTAAGTAAACCCACTAGAAAAACAGTTACTTTGGAAATTATTTTGTCCAGTCCTGGTTTATAATGATCCATGATGTGTCCACCTTATCGCAACAGGAAGCTAAAGATATTTTATGGTAAATTTAAAAATGTACTTAAAAAACTCTCCACTTGTGCCAGCTTGGAAATTTTAGAGGATAAAAAAAATAATCTTTTTTCTTTTTTTAAACCAGACTTTAAAGTTATGTAAATTGCCATTGTTACTACAAGCAGAGGATATTTCTTCAAACATACAGATTCATTTGGCAACTCACCTGATTTAAATGGATTTATGTTTCACATTCATAAATCATGTAATAACCACTCTTCAATCACTAGTAGTGCTGAGTCCACAAGAAAGTGATTTGTAAGTCTCTTAAACATCAATATACAGACTCTGAATTAATTTGTATGGACCTTCTAATCCTTACATAGTATATGTGCTCTCCTAACAAATACTGTCTCCCCACAAGCCATGAATCTTAACAATTAATGACACTGTAACAGAATGAACCTGACTACTCAGACTCATGGGGAGTGGCGGACGTCACTTGGTCTGTTCAGCCTGGAGAAGAGGAGACTGAGGGGAGACCTCACTGCAGTTACGACTTCCTTGTGAGGGGAAGAGGAGGGGCAGCCACTGATCTCTTCTCTGTGGTGACAGTGACAGGACCTGAGGGAGTGGCCTGAAGTTGTGTCAGGGCAAGGTTTAGGTTGGATATCAGGAAAATGTTCTTTACCAGAGGGTGGCTGGGCACTGGAACAGGCTCCTGAGGGAGGTGGTCACAGCACCAACCTGACACAGCTCAAGGGATCTCTTCACTCCGGTGACCAATGGCAGGACTTGAGGAAACAGCATCAAGCTGAGTCAGGGGAGGTTTGAGCCGGATATGTGGAAAACGCTCTTGCCCCTGTGGGTGGCTGGGTACTGGAACAGGCTCCCCTGGGAAGTGGTCACAGCACCAAGCCTGACAGAGTTCAAGAGGCATTCGTACCATGCTCTCAGGCACATGGTGTGACTCTTGGGGTGTCCCATGCAGGGCCAGGAGTCGGACTTCGATGATCCTGATGAGTCCCTTACAATTCAGTAAATATTATATGACCTTCTATGACTCTGAGAACAACCCAGACTCAATTAGCAGGGATATCAATGTGCTGGGTGAAAGCCATGTCTTGGCATCACTTCCTGTTTGAATTCTACTAATGAAATATCCCCGAACCCCTAACCCTTCTACGATAACACAAACGGCTGCTGACCTTGAAGGAAAATTCCAAGTAACAGAAAACACTTCTCAGAAACATAAGCTGCTGCAAAATATTTATCTTGTCCTTTGTCCTCTAGCAGGACTTTTACAAGAAAACAAAACAAAGCACTAGGCCTAGGCCCTCAGTGACACAACCCTGTGAGATCTGGAAAAAAGCCATTGCATGAAAGCATACGTTGACACTTCAGTTTCTATTTATCCAACTGGAGGATAACCCTGAGCTATGTAGAAGGCAAAGCTTGGCACCCTGAAAGTTAACCACAGCCCTCTATCGCAACCATGGATCAATGACGTCCTTTTCCACAACAGCATGTTGTAAAGATGGTTAAGGCAACACAAGTCTGCTCTTACTTTTTTTTTTTTTTAATCTTAACTTGAAACATTCAAAAGAACACATTCTCCAGGGTTCAACAAGACTTGGGCCCCCGCTGCAGCTTTTTCCAGCTTTCCACCCCTAGCTGTTATTATTTATGTGGCTTTTCAGAAATTCCTGAACACCTGTTTTCACAAAATACACAAAACCTCGATTATTCTTGAGATATCCACAACTCTGTTAATTTTGATGCTGATCTATAGGTTAAATTTTATTTGGGTAGAGGAAGGAAGTAGAAAATGGGAAAAAACTGAACTCAGTGTAACTTCTTACAGAAGCGAAGAAATGAGACCAAACCCAAAACCTCATCAAAATAAACAGCTAATTATACAGACATAAGAGGAAAAAAAAAGAAAAGGAATTCAATTCCTCATTGAATAGATTTTTCTAAGCATATGTTTAGACATCCAAGATGTGACAGAAATAGAGAGCAGAAGACAACTGTTGTGAAGAAGTGGAGAGATGTGAAATAAATTTGTAAGACATAAGAGAAAAGAAAATATAGAAGGATTGAAAAAAAATATTTAACTTAAACAAAACCATACAATTAATCCTCACAGCAAATATGTGTATGTATTTGAATACCTCCCATGCACTTCAAAGCGTTAATTCAATATAATATTGTTTCTACAAAATAAAGGAGTAATGAAATCGCTTAACAGGTCTTCATTCCTATACTATAAGCACTAAATGTAGGAATAGAAAACCCTGCCAGAGGCTGGGCCACTGTTGTAGCTGTAGAAGAAAAGTTATTAGCACCACAAACCAGACACAGTGATAGCATTAAAGCAGCAATGCACATTCCCTCTGGAACAGATTTAACTTAGAGACACAAGAGATGCACAAAAACCAACAACAAAGGACACACTTTAAAAGTACTGTAACTGCCTTGCAGAGCAGCTCTAGTGTGAAGATAGTATGATTTTGCCACACTTTTAAATAAGATCAGGAATATATTTAGGATACCTCTTTTTAGTGGGGAATGAAGCTTCTTGTGGTCACAGCAATGCAACTGTGGCCCTACTGACAGCTTACTCATACAAGAAAGGTCATGAAACAAACTGGTCCTACAGAGAAAATCAAGTCAGTCATGTCCCTAGAAAAAATTACTTCTACTGTGTGGTTAAGATCTTAGATGAATGAGCTGACATGATTCATGTTTATCTGAAATTAATCTAAGTGGAGAGAATATAATCATCTATATTATTAGACACTTGAAAACTTCTACTGTACGTGGGATTTCAGCAAGGTGTCATCAGCCAGAGGTTATTCTAAAAACAACAGAGTTGTAAACAAAACTACTCAACGCTTCCAGAATTAAAGCAGATTTATAAGATGTTGCACATTATCTCCACATGTATGTCGTTAGTGTTGAAAATATACCACATTTCCTGCATCTGGATATATCTATAGCCTACCACCACACATGGGGACAACCATATGCATGCTTCAAGTCTTCAGTACTATTATCCAGAAAAGAATGTCTGGGGGAATCTTTCCCTTCTTGCCATTTTACTGCTGCGTTAGTTGTCAAAGGAAACTAAAAGAACTTTAATAAGTATTTTTACACTCTTGTTTCATTGCATCAATTCCTCTCTCTCTCTCATAGGCATAAAAGCAGACACATACCACCTGGAATGCAGTCTCAGTAATTTAATGGTCCCAATCTAATTTAACTCAAAATTTGAGGGATATCCCAGCTCTGCAATGATGAGTCTGCAGCAGAAGAAAAAGGAAGAAAAAGGAAGAAAAAGGAAGAAAAAGGAAGAAAAAGGAAGAAAAAATAAGAAAAGGAAGTCCTTTCACTGTGATGAGCTATTACAGTTTTAACTTCATCATGTGTTTCCTGTATGAAAGAGCTAGTATCCCAAACCATCAGATGAATGTTGATGTCAAATAGGCACAAGGTAATTAAAAAAAATGCTAGGAATTTTCAGACTATAAATCTTTTCAGTTAAACTCAATTTAAACTAAAACTAAACACTATTACTAGTCCAGATGAGGGAATTTATTGTCTGAAACAGAAAAAAAATTTTTTTAATTAGCCTGCATGCATTATACCCATTAAAAATATAATGTGAAGATTATTGTATATTGATGGGAAGCTGCCAGTTAATTAGTTCTTCTGGGTTCAAAAGATTCCTCTGGGAGGTCTTTTTCTGTACAAATAGGAAAATACTTTTGTTTAGCCTCATGTAAAAACCTTAAGCAGCATATTAAGGAAGGAGAACAGAAATAAAACCTATAAATAGGTGTTATTTGTGAAAAATAATATATTGTCTATTTCTTTAATTACTAAAAATAGCAAGTTGTGAAGATGTCTCTTGGGCACTTGAGGACAATTAAGAAACCAACTGGCATTGTGCACTGCATCGATTTTCTCTTTTGAAAACATTTATTCCCTCTATTCTCATCTCTTTAGCAGTACAGTAAGCTCAGAGGAAAATGTTCAGAGAGCTCAACTCAGATGGCTTAGCATTTATTTCTAGCATTGAGGTGTCTCACTAAATAAGAACATCCAGGCTGTAAAACAGTGTGGCTGAGTATTCCACTTGTTGTGTTCAGAAGCGCACATTCACTCACAAACCTTAGAGGTATCAAATTCAGTGCAACCTAGGAAAGATCACAGAATCATAGAACGGCCACTGCTAGAAGAGGTCTTAAAGACCATCTCGTTCCATCTGCCCTGCCACGGGCAGGGACACCTTCCACTTGACCAGGTTGCTCAGAGCTGCATCCAAACTGGCCTTCCAGGGATGGGGCATCCACAACTTCTCCGGGCAACCTGTTCCTGTGCCTTACCACCCTCACAGTAAGCAATTTTTTCCCTAATATCTAATCTTTGAAGCCGTTTCCTCTTGTCCTGTCGCTTGATGCCCTTGTAAATAGTCTCCCTCCACCTTTCTTGTAGGCTCCCTTCAGGTCCTGAAAGGATGTCTCCAGGTTTCTGAAGTAAAACCATCTCTACAGCCTCCTCATTGTCAGGGCTATTGAATCTTCATTCTTCATCCCTATATGTCACAAGGAACACTCATTATGAATGAAAAGTATGATTTCACTTTAAATGTTAAAAGAAAATTGACAGAAAAACTGTATGTATGGATGAAGTCCAGTACACTTACAGAACTCAGGATTATACAGGATTTGAATTGCAGAATTTTCAGGTTCTGAATTTTAAAAAATTAAATAAATCGAAGATGTGGCTGGAGATTCCAGTGCTATTTAGGACAAAAAGGCATGAATCCATTGTGATTACGTACAAGAAAAGCCTCAAAAAAATGGGTATTTACTTACTGCTCCTGGGACTTGGGTACCTTGACACACCTAGCTGAATGAACTATTCATGAAATTCACTACCATCCATGGTCTTCTATTAGGGATACATTAACTCCGAAGTACAGACAGAAAAAAATCTCTTACAGAGATCTGTACAAAGACATTGTAGCAAATGTAGAGAAACATAATGTTAAAAACAAGAAAAGCATCCTTGCCTGAAGAAAAAAAATCAATGATAGACATCTCTTTCACTTCACAGTGCATTTTTCCAGCTCTCCAGGCTCCTTCAGCCCACCTAGGAGAGAGTTAAAACTTCAGGCTGTAAGGGAACAGTCAGCTTTCATACAGCGATGTTTCACTGTGAATGGCACAGCAATATATAAGCATCAATTTTTTCATAGTGGGCATGTACTGCTCAGTCTTTATAGAGACATTTTTTTAATTTGGGACATAAATTAAATTAAATATTTATGCCAGAGCTGTCAAAAGAAAGACAAATAGGACTGGCAAACAATTCTCTTAATGAAGTTCAATCACTGTAATGCACACTGTTGTCAAAGGGTAAGTGCAAGTTAATTTTTTCTTTAAAAGTTTTTCTCTGTTTTTCCTGACAGTCATGTCAGAAAAAAAATGATAGTTTGAGAGGTGATTTATTCAAGGCATAATCCTGTGCTCAGCTTAAGTGAATATAATTTCTTTTCCCTTTGGCAACATCAACAGCTGGTGAGTTCTTGAGGCTATTTATTTATGTTTACTAGTTGGTTTTGAGGAAGGTAGTTTCATTGATGTATATTTTTAAGCACAAACAGATTCACCTACACAAAAGAGAGATATCTTTTTTTATTATTTATTTAGCTGCAGACATCCAAAGGAAATGGGCAATAACCTAAGCATAGCCAACCATGGTATCTCAATATCCTGTTTTATCTTACCCAGGTACAAAACATGCTTGATCATCAGCAGGCAGAACAAAAAACTGTGTTCTGAAACTCAGATTTTTAACTATACAGAAGTACTCTAAGAATTTTAAGAACCTGCTTTTTAGCACAGCAAGTACCATTTCTGTCTCCCACACTGCCAGCTTCTCTTCCTCTCAACACCATTTTAATACCTGCTAAGAGAGATTGGTAACACTTGGCAGGACCAAAGCTAAATGGCTTTATGCAATTTCTTGGAAGTACGTACAAAAGTTGCTGAAATACCTGAAATCCTAGGTCAGTGGCAAATTCCTGAAAAACAGCCTACAGTAGTGCCACAAAATCAAATGTTACTTTATATGTCAAGTCCTCGTAAGTCTTATCAACTCAGTTTAATGACATTTTCCAAATCTTTTCTCAATGAACTCATACGCCGTGTGAATAAGGGTGGACTGTATGGTTAAAGAGCAAAGGACTGGCCTAGATTAAAATAAAAATTGGAAAACTACATTCCAACTGAATACTTTTCTCTTCTTTGTTTCCTCGATGACACCCAGTTATCTCTTCTTTCTGCCTTGATTTCCCCATTTTTAAACAACATCAATGTCTTGTTTGACACAGTTTGATCAATAATACTGTTCAAAGAATTAGTAGCCTACATACACTTCTGAAGTTCTTCAAACTCCAGCAAAAATATTGAAAGAGAACTAAAAAGTACTGATTTACATTCCTGCCTCATTGTTAAATCTCCTAATACCTTTTAGTCCACTCTCTGCAAAATTGCATATATAACAAAATCTCTCAGGTATGCACAGTGTGATTTGAGCTGGTGCTTAATAAAACAACCCCTGAGCTGAGGACATGGGAAATAAAAACAGATACATTAAACCTATGGAACCAGTCACCAACTGGTCTAAATTATCATCACTGAATTCCTTCTGCTGGAAATCAGTGGAGTCCACCTTTTCAGTCTGCTGTATTGTCTGATTCATCTTAATGCACTGCAAGTCAGTTATAATTTGCACAGAAACATATTTTCTACTGATGAAAATCCTGAGTCCTACATCTCAAATATCAGTTGGAATCTTGAAAACAGTCCATTTTTTTAATTACTAAACACGTTTATTGCAGCATGAATTGTTTTCAATTATTTTTCATAGAATATCAAATACTACTTTCAAAGGTCAATATAACACTTGCAGAATACAAAATATTTGCCTTAACAAAAGAAAGAGAAATTTTGCAGTGGGAAAATTCAACATATAGCCTTTTTTCTCAACAACAGAAAAAGTCAGAAACCTCTGAAATCTGCTGAAGAACATAAGGAAGAGATGCCTTAGGCAAATATTAGGGAAAACATACATATCAGTAGAATGAAGACCATCCATATATTGTCGCCTGCCTGTCTTAATTTTTCCTTTTAGATGGACTTCATGAAACCTCCTACCTATGAAAACTTGTCATTTTTCAATGCAAAAAACACTCTTACAGGTAGCAGAAGTTCTGTACTGTACTAATGGCCAGTCACTTGCTAAGCATGCCAAAAGGGTGCTAGGTTTTGGGTGAATTACTTCCTTGTGTTGGACAATTTAAAGCTTACTCAGAAATTAAATCACACATTTCACAACTGTCTTGAAAATCCAATGTATCATATCCTTCCCAGCAGGGTTATTTATGCATATATATACTTATTTAAAATCCTTTAGTCTGTATATTTTGCTTTCCATTCTCAGCAATACCTACATAAAAGGGAGGTCTTAGTGGAGTCAGTGCAGTATTAGAACAGGTCAGGCATCTGAATGTGAAATTGTGAGCAAGTACCTGCACTTTTATATGTATACACATCACACTTCCTGAGAACACATCTGCTAATGATTCAGTAAGTTTCAATGCTCACCTCATTTGATATCACAGGTAAATAAATGAAGGTTTTACTCAGCTTTGATGTCTAATACCTTTACTGGCAGCACTGGATAAGCTTGAAGAGATTATAAGTGTCATTTAGAAATTCAGTATAACATGAAATAGTGTTGAGGTTTTTTTCCCATCTGGGGTATTGCTTTCTCTGCCAATGCAGTGAGATCTGCTTATCTAATCTGATTCATGACTCATGCACCTGCAATCTAGCAGAACAGTAGAACTAGTTTGCAACTTCAGCTTTTCTTCCCTCCTTTGAATAGTGTGTATGACACAGAAATTTAAATTGGGGGTTTTTGTGATCTATGTATCTTCAGACGTACTGTCCCTTGAGATGGATCAACATCTGCTTTTCATCAGACACATGGCAATTTTGAAAACTGGGCTAAAAGAGACAGATGCAAACACCAGCTTTGTGAAACAAGCATTGTGAGTCCAGATATGAGATGTATTTTTCCCCCTGGACCAACATGAATATAGTTTTATGTTTCCCTGGTAAACAGGCTTACCCAAGTCATACAGTACTGAATAGCCACTCACCTGAAAGCCCAGTCCTAAGCAAATTTTAGGATATCCAGCTGCACAGTAATTATCAGTATAATTATAAGTAATTATCCATTACTTATAGATTGTAATAAGATAGGAAGCAGGTTATTCAGTTGCCCAACCCTGCCAGCAGTTTCTTCCACAACCCTGTCTTCCTGTGATGAGACATAACAGAATCAATGAGCCCTTTGCATGCTCGGACAACTTGACCACTCCAGTTCTGGGCAAAACAAAGCACAGGCTTGGGAACTAACCAAAAATTACTCCCAGAACATGGACCTACACAAGGTTTATGCACAGTGTCCTGAAAGGAGCTGGATGTCAGGTCAAGGTCTTGGACGGATGTAAGGTTACTTTCATCAGCCACCTTGTCTGGAAAGAGGAGAGGTTTCTTCTGTGTTTAGTGCGCACTCACCTGTATCATCACTGGCCTGTATCTACTGACCTGTCTTTTAAGGAAAGAAAAGTATTCGAGACTGTTGGTGGAAGCAGTGTCTGGCCTCTCTTCTAGCAACCAGCTGCCATACTTACAAAGAGGAAACGGGGGGAGAAGGAGAGTCTGGAGATCAACAGGGTCTTTAGAAGTGTGTTCTCAGAGCAGAGGATGGAAGCACCAGCCGTGAAAATGGAGATAAGTAATAATGAGTTTTACCTTCTTGAGCTTTTCAGACACTTGAAAAAGTGGACAAGATTTAGTCTACTACAGAATTAAGATAACAAAAAGCTGGAAGAAACTCTCTTTGATTTTCTTCTCGCTGAATAGAAAATCTTTGTTACTCTATTGCCGCCACACTTGCTCTAGAAAGGATGTCACGAGTCTGTAAGTAGATTGCCATTCCAAAACAGATATCTAAGCCCTATTAGGCATGATGTGTGATCAGGGCTGGTACACAGACCCGGAAAATGAGGCCAGGTAAAATGCACACCTCTGTTCCAAAAGCATGAAAAGGCTCCAGTCAGGAAGAGGAGATCAGGAAAAGAATAAAAGTACAGCATATCATGACCTTGACAGACATGATTTGGATTTGCAGTGGTGGTAGAATTTGACCCAAAATAGCTTAAACACCAGTTATACAGAATCATCAATATAGGAAACATACTTTTTTTTAATATTAACGTTTGATTAAATGAGCAATTCTTGAACAAAATATTCAACCCTGTCAGAAGGCAGAAGTGATGGAAAATTAAAGGCATAAAAATGGCTTACCAAGGATTTTTTCATATGGCTATACATTAAAGTAGAAGGTAACAAGACAGCTTTGAAGGATATGTTAAAAGGCCGTCAGTTGCATTCCAAAGAAAGAGAGGAAAAGTGCTGACAGAATGAAAATGGAGAGAGAAAAAGGATGATCTATCAGTGGCAGAGATTATTTGTTTGGGTTTGGGTTTTTTGGTAGGATTGGGGGGTTTTATTAAAAAAAAAATATTTCTTTTATTGTTATACTGATAACCCAGTTTAAATGTTAATGTTTGAGTACATATCTACTCATGCAAGATATAACTCATTATAATTACAGCACCAATCATACATTAATGGTAAATCAGCCCTTAAATCAGTAAATCAGCATTTAGTAAAACATGGCCATTACACAAAGTGTGAGAGAAGTGATTTTTCTAATGGTCAAGATACAAACACTTTGTTAGTAAATCAGTATTTGACGACTATCAGAACATGCAAGTTTTTCCATAGTTACATTTCATCAATAGTGGTCATACACATTCAAACTGGAAAAATGTCTACCCTCCATTTTAGTATTATTACCAAACAATACAAAACCATATAAGTGACACTAGAAAAATCCATTTTTATTTTATGAGGCTTAACTGTCATACTTTTTCCACTTCCCCCTTCCCCCCATTTTCTTACCTAAAGTAAGACATGTTTCTTCGCCTTGTTGATGTCTGCATTGATTTTTAATAATAAATGTTTATATCACAATAGAAGTTCAATTTATCATTATATGCCTTAAGAAATTATTCATTAGTAAAATTACATATATTCTTTGTTACTCTTTAAATTAAATTCATGTCTCTCTTCTCCAAGCTCTGCAACACTGAATTTATCATGATAATGACCATGACATGACCTTGACAGATGCCATGCCAGACTCAAGACCCTTATATATCTGTACCTAAACCATGCTATGCTAGCCACTAAAAATAAAGAATGAAAAAAAAATCTATTAATGAAATATTGTGGTAAGTAGAAATAATTTAAAATACTAACTGATGTTGTTTTAATTGCATAACAGAAGGTTATTTGGAAGTTAATGGTTCTCATCTCAAACGAATTGCAAAATATATATTTTGTCTTTATGAGTATTTCAGTTCTTTATGAGTATTTCAGTTCTTAGTTCCAATTCTTGTGGTTGTACCTTCAGAGGAAGTGCAGACGTGATTGCTGGCATCCTGAGGCCTCTCTGAACATCTGATCTTTAGCCTCAGCAGTAATTAAAGAGTGAGACAGCAGAGCCCTGAATCAATGTGCAAAGCAGAAGCAGCACAAGCCTCTTCATGTGTCCAGACTATGTCTTCTCATTAGGTATGATCTCACTAGTTGTAATTAAGAGCCAGGAGAACATAAACTAACTGTTAATGCAATCCTTCATATAATTCTGATTATTTGCTAATAGTTAATAAAGAATTTAATGAGGCTTGTCTTGAAAGGCAGTAACTTTAAAATCACCTCAAAAATACCAGCTCGATTTTAAATCTATGCAAAAATTACCAAATCAATCATATCCTAACAGAAGCAGCAACCTTTTCCTTCTCCTCTTTTGGAATGGCTATGCATCGTGATGTTCTGCAACTTTTAATCCATTACCACTAACAAAGAGAGTGAGAAAATAAAAAAAAAATAATAAAAAAAAAAGATTAGGTGTAAAAAAAGTCTCTTTGTTGAGGACTGTAAGTATTAGACTTAGAATATTGCTCTGAAAATTTATTATTTAAAATGGGTGTTAAGATGCATCTCTTTTACTGCATAAATACCCAAGAATCTATAATCAACACTTCACATGACACAAAAAACTATTTACAGTACTAATGTACAATCCAGAAGGTTGGCAAATCAGTACGTAAGTTTGGTACTTGGCTTGTTTTCATGTAATTCAAATTCTTCTCATCTTTATTTCTAATAAGGACAAATATCACCATGTGAGAAACAGTTTCACTGCTTTATCAGGCAGCAGTTTCACTGAAGTCCATACAGGGGCTGTATGATTAGGTGTTCACAGTCAGAATCTCTAGGTCACTGTTAGCAAACAGCTGTTAAGCTATTCGCACAAAATCAGTTTGCAGCTCATAGAGGGCATATGCTAACAGCACAAAAATCTCACTAATATGGGCAACTAGCTGGCTTGTTTGATGGCCATCTGAGAAGCCCATGGTGGGACAGCTATTTGAGAAATGTACAGTCTTTAATGATGCAATAAATGCTGAGTAAATTGTGACAGTCACAACTTTCCCACTTTTACACTAAAGAGCACCAGGAAAGAAGAAAATATTTTGCAGAACTGTGATTGTCAAGAGGTGTCAACAGCTGCCTTGACAACTGTGGCATGAAGTTTGTGTTCATTACATTTCTGTCAGAATCCAAGCTCTAAATGTAAAAATTACATGGCAATTTTCTTTTCCCTTTCTCAACATATATATCTGCTTTTCCTGGAACTCAGTAAACAGAGCAATTTTAATCTGCATGTACAGACTGCAAGAGTGCAGTGCAGAGACTAAAACTGATGAATGGTAAGTAAACAAAAGAGGCTGGTTAGAAGGCATGCACACACTAGATAAGGACTTAATGATCTGAGGGAATACAGCATTGTTCCTGTTAAGGGTTTGAAACATGTTTTTTATTACTCTCTGCTCTGCAGACATCTCAGTATGATGCTGTGATGCTTTTGCATCGAGGGGTGATTAAAGTTTTATTTGTTAATGAAATAGCACACTGTGCTAGGCACAAGTGCTGTGCCTAACTGCCCAGAGCAGTGCCCAAACAGTTAACGCAAGCTCAGTAGTCCAGAATCCAAACTTACTAGCCTCCCTTAAAAAGATCAATTAACAGGTAGCTTTTTCAGACTCATTTTCATCTACAACCAAACCTGTGTTTCCTGAGACTATGGAGACTAATCAAATACCCAATTTTCAAAATTAGTTAGGTGTTATTTAATGCTAAATTTTCTGTCTTACGAAGGTGAAAAGTTACTAATTTTACACTGACAAATTATGGTATATGTGAATTACTTTTCAAATTTAAGGAATTACATAAGAAAATTCATTTGAAAGCAGAATAATATAACTAACATCAAACTCAGCCTTATGTACTAAACTTCTTACAATATAGAATAAAAAATTAGTTCTAAGCACATGACACAAATAATAAAATGGGACATATTCCTGCTAACTCTATACTTTAAAATATTTAACATAATGGTAATACAGTGACTCATACGACTGTTTGATAGGAAGGAAACTGTGCTGGTAATCAGTAGTTTAGAATTGCAGGAGGACTTCCAAATTTTGAGGTTATGAAAAGTAAGGACAGTCATGTAATTGGGTTTAAAATAAGGTTTCCTATTCCTAACTGCTTTTCACACCTGTGTTCTGTCTCTCTCTAGGTTGGATCACATTTAAAAATGGGTGTTATTGTGACTAATCCACCTCATTTGCCAACATCCCATCTTCAGCACTTGGTGCTATGGAATATGTGTATCTGTTCCATCAACAAATCACAGCTAGGGACCCCTTGATGCACAGACCGCAGTTAGGGGCCACTTAATTTCCAAAGCCCGTCCCAGAAACTACTGAACCTAATTGCAATTTTTTTGCTGCTGAGGTGAATGATAAGCCTGGATTGTGACAAAGCAGGACAAGAATAGAGGTAATTTTTTGTACTTACATGGTTGTTTGTACTAATAGACCTACAATAAGCACTTTCCTTTGCACAATTGCATGAACAACATGACATTTACAGTACAGAAAAACAACGACTCAGAAGTTGCAAGAATTTAATTTGTCCTCAAGAATAAATAACGTCTAAAGATAATTACCAGAAAGAAGCTGGTATTAATCCAAAATTCCAAATGATGAAGATAGGGGAACACAGAAAAAAAGTATTAAAAGCATAAAAAATATTTTAAAATATTATAAGGCAGGAGCAGAATAGGTCAAGGAAAATTGTAAAAAATCTTTAAAAATAACCTGCCCAACCTCCAGATTTAACTACAACAATGAAAGAAAGATGATGAAAACATATTTGGAAAGGAAAATAGATTATAATATGTAATTTGGGGAAGGAATGCCAAATGCCAGGAAGAAAAATATTTTCATAGGAGATAATGACCAAAGAAAAATACAGAAAAAATATTATATGGAGAGACCAAAATATTTTCAAAGGTCTTTTAATCGCTCAAAAGACACATGTCCTCAGAACTGAAGGCCTTTCTATGATGAGTAGGAACTTGATTAAAGCTATCATTAATTACACATTGAATAACAGATCCTCCATGATACAGTTTTGCTAAAAACAGACTCATACCAGCTGTAGGTATTGTGTAGGAGGAACAATTGCAAAGATAAAGTTATATTCTCAAGCACTCTTGAGTGTGATCTTTTAGTTTTGCATTCTTTTCTCTATAAAGCTTATGTACGGAGCACTCTCTCCCATTCTCACTGGCATGATGCTCAGGGTTTCACCTCATTATCAAAAGCAAACCCCTCCACTGTCTAAATTCTACTGCTCTCCTCCCATGGTGCTTGCTGTAGCACCCCTACTGAAACAACAATAAAGTCCATGCTACAGGCCAGAGTAGTTCAGAAACACCAGTTAACGGAGCTTCAAATACATCTGCGGCGTAGGAATTGCAACCCATGTCTTGCAAAGCAGAATAATTACATGTTTAGTTATTTGCAGTATGCACATTTACTCCCATGACAGAAGAATAACATACAGAATTATGAAGACAGGCTGTCCTATGAAGACCAGCTAAAAGAATTGAGGCTGTTCAGTCTGCAGAAAAGAAGGCTTCAACACCTTCCAGTACCTAAAGTGGGCTACAAGGAAGCTGGAGAGCAGCTTTTTATGAGGATATGTAGTGATAGGACAAGAGGAATGACTTCAAACTGACAGAGCAGTACATTTAAACTGCATATAAGGAAGAAATTCTTCACTGTATGAGTGGTGAGGCACTGGCATAGGTTGCCCAGAGAAGTTGTGGATGCCCCACCCCTGGAACTGTTCAAGTCCAGGCTGTGTGTGGCTCCCAGCAGCCTGACCTGGTGCAAGGTGTCCCCGCCCATGCCTGGCCTGTGGGTTGCAACTGGACGATCTTTAAAACCATTTGCAGCCCAAGCCAGACACTGATTCTGTTATCTTGAGAGGCTGAAACCTGTCTTTTAGGGGTAATTCAGTTTGAAAATTCAAGAGACACATCTAGAAACTGATGTATCAAACCTAAAATTAAAAGTGCCTTTTATGTTGCTATATAAAGAGGCCTAAGAAATTTAGTCAATTTCTTTGCTATTCCCTTCAAAAGTAATGGATCTCTCACTCTGCTACCCCAATTAACCAAACCAACTTTGTATTCATCTAAAATACGAGAAACGCTAGGTCACTCAACATCCCATTCTGTTCTCCTTTTGGTCTGACATCCTACAGAAAATCACACAAAGCTAGAAGAACGTGATTAAAAAAAACTAGGATAAATGTAACACTTTATAATGTGTGTATTTATTTAAAAGTGGCAAACCAGGCAATTTTTGTTTAAATTAGTTAAAACTGTTATGCATGAGAAATGCTTCATTACTTTACTGTATTTTTTTTCTGAGAACAGGAGTTTACTATTGCAGAAATCTATATAGGTGTTGCAATTGGAGCTTCGGAGGGTCAGAGTCCTGCCAAAGAAACTTACAAACTGCACTTCTCTGAATAGATAAATCATAACTGATATGAAATTGTCAGGATTTCACCCCAGCCAGCAGCCAAGCCCCAGCAGCTGCTCACTCACTCCCCCACCATTGGGACTGGAGAGAGAATCAGAAGGGTGAAAGCCAGAAAACTCATGGGTTGAGATAAAGAGCATTTTATAGGAAAAGCAAAAGCCAGAAATGTAGGCAATGCAACACAAGGAATTCATTCTCTGTTTCATTCATGGGCAGACAGGTGTTCAGCCATCTGCAGGAGAGCAGGGTGCTATCGGCTATAACGGTGACTTGGGCAGACAAACATCATCACTCCAAATGTGCGCCCCTTCCTTCTCCTGACCTCCACTTTGTTTACAGAGCATGATGTCACATGGTCTGGAATATCCCTTTGGTCAGTTGGGGTCACCTGTCCCAGCTGTGTCTCCTCCCAACCTCCCACACACCCCCAAACTTCTCACCACCATCGCAGTACAAACAGCAGAAAAGGCCTTGGCTCTGTGTAAGCCCTGATCAGCAATAACAAAAACACCTCTACATTATCAGCTCTGTGTTCAGCACAAATCCAAAACACAGCCCTACAGTAGTCACTGTGAAGAAAATTAATTCTACCCCAGCCAAAACCAGCATAGAAACACAGACAATGTTTCATAAGGTGTTCTTCATGACCCAGAAAATACATATTTTCACATATTTTTTCATGTCTTTCTGGGGGCTCTCTACTAGATTCAAGTGGTGAACTCCTTATCCCTCCTCCAGATTTAGTGCTGTAACTCAACAACTTTTCTCCTAACAATTCAAAGCCTATAAAAGAGGTAGGTGATAAGTTCCCTAGAATGAAAAGAAATTAGGGACTTAATAAGCTACTCCATTCTCTTTTCAACATTTTCTGTTAACATTTCACAGTGTCTGATTTCTCATTAACAGTCAAATACAGGTTATAGAAGACTGTATCTCACAGATGAGGAAAATGTTTCAGCTCTCTGACTAGAAAAAAATTTCAGGCATTCAGAGGTGGCACCGAAAATTAAAATGTGTAGTCTTCAAACATGAATGAAGAAAGAGAAATGTAGGGATGACAAAATATATTCTACTGCAGACTCTAAGGAGACAGTTTTTAATTGTCATTTTGTGAAAGCAAACTACTGTCACCAAAGAGGTAATAGAAAAAAAATAGGAGGTGAAATCTAATAGTAGAGAAAAGAGAAATGCTGAGAGAATCACAGAAACCTATGGCATAGGAATACTTCGAAAAAGGGGAGAGGTAAATTAGAAGGGCAACTTTGGGAAAAATGAGTGCTTATTCACACACTTATCTACATGAACATGTGGAAAATTAGAAGTATAGAACGAGTTTTCCAGGTTCTGAAGAGCTTTGTCACTGCCAAAAAGCTTATGATACTCCATCTAATCCCAATGTCCTTCTCAGATGGGCCAGGACAGGGTGAAGAAGGGGAGAAAAGGACCCACACATAACTGGGGCAGGAGCACTGAGGCTCTGCCTGCCTGGCAGCAATGGCAGTGGAGCTGGGAGGAACTCTGTGGAGAGGCTGAGCAGGGTCAGATAGATGAGAGATAAAGGAAAGATTTTTCCCCATGAGGGCTGTGGGAACAGGGCTGACTCCTTCCTGGTAAGGCTTCCAGCCCTCACAGGATAAACTCCTGAGCTCAGGTCTTACCTCATAGCTGAGCTTGCTCCAGGCAGTGGTGAGACTGGAGACTTCCCAAGGTCCTGAGTTATCCAGTGGCACTGTATATTGGGCCATACACTAGCAGGGAGCAGGACTGAGAAACATGTACTTTGTGCCTCATCAGGAAACATCTATGGGACTCTCAACTAAATTATTTCCAAAACCGAAGTTCACTGACTGAAGATGACAGAGAATGAGCAGTTCAGTCATTCAGCAATTCTTTGTGACCATGGTTCAAACTTGAAAAGTCAGGAATTAAAGTGAAAATTACCAGCTGGAAATTAATTTGGATGTACCTGGGGAGGAAGTACATCTGAAGCAAGGAGTAACATTTCTCTCAGCAATCAAGAAGGTGAACAAATGTTTGAGCATCATCATCAATCTGGACTAGCCAGGCATAGTTCAACTGATTGGAATTTTTCCTCTTTGTAGCTCTACCAAAAATCTGTACGCAGTAACATTATGGGATCAAAAGTTTTGGAGTTTCAGAATTAAAAAGTGTGTTAGACAAGTGAATGAAGTCCTCTTAAAGCCAGAATATAATTCAGCAAATTATTTAAGCAAAAGCAAGAGGATGTGGGAATTTGGGGAGCAAAAGAAGGCCCAAGCACCACAAACACTGAAGCATAAGCTGTCATACTTAAAAAAAAAAAATGTTAGAAGTAATGTGTTAAAAGCAGAAACTGATAGAAAGACTGAAAATACGCTCAAGTGACCTTGCAGCTGGAAATAACCCTTGATAAACCTGTGTGAAAAGCAGACTGGTGATCCTCTAGCACAGACCAAATTTAACTGTGTCTGCGTCTCTCCTTGTATGCCCTTTCCCGACTGCTGCTTCAGGGATCCCCCAGTTATCAAAGTAACAGAAATAAGTTTACTCTTTGTGTTTTAGCCAGGGGTTTGTGGTTCTCCCAGCTGTCTGCCTGTGCCGACTCTGAGTCACCAGAGAAGAAAAGCTCTATTATTTCCACTGCACTTCAAACCCTATCTCTGGTCTGTTTGGAGTTTGTTCTGGCACAGAGTTGCTTACTGATGTTCACTAGTTGCTGAAATGAGGACTGATACTCTAAAGGAATGTTTCAGGATTATGAGGTGGCAATTACTGCTACATCTCCTCTGGCTTTACAAAGAAGAACCTCAAAGTGTCTTATGAGTAATCTAATGTAAGTTCCAACTGATTATTAAAACCTGATTGGTCCTTTAAAGCCCCCAAGAGCAGGGAAAACCAATACCCCTGACACTGGAAGACAGGTATTAGTGCAGAATGTTGAGATGCATTTTACTGTGACAGTTTGGTTTTACTATTGCAAACAAAATCTTTTTTTAATACATCTTATGTTTTGTGTTCAGTGATTTAATACCTGCCTTTCTAAAGTTGGCTTATCCCCTGAGATATTCAACAGGCCAGGTCCTTACGAGATGGGCTGAAAATTCCTAAAAATATGTCCCTAGCTACTGCACGTATTTAGACAGTGTTTTTTTTTCTTTCTTGACTCAGAATGACCATGCTTTTTTAAGGCAGTGTTCATTTTTTCTGCCAAATCAAATTTTATTTATTTCTATTCTTCAATAAATAAAACTTTTGCCATTTATACAAATGAACTGGTTTTGGGGGTGGGTTCTGGGTTGCTTTTTAAATTTTTTTTTCCTGTTGCTTTTTTCAGAATTACCTTTTACAGATGGTTATCACAGGGAGTTTTCAATTGTGCAATATCTGGAAAGCTTTTTATGGCTAACACCTCTTATAAAATTTTTATTGGACATTTCATTGAGGTAATTGAAGTTGATAGTAAAGTTTATTTGTGGTATTATATTGGTGGAAGTGATGGAAGCTTGGGCAAAGTTTCCTTTGTTTCTTGTATGGTTTATAGCACTGATGTTTAGATGCTCTAAAGGGTCATCATCATTGTGAATTTGGTTTTTTGAAACAGCTTCTTAGACTGGACTCATTCTCACAGCTTGTTTTTTGGTTTTGTTTGTGTGTTGGGTTTTTTTGTTGTTGTTGTTTGGTTTGGCTTTTTGTGGGTTGTTTTGGTTTTGTGTTGTTTTGTTTTGTTTTGTTTTGTTCTGTTCTGTTCTGTTTATTTCAAACGCTATTTTATTTTATGTAATGGCCACAGGTATCCTTAGGCTGTAGTCTGGGTGTATTATGGAGACTTCAGCTTCTGTGCCGACATTTGACCAGAATAGTTTACTCTTTTATCTTCTCAATTTTCAAAGTGTTTTTGGATGTGTTTTCTCAAGAATGGGACTTCTGAATTTAGCAATGCATAGATCACAGTTAAATACTAAATATAATATTTTTAGGGATTATTTATTGTAAAAGCTTTTTATCAAATGAGTCATCTAAATCCAAGTGCTTTTTCAACTTCTGACAAGTTGAGAAGGTCATCTATTTTTTTTTATTATCTCAAGACATAAGAAGAACATTAGTCCCAAAATACCCATTATAAGTAGTCTCAGCTATCAAGTAACTCCACTGATGCTCAGAGGAAGTTTGTTATGTCACTCAAGCAGGCAAGTTTAGATGCCTTATTCAAAACAACAAATATTTGAGGGGCACATTCTCTAATATTTAATTTTAAAACCATTCTGTTGGGGTTTTTTTGTTGGAAAAATAAGAGGATCTTTTTGCTCCATGTGACTTTTTCTGCTGAGATTGTAATAATATTGCCGAAAAACATAGCTTGGGATTTGAGACTTCGAAGCCCCGTGAGTCTGGCTTGCACTCCTTGAATGATACAAAGAATATTGATGACTTTTTCACCTCAACAGCTTGTTTTAAGGAAGGAAAGCACGTAGGTGAAGATTTAGCTATATGACTAACTCCTTGCCACAGGGAACACTTTAACTTTCAGGATATATTTCTCATGATAAGTTTAAAACTTGCTTATTAGCAGCATCATTCCCTGTTAACATTACACTGAAACAAGTTGCAGAACAACTGTTATGGTATATTTTGTTGTGTCACTCAAGCAGGCAAGTTTAGATGCCTTATTCAAAACAGCAAGGATTTTGGGGGGAACATATTCTAATACTTAATATAAATATCAGCCGCTTCCCTTTTGTCAGAGTAAACAAACTCTAACAGCTGTCAATTTTTTTTTTCCTCGGTGGACCCAGAAGGCTGAATGATGATTAATGTAAAAGCTCCCTAGAGTGCTCCCTGTGAATGGGGCTCTCCAAATACTAGACCAGCACAAAAATTGTCTTTGAGGACACTCTGTGTTACGTAACAAAGACACTTAGGGTACTGAGGGTCTGGTAATACCTTAGACAAGGTTGGCTAAAACCAGAAAGTTTCTTTTCCTGCATTTGCACTCCTGCACAACTCTGAAGTTCTGACAAAGAAATAATATCTTGTACTGACTTGTAAATCAGAGCAGAGAAGTGATCTATGCTGAAAATAAGTCTCCAGAGAGGGTGTATTTTCAAATGAGGCATTTCATCTCACCATTCACAGAGCCACAGAATCACAGAATGGGTCAGGTTGGGAGGCACCACAGTGGGTCATCTGGTTCAACCTCCCTGCTCAGGCAGGGTCATCCCAGAGCACAAGGCACAGGATTGTGTCCAGATGGTTCTTTAATATCTCCAGTGAGGGAGAATCCACAACCTCTCTGGGCAACCTGTTCCAGCATGCCTTTACCCACATATTAAAATTCTTCCTCATATTCAGGTGGAACTTTTGTTCAGAAACACCAGTTTCTGCCTGTTGTACCCTGTCCCAGTGCTTGGCACCACTGAGAAGAGCCTGGGTCCATCCTCTTGACCTCAGTGCTGTGGGAGGTTATGGAGCAGATCATCCGGAGTGTGATCATGCAGCACATACAGGACAGCCAAGGGATCTGGCCCAGGCAGCAGAGATCTAGTAAATGCAGGTCCTGCTTCACCAACCTGATCTCTTTTTATGACCAGATGACCTGCCTAGAGGATGAGGGAGAGTCTGTGGATGTGTACTTCAGCGAAGCCTCTGATACTGTCTCCCATAGCATTCTCCTGCAAAAGCTGGCAGCCTTGGATAAGTGCACCCTTTAGTTGACAAGGGTGATCAGCCAAAGGTTGAACTTGACGATCTCAAAGGTCCTTTCATACCTAAATATTTCTGTAATTCTGTGACATCCTTTTCCCAGATACTTAAAAATATTGATAAGGTTCCCTTTCAGCCCTCTCTTCTTGAGGCTGAGCAGGCCCAGGTCCCTCAGCTTTTCCTCATAAGAGAGAGTCTCCAGTCTCTTAATCGCCTTTGTCATCCTCCACTGCAGGAGCTCCATGTCTTTCTTNCTGTTCCAGCGTGCCTTTACCCACATATTAAAATTCTTCCTCATATTCAGGTGGAACTTTTGTTCAGAAACACCAGTTTCTGCCTGTTGTACCCTGTCCCAGTGCTTGGCACCACTGAGAAGAGCCTGGGTCCATCCTCTTGACCTCAGTGCTGTGGGAGGTTATGGAGCAGATCATCCGGAGTGTGATCATGCAGCACATACAGGACAGCCAAGGGATCTGGCCCAGGCAGCAGAGATCTAGTAAATGCAGGTCCTGCTTCACCAACCTGATCTCTTTTTATGACCAGATGACCTGCCTAGAGGATGAGGGAGAGTCTGTGGATGTGTACTTCAGCGAAGCCTCTGATACTGTCTCCCATAGCATTCTCCTGCAAAAGCTGGCAGCCTTGGATAAGTGCACCCTTTAGTTGACAAGGGTGATCAGCCAAAGGTTGAACTTGACGATCTCAAAGGTCCTTTCATACCTAAATATTTCTGTGATTCTGTGACATCCTTTTCCCAGATACTTAAAAATATTGATAAGGTTCCCTTTCAGCCCTCTCTTCTTGAGGCTGAGCAGGCCCAGGTCCCTCAGCTTTTCCTCATAAGAGAGAGGCTCCAGTCTCTTAATCGCCTTTGTCATCCTCCACTGCAGGAGCTCCATGTCTTTCTTGTCCTGGGGAGCCCAGAACTGGACACAGCATTCCAGGTGAGGCCTCACCAGGGCAGGGTAGAAAGGCAGGATCACCTCCCTTGTCCGGCTGCCAATGCTTCTCCTAAGGTCCCCCCACGATGCCACCAGCCTTGTGCAGCAGGGCACTGCTGGCTCATGGAGAGCTTCTTGTCCACCAGGACCCCTAGCTCCTTCTCCACAGAGCTGCTTCCCAGCAGGTCACCCCCAGCCTGTGCTGGGGTCTGGGCTCATTCCTTTCTGAGTGCAGGGCCCTGCACTTGCCTTTGTTGAACCCTCATTTTTGGTTGAAGAATGGCACCAAAGTCTCTCTCTTCAGTGAATGTTAGTGTGACAATCAGGAGCTGAAGTCAACAAAACTTCATAGATAATCATCACTTAGATGAAAATTATTTCAGTGTCTTTGATTGCTTTAACTAAAATAATTCCTCATTCTCCCAAATACGTGCTTTCAGTGACAAATATATTTTTAGTGGTTTTGTAAAATCATTTTAAAATTTAATGTCTGATATTTGAGAGGTAGTTTCCAATTAAAATGGTACCTTAGACATTATCCAGTACCTTATCTCTGTTAAAGTTGTGTTTAAAAAAAGCCTCTAGGTTCTGGATTTTTCACCCATCTACCATTTCATTTTTTATCTTCCACTCTGTAACCTATTAAAATATCTTCAGCCTGGAAAAACTTGGGTACAAATCCGAAGACCAATTTCCTTGTTATGTCTTTTTAAAAAAAGGTGAAAAAGAAATACCTAACCTTTCACAAGACATATTGAAAAAAATTAAGATCTATTCCTTTAGAACTAAGAGTCTCCAAGATAATGTTTTTTCCTCAAGGTCAAGTTTTTCCTTAGTCATACCGAAAGTAGTGGGGAATATAGAAACAGAAAGAAAACATTTCATAGAGCACCTCTACTTACCATTTGGTTTATGTCACCTGACAGCAAAATACACAATAATAGTAATAAAACTAAAATTAAAATTAATACTAATAACAATAACAATAAATGAAAGCAAAGAAAAATTAGGTTTAAGATTAAAATTACTCTTATAATTTAAAAAATCAGTACAAATATTAAAATCTGCTCTAGTTCAAACAGCGCAAAATTGAAACACAGTTTCTACTTTCGAGTTTCTACATGGCAGTTAATTTTTTCGTTTTTCAATCTACTCTTTCATTTAAGCAGTGGTAAGCAAATTTCAGAAGTTTGTAGTAAATGGCCAGCTAAGAAAAACACATATATTAAGATACAGCAAAGTTCTATCACCTGGTAACTGATCCCCGAATAAAAAATCAGGCACAAATATTATCATTGTTATTTTACATTGAAGATCTTGGGGTTTTGGGCAATTTCACTGCAGTAAAGGATTTCAGAGAGCATGACAGCTCTAGACCTTATCCAGATCAGATAGAACCTTTGAAAACAGTCTGTACATCATGTCAATATTGTACTTTATTGTTGCTTTCTTTTCTTCTCTACAATATTTTGGGGAGTGGGTGTTGAGGGTGGGGGGGCAGTGTTGCTATATTCAACAAGTTATCCAAATGCTTAATTCCATACCTGAAACTAACTTAATAGTCTCATTTTTTGTAAGATGCCCCAGTTGGCTAAACTTATGTTACCTTGACCATAACCACCTAAACTTAAGCATAAAACAAGGCAAGCTGAGCATTTATATCCTGAGGTACTTGATTAAAGAACACTGTCACATTTACTAAATTTTTTATTGATGAAAAGGGTGACACTGTGTACCTGTATGTGAAAGGAAAGAAGGTTGTATGATAATTTTGAGGGTGTTTAAACATGTCTGTATATTTCCAGCAGCAAGTTGTATTTTTACTGTAGGAAGGAATTCCTCTTTCATTGTCTCAAATTCTGTGATATGGAAAATATTTATTTCCTTTTTGTTTTAAATCTTCATTAAAAAGGCATTTATGCTCCCAGCAGTAGTAATGAAAAAGGGAAAGAACCAAAGGTAGGACTTACTTGCAGGGTCTTTTTCTGCTCTTTGCCTACGGAAAGAGTACATTGTATAACAATGCACACACTAAATGATAAACTCTTCAACAAATAAACACTGCCCTCTGTGGGGGAAAAAAGGTCCCTCATCTGCTACAATTTTCTGCAAGTTTTTCAAAGCGATGCCTTACCTAGTGTCATAATATTAGCTATGGTATGCTTATAAGAGGAAATGAACAGTCTTTTAGTGTAAAACTTGTGGCCTCATCTAATACAATGTTCTAATTTGTCTCTAAAACTATATAGCAATGTTAATTACAGATTGTATCAGGAAGCAAAAGATAAAAGGATAAAAGATTTTCTTTCATTTAAAAGGTATGGTCTAACAGAAGAATACACTGCAACTCCAGAAAAATAACTTTCTTATTTCCAGCCACAGCAAAATGGAAATTTTCTGAATGTTAACTTTTCCTGAATCTCAGAAAGACAGGGATTTTATGCTAAATTTTTTCTTCTTTTTTATCCCCTCTACCCAAAGAAGAAATTTCTGTACTGGTCTACACTGCAATATTTTGGTGGCAGCTCTGATACCCTCTTCTCACCAAGAAAAGTACAACAGAAAAAGGAAAATATAGTGAGAGATAACAAGAGCCAGCAAGCTAACTCCTCAGTTCTCTAGAGGCTGTAGGATATATTTAGCAACAACTAGAGAATCTGAAATTACCAATCTCCCTGTCTTCTCAACTAGTTTCATTATGCATTGCTTTTCAGTAGAAGGAAGGAAATAATGCACTTTTGCCACCAACATTCCATGACAAGATGCATACTTACAGACTCAGGTTGAATCAAGGGAGAATATTTCTTACCACCCTGTAATACGTGCTTTGGTTTGCAGAAGGCAAGGTCATGGCCTTGCTGTCTCCACGATTCTTGCCTTCAAGCCACCGGAAGCAATAGGGGCAATAGGTCAAAAGAGCATGCACAGGTCCTGAAATGTCTCAGAGGGAACGTCATGTATTAATGCCATATGGCACCACTGCCTTGGTCACCAGGGAATGTCAGTCAGCAGAGTTTCACCCTTTGAGGAAGAATAAAAGAGTGAAACTCTACATTGCTCATCACCATAGGGGTTCCCATAGAGAAATTAGTAAGGAACTTACGAACCAAATTAATAAATTACATTATTAGACTGCAGGAGAAAAATCACCATATCACATGGCTTGCTGAAATTGAAGTAGAATCTAGCAGACTGTATAATTTCCTTCTCAATTTGAACAAATTTTAGTTTTCTAATTTATATCTGAAAAGGTAAGAAAGCTATAAATTTAATGAGAAACTATAGGTCCACTGCAATCAGTAAGTCCTCTTGTCTTTTTTATGTCAAATTTTGTATCTCAGTTAAGTCAAGAAAATAGTTTTTCTTCATGGATCCCCTCGGTTGATTACACTAAAAAAGCACCTCTTATCTCAAGAGTCAGGAGCTAACCTAAGGGAGGATTTCTCTATTAATCTCTTTTGAAATTGTTCTTCTGGTCCTAGTTAAAGTTATGTAGAAAGGCTGTGACATAGTATTTGTAGTTGTTAGTTTGTTTTCTTAAGCTCCTCTGTAAGCGACAGTGTTGATCAGTAGACAGCAGAAGACGTGAAACAATTGCCAAAGGCAGCTCCTGTCAGTTGTGTGGTGTTATGCATCCCACTCGATTAGTGTATACACAGTTTCAAAAGAGGTTTTCCTATTTTAAAGCAAGTATTGCACAAAAATCTAGTCCAAAAGGAGCATAGAATGGTCAACAATAAAAATACCAGCCTGTGTATTTACATAGCCTTTACATCTAAAAAGCTTTCGGCTATTCCCTTCACTTCTACTGAGATGCATAGCTAATAAATCCTCATCTGCATCTCTAATCCAGGGAAAATTATTACTTTATAAATTTTATGGCATCTTTCAGAGGATGTCAAATTGCTAAAGACTCAGTAAAACATTAAAAGGGTTGCTTCATATTTTTTCAGTGTGGATGTAAAACTGTTCATCATAGAGGTTTATAAAGAATTTCAGGAGATACTTTGAGTTTGCTATCAATACTTATCAGCCCTGAGAACTGCCCCCTGTCTTTACTACTTTGTAAAGTGAATAAGGCAAAAAAGGGGGCAACTTCACACAGAGAAATTTTAAGTTCCTGTTGCCATGGTAACACTGCTGCATGTTAGGAAGCTTTTCTGAATATTTTGGCTTATTTTTCTATCTCTGTCATTGCTCAATAGATCCTTATTGCTCACATATTTTATTCACCCAACAAAAGCTTTTTTCTTTTCTAATAAAGCACTGTCGCTGTTATTATTATAGTTGTTGTTATTTTATTGTTGTTTGAGGTCGTTTTGTTACTGTTAATATTAATATTAATATTATTACCAACTTCAAAATGTTTCCTTGCAAAGAGGGAAATATCCTCTATGTAAGAAAATGCTTCATGGTAACTTTCTTCCCCATCTTGGACAGGAGCAACAGGGTCCCAACAGGCTTTAATCCTCACCCTTTTCTTGCAACTATCCTGCATTTTCATGGTTTTTCCTCTTGCACCCATGATGGCTCATATATAAGAAAGATTTGGACAAAAAAAGGGGCCAGAAATATCTACACAGTAACAGGCCAGTGCTTGCTTGGGAAGAGTTCAGGGCTGAGAGTCAGGTGTTGTAAATCCTGAAGGCAATTTCCACAAGTAATCCTGGCACATCCATTTTCACTTTCTGTCTCAATTTCCTCCTGGGTCAGCCGGAGGTGAGAGCTGGTCTAAGCAAGCATGGTGACCAGCACCTCTTCACTTTTAGCAATTACAACCATCCCATGGGATAATATGCACATCTTTACCCTGACCCCAGCCAAAACTTAGGACTTCTCGAGTGTAACAGTTCATTCAGAGATCTTTAGCACTCAGAAACAAAACCTAAGAACTCCAAATATACATTTTTTTAAGCATGCCTATTTGAAATACCTCTGATTTTAGGAATTATTTTTTCCATGAAGTGAATAGAGTTGTAAAAACAGTGTAACATCTGTCTCTGTAATCTCTCTGTGCTTCATTTTTTCCATCTTTAAAACAGAGATTGTTCTTCTTTTGCATCCCTGACATGTGTGTTGAGATGTCTAGGCAAGCAGTGTCAGAGGAAAGACAGCAAGACAAGATTAATGAGGAGAAGGACTTTTTTTATTTAACAAATTGAAGTGGTTTGAAAATAACAGATATGCAACTAAACAATTAAGCCTTCATTCAAATCTCCTTACAGAATTATTGTAATTTCCTATAACTTTTGTTCTTTCTCTTTTTGGCACAATTCTTATTGTTGAAATATTCCTTAAACATATAATAGCATACATGTACCATCATTGTCGTGGTATTTTGAATGTATTTTCATTCTTCTATTCATTGCTTGTTTATAAACAATCGTGGAAACAAAAGTCTCCAATGCCTAATAAAAGTCCTAACCATAAACATCCCCAAAAAAAACACTTTCACAGAGAAGTAAACACCAAAAACATTAAAGCATTGGAGAGAAAATGTAAGCTTCTACTTAGAGCTCCAGTGTTGTAGTAAAGGTAACTGCCTGTAAGTTTAGCTGTGTAATGTTTCCTGCCATGACAAAAGGAGAAGAGGGTAGCTGTGTTTCTGCTGAAAAAGTAATTTCAACCCTGCAAAGATTTCTTGATCATATTTCTTGTCATTGCTCCAAGAGCTCTAGACAGATACCACCTTTTTATTTTAAATGTAAATGAATAAATAGAAATAGTGATTGATAGAAATGCCATTATATTATTTTCTAGTGTTCTTTTCTAATATAGCGTGTGTCTTATTTTCTTCTTAAACTGCAGCAGAAGCCTCAGAAACCTCTCAATAATGACCTGACAGTCTCAGGATTATATAAGTTTTTCAGAGACATCAGCAAATACAGTAGTGCTCAGCCTGCACTGCGTATGATTGTCTTTCCTAATATTGCAGGCCCAGTCACTATATTCAAATGCAACATTATTTAGAAACAATTTCAAGTCCCTTCTGTGCATTCTACAGGAGACACAGCCCCACCAATCTCAAAAAGATCAGTGCTGCCATCCTTTGCATCATCTGTTTCTTCAAAGAGACAGGGGCTGGGAAGGTTCCTTACAGTAACAGGGCAACATGGTCCTGAACACAAGGAGAGAAGAACAAAAGAGAGTTCACATTCTGTTTGATTAATTAATTCCCAAATGACACACACATAGAAAAATAACTTACAAGGAAGAAAAGATGGGGATACTGTAATTGATGTTTAGAGCTCTCTTTACCTCATGTTTAATTCATACTTTTCATCACTGCAATCTCTGGCCAGGGCAAACCAATAGTCTAATCACTTTCTGCTCATAAATATAATTCCAGAACTATCAAAGATCCTTGGTAACAGCACCGTTGGGTTTTTCTTTTTTGGTTTTGGAGGGTTTTTGCTTTTTGGTCTTGCAGATGGAAGCAACAGTTCTTAGTCCATGATATTGAAACTCCCTTTCTATGACAGAGTAACTGGGGGGTTGCAAGTGCCTGCAATTACATGACAAAACACACTGATTGTATAAGCTTATGTACACTTACCCCACTTTAAAATTAATTCAAATGCAGTTTATTTGTCTATGCAACAGTTAATCTTATAAGTAATGCATCATCTCCCTGTGCCATTCCACTGTGATCTGATAACCTGTCTTCCTACGCAACTGAAAGTCAAAGTAAGCATCGCATTGGGTGTTCCTGCTGATCTTAATGAAAATAAAGTATATCTGTGCACAAGATCATGGGACAGTGCTGATGATCTCTCTATGCTCAGAGCTAATGCAAAGGATTGGCAATATAAGGTGATGCTTTACAGTTCTGTTCTAGAGGCAGTTTGTTCAATATTTTCATCAGTGCTCTGGATGCAGGGGCTGAACATGTAATTTGGCTGACAACACCAAACTGGGAGGTGTTGACTCTCCCAAGAGACCTTGAAGGGTATCTAGATAGATTGGAGCATTGGGCAATCACCGGCAGCATGAAATTCAGCAAGATCAAAAGTGAGATTCTGCACCTGTGATGGGGTATCTCTGGACACAGGTACAACCTGGGAGAGGAGTGGCTGGAGATCGGCCCTGCAGAACAAGATCTGGGGGTGCTGGTTGGCAGCAGGCTCTCTGTGAGCCAGCAGTGTGCCTGGGCAGCCAAGAGGGCAAACTGCATCCTGAGGCATCAAACACAGCACAGCCAGACGGTCAGAGAGATTATCCTGCTGCATTCGGCATCGGTGTGGCCTGAGCCCAGTGCTGTGTCTGTGCTGGGCTGCTCCATTTGAGAAGGACGTGCTGGTCCTTGATTGTGCCCAGAGGAGGCCAACAAAGCTGGTGAAAGGGCTGGATAGCCTGTCCTGTAAGGAGTGGCTGAGGACCCTGGACTGGTCTCGTTTGCAGAATAGGAGGCTGAGACTGAACTCATTGCTCTCTACAGATTCCTGAGGAAGGGGCGTAGAGAGGGAGGTTCTGAGTTCTTTCCCCTGGTGATAGGGCATGTAGGAATGGATCAAAGCTGCATCAGAGGCAGTTTGGAATGGACATTACTGAAAGGGTGATCACACACTGGAACAGACTATCTAGTAAGGTGGTAGAAGCCCCATGTCTGCTGGTGTTCAAGAGACATTTGGACGATGCCCTTAGTAACACGCTTTAACTTTTGGTTGACTCTGCAGTGACTACACAGTTGGACTGGATAATTATTGCAGGCCCCTTCCAACTTGAATATTCTATTTGTGGTGACTCAGCCCTGGATGGATGTCCCGTGCCCACCAAAGGCATGCTATTACTCTCCTCCGCAACTGGATAGGGGAGAAAAAATGTAACAAAAATTCATGAGTTGAGATAAAGACACTGAGAGATCATTCGCTCATTAGTGTCCAAGGCAAAATATACTCAACTTAGGGAAATTAGTTGAATTTATTACCAATCAAAACCAAAGCAGGATATGAGAAGTAAAACAAATCTTAAAAACACCTCTCCCCCACTCGTCTCTACTTCTCAGGCTTAACTTTATTCACGATTCCCTACCTTCTCCCTCCAGNAAGCAGGATATGAGAAGTAAAACAAATCTTAAAAACACCTCTCCCCCACTCGTCTCTACTTCTCAGGCTTAACTTTATTCACGATTCCCTACCTTCTCCCTCCAGCAGTACAGGGAGACAGGAATGGGCGATCCGTCACCGGTTGTTTCTGCTGCTACTGCTTCCTCAAAGGGAGGACTCGTTCTCCTGCTCCAGCGTGGGGTTGCTCCCTACAGTCTCCCATGAACTTCCCAAAGTGAGTCCTTCCCATGTGTTACAGTTCTTCATTAACTGCCCCAGGGTGGGTCCCTTTCTATGGTTGCAGTCCTTCAGGAACAGGCTGCTCCAGGATGGGTCCCCCACGTGTCACAAGCCCTGCCAGTAAATTTGCTCCAGTGCGGGCTTTCCAGAGGTCAAAGCCTTCTTTCAGGCATCCACTGGGATCCTCCATGGGCTGCAGGTGGATCTCTGCTTCACCATGGACCTCCATGGACAGCAGGGTCACATTCAGCCTCACATGGTCTGCACCACAGGCCCCAGGGGAATCTCAGCACTGGCATATGGAACACCTCCTCCCCTCCTTCTTCACCGGCCTTAGTGTCTGCAGAGCTGTTCTTCCCATATATTCTCACTATTCTCTTCTCTGGGCGCCATTACTTCTGCACATTAGCATTTTTTTCCTTCTCTAATATGTTATCTTAGAGTAGCTACCACAGCTGCTGATGAATTTGGTCTTGGCCAGCAGTGAGTTCATCTTGGAGCCAGCGGACATTGACTCTGTGAGACATGGGGGAAGCTTCTGGCAGCTTCCCACAGAAACCATCTCTGTAGCCCCCTCCCCTGCTGCCAGAATCTTATCATGCAAACAAATACACTATTCCATCCTCTCCTCTCCTCTCCTCTCCCCTCCTCTCCTCTCCTACTATAACCTCTCTTTAGGGTGTGACATGAGTGCAAAATATATTTGTCTTATTTAGCATTGATAACAAATCTGTTCTAGTAATAAACACAGTTTGGTAAACCTCAATGCAGATCAGATTTTTTTCTTCCCAAACCTATTTTTTCATCTTCCCAAATCTAGAAACTTTGAAATATCTATTTGACATGCATTTATGTCCTTTATAGCACAGTTGTCACACTAGGAAAGTTATATTAAACACCTGCATCTATGATCCTAAGACGTTCTCAGCCACTGAGGAAATTACAGGATCTGCATCTGAAGTTTTAGTGCTCCCATTTTATTAACAAGGAGACTTCTTCTTTTGTGTTTCTAGAAAAAGATATGTAGATACCTTGGTGGCTCTTCAAGACCAAGCAAAAACAGTCCAAGTTTTTTTGTCCAAGACAAAAGCATCTATGAAATTTTATTCATTAAGTAAAAACTGTCTCCTTCTTTTATGCTATCAACATCACACTAAAGAATAATCTGCAAAGCTGCAGCTGAGACCATTCTTTTACATCACAGAATCAACTCCTAATGGAAAAAACTACATTTTTTTAAAGAACATGCTCACTTGCATCTTTATACCTTTTCACTTGTAATGTTGAATTAGGGAGAAAAGCTATTCATTCTAGGGATTTCTTATCACAGTTAGTCCCAATGCAATGGTACAGTGCATAGCACAGGAGGGTTATACTCTATCTAAAGCTTAAGCGACAAAAAGTTAGGTCAGAAGAAGGACTAGAAGAACTAGAAAGACTGCTTTTTGTGCTCCAGCATTTAAATTGTTCAGAATGATCAGTGAAGAATCATCCTCTTCATATACAGAATTTTGATATGCTGCTTTGAGATCTAAAGCTCCTTGAAACTAGCATTGCAGTGATGAATTTTCACTAGAAAAATGCAGACTTGGCTATTGTAAGAAATCTTTGAAAAAGGAAAACATTATGCCTTGTAGCTTTATAGATTATCTACTCAGGCTAGAGTACTCATTGAGTTGTGCAAGAGGTTGCCTATAAATGTCTTTTTTTACAGAATGTCATGTGATCAACTAACTTCAGCTTACAAGACTATTCCCATATGCTTGTGTTACATTTATTCTGTATCCCTATGGTAAACCAAAAATTTCACAACTATCCATTCATTAAAAGGTATTCTAAGAGAAGAGTTTAACTGCAAAAGTTACTGCTTCAGTGCTTCCTGCTTCCTTTGCTTAAAACAATAATGCTTCCTTTTCTCCTGTACTTGAACTTCAGCTTGCATAATTTTTTATTCTGATGGATATTTTTCTCTTGCCTACAAGCTGAAAAATAATTTTCTTAATTATTCTGTGTAACCTTGATGCAGAATTTTATTACCAAATTACTAGATTTACTAAATTAATAATTACTGAATTACTACCTTGATTGCTAAACACTCTTGTTCCATAAGAATGTGGAGAAAAACCTTAAATGGATTTATTGTTTATAGTAATGAATTTAATAATAGTAGTTCAAAAAAAATGAACTCACAGAAGTAATGTATTTATGAATGTCAACAATCTTCCTAAACAGTTGCCCTACTTTTCACACAGAAGTGCTCAAAATGTTTCCACAGATCATGAAAAAGTCATGTTTAACCAGTTGTCAAGGACTTTACTACGCTGAGAACAAGTTTTACAACAACATTAAGGAGTTGCCTCAAATCTTCATCTATGGTATTAGGGAGGAGCTGGTACTGTCAGCAATGTACCCTGACACCTCACTGATATTTAAGAGCATTTTAGTGCCATATTTTCAAAAGTACTTGAAGATATGCAGATAGGCATGGTTTAGGATTTTCACTAGATGAAAACCCACACATCTTTGAAATCAAGGGGCATGATACACCCACACTGCTGCACCGGAAACCTCTCTAGAAACCTCCTTGCCATTGCTAGTATTACAACGCCTTAAAATTCTGACTCCCTGACAACTGAAGATGAGCCAATCTTCTCAATTTTTGATTTTCCAGCTATGAATAAATTAATTTTCCAGCTCTGTAAAAATTAATCAGAGTTATATCTTCCTTGCCTTATCTGCCTATCTGTGTCTGCAGGCCAAAATCAAATGTGATGCTTCAGTATACAGTACATACCCTTTTTTTTACTGCAGGGCCAAGGAACTCAGCCATATGCGAGTGCTTCTATGCTTTTACCACCAGAGTAAGAGACAGTTCATTCCTTGAAGATAATCAAATTAGGCAAACCAGAAGATAATGCTTTAATACCAGGTCTGAAGTAGGATAATAGTTTCACAGAGAAGGAAAGAAGAGGCCACAGTATTTTTGTAAGGTGGTAGCAGAGATCTGGGACTAATACATCAGATTCTTCAAAATCTCAGACCAATGCTTTGGCCATAAACAAAAGATAGAGAATGTCCAGGGGCCAGTCTGCTTTTACCACTGCACAGATTTTAAAAATTTATTTATTTATTTTTAAATCTGTTTTAAGGTAGCTTCTGTCTTTGATTTACTCAGGTAGTAAGATGAAAGGAGAAAATTAGGAAGTTGGAAGTCTTGACCAAAATATTCACCTAGATGTCAGGACTGGATACTCCCTTGGACAGTCTTCAGTGTTGAATTCAGTTATTCTTATCACCTCTAATAACACCTATAAGAAAGATATCTGAAGAATGTCTTAATGAGATTGCTAGGTGTACATAACGAGAATCTAGCCAGATTTGGCAATTACCTTTTTTTTTTTTATTTATAGGACTATTAAGCAACATGGAAAAACTGTTGGGAAATAGTTCCTGTTTGTTCCTTCAGAGTATTTAGTCAATAAAACAAAAGGACAGTGTAGAAGAACATTTGCGAAGAACAGGATGAAAAATAAGCAATCTATCTGTATTTATCTGTAGTGAAATACAGACAGCTTCATAACCACTGAAGCATGCACACAGACACACAAGATCCATCATCAAACTTGTGGGAGGATGGAGTCTAAACTGTAAAATTCAGCCACTTGCTTAGACCTTATGAAAACAGACCTGTGGTTTCAGTCTTATAGCAGTCTTCTTCACTATTACACAGCTGAAGGCATAAAAATACACTCAGCTTGGAGCAGAAAAGGGCTATGTGCACTGAAAATCAAATAATGTTCTCTCCAGATGCAGTGTAAAACAGAGGCTCCTTTAAAGTGAACCTGTCAGTTAATGCCTAGATTTGGCTAAAGATAAAGAATTTGCAAAACATAACACTAAGAGCAACCTGTTCTTAACAGCTCTTCAGTAATTCAGAAATGTACTCGATATTTCAGAAGAACAACAGCAGTATGCTATTCTGTGAGAATTAGTGAGTAAAAATGGCTATAATTAATGAATGAAATTTCACAGTTGGGGGGGGGGGGAATAAATGCATGTGTTACTGGGTCTACACCTCACGTATGTGAGAATAATATGTACCATACCAGAGGCAGAAGAGCCCTGGAGCTAGAGCTTTATTCCTTCTCACCTACCGCAAAAGCAAGCCAGCAGAAGACTCTTAACATTTCCAGTTGTGACACCTAAGTTTTATTCAGTTCTTTTTTTTCCAGTTTTAGAAAATTCCAAGTTATGTTTATAACACTCATATTAATTTATCCTAAGATGAATATAGATCTGGAGTTATTAAAAAAAAAATTAAATGTGTCTTTTGGTTTTTTTGAAGAAAATGTCCCATCAGGTTTTTTGCAAATTAATAAGGATTACTGAAACTATTCAGTCCTCATCAAGGATAGTCATCATTTATCTTCCACAGTTCAAAGAATGGTTTAAATTTGACTAAAAATAAAGCACTAACTTTTTTTAAAATTACAAATATACATGCTTTGTTGTATTCCCATGCAAAACTGAATAAAGTCGGAGGAGAAAATGCACCATTCAACCATATTTGCATTAGAGCACTGAGCTTACCAGTGCATTTTGCACTTCCAAACCACAAATTGCCTTAAAATCAACTGCTGATGGGCAGAAGCATGTTTTTTGAACAGAAGCCATGGTCCTGTCATGAGAAGCATGCAGGTAGATCACATCGGCTGTGGATGTTCAACTGACTTAAGGGAGCCACATGTGACAGTAACTGCTACAGCATCTGCAAATCCTTCAAGTTCAGTACCAAACTTTTATTTGTAAAGGCATGTCTATTGGTTTCATCTTGAAAGGACAGGTCTATCTGAAAAGACCGATGGAGAAAACTCAGTTTATTTCTTTTGCTGACTCTGTAAGAGTAGTGAATTATTAAATTCTGCAGGAAACTAAAAATGTTAATTTACATTACATTTTATTACAATTAGGAAAAGAAATAAAGAAAGTTATGTTTTGCAAATGAAAATAACTTTTTAAGTTGAGTCCTATTTTCCCAACCTCTAAGGAAATGTTATCAACAAAGCAAAGCAAATAACAAAACCCTAGTTATTTTCTAAATATTTGCAACTGTGCCTTCAAAGGGAGCTGAAATATGCTGCCATTAAATTTTAAGGACTCTTCCTTAAGGAAGGATGAGATCTGTAGTTCCTTTAGCTGGAGTTTTGCCAACTCTTCATTTGGTTACAGTACTAAATGCAGGGAAAAAATAATTTTAGAGAAATGCAATGCATTAAAGTTTATAGGAAACACTAAAAGGATAAAGTACAAAAAAGTTTGTTTATTATTTGCACACATATCTGAAAGGAATAGTTATCAACTTAAGTCTTCCCTTGGAACTAAATAAAGGTTTAATAAATGTGCATATTTGTATTTTGGAAGATGCATTCACGAAGCAGATCTGCATAAGCTGATAAAATATGTCTTGGGGTGAACTCTTAAAAATGAAACAATAAGTGTTTCTTCCAATTAAATGTTGAAGCCTGAAGCACTGATTATTTCTGTCACACACTGGGAAATCATAAAAAATGAAGAAGTATTGTTACAAATGTGCTAGAAAAGGGAAATTAAAAGAGGCATAAATTTTAAAGAAATGTTTACTTGTGAAACAAACTTCAGAAGTGACTTAAAGAATTTCAGTTTTCGTTTTAAGCTTTCACTTCATATTTTTATGTGAAAAGAATATAAGAAACTTCAAAGCAAATATATCTTTGTAAATTTAGAGTGAGTTAAGTTCTTGCATAAGACATTCACATTTATGTTAGTATATTTTATACATAGAGCTAAGAAAGACATACAAACAAGTATATAGAAGAAACTAGTAGCAACTGCCATAAGGCACAGAAATTGCTGCATCACCAAAACCGTAGTAAAATGGCTCAAGTGGCAAGAAGGAGACCAATCATCTGCTTCCTGTAAATATATGGAAGTGCCTGTTGCTTAAAAAAAAATTTGAAAGTCTGGACAAGAGGGAAGAAAGGTAGATATCAGAACAAGGATAGGTTAAAAGCCTATAGAAGGTCTAAAGACCATGGAAAATTCAGGAGAACTAAGAAAATCAAGGCCGTAGGATGAAAAAAGTACAATATTTTCATGTCCTTTAGAGTAAAAAGGACAGAATTTAATAAAAATGGATGTGTGATGCTTCAATATAAATTGAATACAGTTGTGCAAAAATGACTCATGAAACCTCTGTAATATAATAAAAAATTAATATAGAATCTAGTTGCCATTTAAAAAATATATCCAATTTCAGGGACAGAATTACTTACACAATTCATATGAGCTGACATTTTTCTGTTCATTTTTTTCATGCAGAGCATTATCTCTCTTCTAAAGGTGAGATGTCAAGGTACGGAGATATTAAATATTAAAATTACCATGGGTAGCACTAAAGAACCCCCTGAAATTAGTCGAGTGGAACAGCTTTAAACAAGTATTTAATTCAGCAACAGAGAGCTTGTACAATTTGATTTCAAGCACATATGTGAAAATATAACTGAAAATTCCTATTCACTGGGGGGCTGAGGCAGGGGAATTATCTAGTGAAAGAAGCAGTTGACTACAAGACATATGTTAGATTCCCAGGTATGCCATGCTCTGCTCCTTGAATTTTGACTACGTTTGTACTGTGAATTTGATTTACTTCGTAAAAAAAAGAAAAAACTCTTGACGGTTGATATCAGAAAAACAAACTTCAGTCTCCCAAGTCAGCATCATCCTGCTGGCTGTCACCTTCTATAAAAGAGTTAGATCATCTATGCCAGAAAGATTTTCTCCTGCCAAATGCCAAATGTTTACCCTACAGAGATCAAGCCAAGTAAAAAGTTTGACCAGATGTCAGGCTCTAGTCATTGCATTCTTTCTAGAAGAAACCAAGAAATAGACTGATTAAGATTGTGACAATGATTTCCAGAACGGCAAGGAGGTATCTTTCAAAGGACTAACTCATGTAAGAAATGGTCTGCTCCTGGTTCAGAGACACAGCACAGAAAAGCTGCTAAGCTTAAATATATATCTAGATCTATATCTTTATATATCTAGATAGATTGATCAATCGATCGATCAGTTGATCCTTTGTTTGTACTTACAGGCCAATGGCTAACACTCGGATTTTCAAATAAGTGCCTTCCTTATATTAACAGTGAAATTCATGTCAGAACAGTGGCTGTTAAACTGTGAAGGATAAAAATATATGAAAGATATACTTTTCTAGGAGTGAAAAGTTTCCAGTTTCCCACAAAAGCTAATTCACAAATTCAGGTTTTTACAGTACTGTTTTTAGGTAACTTGTCATTACTAACTCACTCCAACATTTTCATATCCCACCAGAGCATAGTTTTACAGTATGTTACAGATAAAAGTGGTCATAGCCAGTGATGATGGACTACAATTCTTTTTAGCTTCAGACAAGCAACTAAGAAACAATTTGTATGCTGCAAATCAACTATTGCTTCCAGACTTTTAAGAAAATAGACATGCATTTCAGCAGAGTGGTTTTTGCCTGTTACCTTCCACACATTTATCCGTTCTCTGCAGCAAACCAAGCAAAAGCATGGAAGAACCTTGCACTTTAGCATTCTTTTTTCTTCCATTCATAGATTTTCTTAATTTTTCCTAAGACTTATGATATTGTTTCTCTTTGTCTCTCCCCAGAGGAAATGTTGAAGTTTTTGAGTGGTGCTACGAAGGCAGAATGTGCAGCTTTGCTCCACCAATACTATCTTCAATGTGTAAGACAACAGGAACTGTCATTCCTAACATTTCTTTGCACACTCAGATTACCAGTAGTCTTCTGGAAACATTAAATTATATTAATTGGATCCCAAAGCAATCCCCAGCCTAGGCCTCTCTTAGGATTACTGTGCAGTTGCCCCTTTTTAGTCACCTAAAAAGTGCAGGATATACTATGCTTGAAGTACACTTACCAGAAAGGGGCCTGAAGAAGAGACGGGCTGATCCAAAGAAAAGTACAAAGGGAAGTACTTGAATTTTTATGAATATGTTTCACTACAATACCTGAGTTTTGGTATGGTAAAGCATGGTAAAAATCTGCTTGTTCGGTCGTGATGATGTAAACCTGGCTAAAACTTTTAGCTATACAAAAGCCAGTCTCCCATTCACAACACACACACACAGGGATATATAGAAAATGCTCCTTCACACTTATAAATTATACCTTTGATGACCAACATCAAAAATGCAACATCCTCCCGTACGGACCAGCTCAGCAAATAAGTCCCCTATGTGCCTGCCTCCATATTCCCACTGTTTTTGTATGCACCTTTCTTTCAAAGGGATCCCTTTTAATTCTACTAGTGGTATTGTTGCAGCACATTTTATCAGACAGACTTTCTTAACCTCAGAATCAAAAAGGTAAAGAAAAGGTTCAGATTCATAAACACATAACACTTTAAACATCTCGGTGGCAGCCTGCCTACTGATTTTTTCCTGATGCAGTGAATGGCATGAAATATGTAGAATTTGCTACAGGTCTAGTAAGAAGGCTTTTATTCCAGCAAAAGGGAATATAACCAGGAGCTGCCTGCTGGCCATACACACTGGGATGCTCTTTTTGTTGTGGGCCATGGCTCCCCTTTCCCTGTACTTCTGACAAGCTGTCACAGATCAGCCCTCCCCTGAAAGTACCTCTGATGTCTAGCAAAAGTGGAATCATAATTGTCTTTCATCCGGGCACTAAAGCAGTTGGATAAGGTTTTTGAAGTGCCTGGGACATGTCACTCCGTGTATATCACCAGCATAGTAGCAGGATAGTTGCAAATGGGTAGGAGAAAAGAGCAGGAAAAAATAAATAAATGAAAAATTCTGGTGGACTTATGTAGCTGCTGTCTTGTCTTCTGCAGTGGCATTCAGTTTAGTTTGTGACTTCTTTTTTGAATCTGTCAGGGTAGATCTTGTGACAGGTCAGGAAAACAACCCCAATGATATTTTCTGTTTCCTCTGAACTGGGTTGGAACAGTAAGAGTGTTATAATGTTCCTCTGAAGCAAGAACACAACCAGCTATGAACAGGATGCTGAGAAAATTATACAACATGTATGTGCAATTCCAGTCACTTCTGTACTCAGTTAGAAAACACATGAATCTTACACTGATTGCATCTTTCTAAAGCCTGCCACCTTTGTAATGCTCATTGCTTCAACAAAAAAGGGAACATTGCTATCAACATATATATGGGGATTTTTTAAAAATATTGTTCTGGTGAAAGTACATTCTTGTCACTTTGGTCATCAACTACACAAATATCAGATGTGCTCAGTACTTCCAGTGAAATACATAGGAACACCTTTTGCACTTGTATGTAAATATGGGCTTATCTTACAGAAAAATATAACCAAAAAATGCCTGTTTTCCCTTGGCAGAAGTGGTCTGGTTTGAAAGAAGATATAAAAGGCATAAAAGAAAAAGTGTTGTGTTATTTTCTGCTTTCTTTTGAAAATCTGTATACTTTCCAAACTTTCCAATAAGGAAAAAGCGTTTCAGTAACACACTTGGGAAATGCAAAATGATCTTTGGCTAATTAATGTCTTTTTCTGTGTAATACCAGTTCAAATGTCTTCCTTTTACAAGCCCTTCTTAAAAGAAATCTGTACAAAATAGATGTCTGTAACTCCAAATCAGAACAACTTTGACTGTGATTTTACAGTTGCAATTCCTGTAACTCCAAGACTAGCTGAGCTTGTATTTCTACTCTTGGCATTTAAATAAGTGACAGCATTTTTTGCATCAATACCTGAATGCACATCAGACAACAGCAAAGTGCATCCTGGGGTCTCATACACATACTAAATGGACTAGTTGATGCTAGTATTACAGAAAACCTTGCATGAAATACATCCAAATATTTAAAACAAAACAAAACAAACTAAAAACAAACAAACAAAAACAAAACAAAACAAACAAACAAGAAAACCACCAAACCACAAAAACCCCAGAAAATAAAGAATTCTTTAAACTCTTCAGGTTCAGAGACAGAGGTTGTTAAGGAGACAGAACACCCTGATTGCAGTATCCACAACTTATCCAACAGGGCAAGAAGGAGGGTCAAGTTAGCAGCTGAAAAAAAATAGGGAAATTCCCAGGGTACTTAATGAGATACAGCTTCCTACAGAATTCCTACAGAATCATTGACAGGATTTCACTAGACTTTTCTCAAACACAAGTCACCTTATGAATACTGGAAATATTTTGAAAATTATAATTGGAGAAAACATATTATATTGTGACTTTTTTCACCCAGTTCTCCAAGACGGTCTCAACTACAGATTGCCTGAGACACCCATAGAAAAAAAGATCAAAGTCACAAAAAATTAAGTTTTCTTTTTTTCAGAAATACCAGATTCTTACTATGTCAAAGTAAAGTGTTAGCATTTTGATTATTTTATACCAAAAGTGCATTTCAAGGCACAGAAATCATTATCCAACCAATATTTCTCAAGATTACTGGGACTTGCTTGAATATTTACTCAAGAGAAGTTTCTTGTGAATTGCCCTTTAATGAGTTACCTCATGTGAAATGATAGCAATCAGACACCTGGCACATCCCTCAAACTGTGATGAGGTTAGTTGTTTTGCTAGCTTTAAAAGTTTTCTTCAGAACCCCAGGGAAGCATTCAGATTGTTAGCGAGAATTTATTCGACTCAGATAAAAATTCCTGAAGTGACCATGACCTGGCTCCAACAAATCCATTTGCAGATCCATTCTCAGAAATCATTCCTCTAGACAGGAGGTTTTTTGTTACATCATGTTATGCAGATCATTGTGTACTCACTGACTTGGGAGGAGAAGGGTGAAGGTTTGCCACTGCAGAGGTCAGCTTTTTGGCTTCTTTTTTCGCTTTTTCCCTCTCAAATTTTTGCAAAAAGAAGAGGATTAGGAGAAGAGGTTAAGATTGCTGACAACTACTGATCATTTGGAACGATGATTTCAGCTATGTCCTAGAGCCTCCATGCATTTTTCCCACAGAAGTATTTTGTCACAGCTGTCAAGCTTCCCCTACCTTCCCAAGTAAATCGTCCGAATGATTTGTAGAAACCAGCTGTAACTCCTCACTCAGCAATGCAGTATGTGAGGGAAGGCTCTTGAAAAATAGAAAATTAAACTGATGGATCTCTAGATCTGAAAACTGTCAGAGCTCTCCCTGGAGTAGTTCTGCTCAAAGCAGATGAACTTGGCCTGCTGTTGCTCAGCATACTGATTGCTGACGTGGGAGTGTGGGCTAGGGGGCAAAAACACAGTGCAAACATCTGATGACAGTCCTGAGTTCAGTTAAAATTGGAGAGGCCTGTACCCACTAGTTATTTTCATGTGAATTTCCAAAATTTACATATTTGAAGAGAAGAATTTGGCTTACCATGCAAGGAGACACACAGTAGGTAATAGTATAGCTAGGTAGCTGTAACTCAACATAGAAAAGGACAAGCCATTTATTTGATATGCAAAATTGTAGCAGCATGATTTCCAGAGGAAGGGTCCTGGGTTTAGGCAGCTATTAACAAAACAGTGTGGTAAGGTTGTTATGAAGTATCCAGCCCTACTCTTTCAATTGCCTGGAACATGTGAGCTTTCCCAGTCCCTCTTCTGCATCTGTCCTAAAAAATGTGGTCTGTTTTCATAACAGGAAAATAAAAATCATCAAGCTGTACAGCTTTTGCAGTTAACAAAAAAAATCAAAATAAACTAACCAAACAAAAAGAAACTCCAAACAAAACCAAACCAAACCAAACAAACAAACAAAAAAACCCCCAACCAACAAAAAGCCCCCCCCCAAAAAAATATCCAAAACAAAACAAATGAAAACCCCCAAAGAAACAAACAACAAAACCAAAAAACATAAAAGCAGACCTCATCTCCACAGAACTATTTCTCTGTAACAGATTTTCTTTCGGTGCGCCTAGAAACAAACCCATGGTATACCCCTCCCTCCACTTCCTTAATTCCCTCTCTCACTTGGATGCAATCTGCTTGCCTTAAAACAAGCTACCCATTTCCTCCAGGGCCACACAACTCACCTTTCTCTGTCCTTATTCCCCCCAGCTAAACTGCAGCTCATTTGTCTGCCAAAGATGTTTTGTGTCCATCCCCTGCCCTGATGGAGGACTGAGGGTAATCCCCACCTTGAATTCCTGTACACTATCCAGAGCTATATCTGGGGGTAAAAGAGGAATTAAATATTACAGAGAGTACTGGTTTAAAGAAAGAAGTATTGAAACTAATGATGCTTACCCCCATTTCCAGCTACCACTATTTCTGGAACTTCTTGATTTACAGCAGGATGTCCACCGGGCATTTTGCCAACTAGAAGCAGCAGGAAATATCACTCAGAAAACAACATGTAAATGCTGTAGTTTCCCATAGTCAATGTTTTATTTTAATAGAATGTTCATCTTTATTACATCATTTAATATTTACGACAAAGCTGCTTGTCACTCAAATGAATCCAACCATGCTACATCCTTCAGTTTAATTTGTTTTTGGCTTAGGTGAATAGCAAAACAACTGTCTGAGGTTTGCTTTTCTCTGCCAGTGGCTGGTAAATGCAAGAAAAAAGTGAATTTAAAAATGTTTTTGAAATCTCAATGCTTCACTTAGCTTGACTTTTCTCTTAATGCAATGTCATTTATTTGTATAATTAGTCACGTATGACAATATTTCTTTCCTGATTTTTCCCCCTCTTGTAGTATCCTATGGCCTCCACACTAAGTCAGGGGCATATTGAAACTGAACTTTTCTCCCCCTTAAGCAAGGGCAGCGTCTGAGAACACATTGTCCCATGCCAAATCAGAGTGTTGAGGTAGTACTTCCTGTCCAAAATCCTTTTTTTGCCTTCCTTTTCGTCCAATTTGCTGCTACTTCTTGCTTGGTAAACTAGAACATTGAGTTCCAAGTTCCATCCTTCCACAATCAGCAAACTGCTCTAGTTTGGGTTTTAAAAACATAACTAGAAACTTTGAATTATGATATTTCAAAAAGAAAATGCCCTGAGTAAAATGGCAAACATCCACGGCAAACCAATCTCACTGTTTTTCTGCTGGGCTACACGTGATTTATAAAACTTTGTGCTGGCTGAGGACTTAATGGAGTAAATCTTTCTTGCATGAAGAAGAGGCAAATTCTGTCTCAATAGCATTTTCTTCAGCTTTGCCTGCAATCTCCAAGAAACACTTCATTTGGCATTTCTTGAAAAGGAAATTGGGACATGCGAATTGAATAAAAATAAGGAAAATATATTCCTCCCCTTTGGTGTTTCAGCATCAGCACATAACCATACAGTAATACAATCTCTCAAGTTGGAAGGGCCCCGCCCATAAAGACTATCAAGTCCAACTCCCTGCTCCAGCAGGACTTCCTAAAACTAAATCATAAAACTATGAGAATCATCCAGATGATCCTTGAAATCTGACAGCATTGGTGCCCTGACCACTTCCCTGGGGCACCCTTCTCCAGTGACAAACCACCATTTAAGTGAAGAACCTTTTCCTGCTGCCAAATCTGACCTACCCCTGAAGCATCTTCATTCAGTTTCCTCATGTCCAATTGCTTTGTGGCATGCGATGCACTGCAGGACACAGTTGTCACTTTTGGATAACAGGGCACATAGGGCATACCTTCTAGCCCTTTCAACAGCTTTTTTCCACCCCTTTGGATGTGTTTTATTACCTTTACATCATTCTTAGATGGTGGGGCCCAGCACTGCACTCAGCAGTCTGCCCTCTTGGCTGCCTGGGTACACTGCTGGCTCACAATGAGCCTGCCACTGACCAACAACAAAAGGTCCTCTTCTGCAGGGCTGATCTCCAGCAACTCCCCTCCCAGTTCATGCTTGTATCCAACTTACTCTGTCCTAAGTACAGAATCACATAATCACAGAATATGCTGAGTGGGAACGAACCCATCAGGATCATCGAATCCAACTCCTGTCCCTGCTCAGGATACCCCAAAAATCACACTGTATGCTTGCAAATATTGTCCAAACTGTTCCAGTGCCAACCACCCCTGGGCGAAAAACTTTTCCTGATATCCAACCAAAACCTCCCCTGACTAAGCTTCACGTCATTCCCTTGGATCCTGTCACAGGGCACCACAGAGGAGATACCAGAGCCTGCCCCTCCTCTTCCCCTCACGAGGAATTTGTGGACTGCAGTGAGGTCTCCCCTCAGTCTCCTCTTCTCCAGGCTGAACAGACCAAGTGACCTCAGCCGCTCCTCATATGGCTTCACTTCAAGGCTCTTCACCATCTTTGTTGCCCTCCTCTGGACACTCGCTAACAGCTCAATGTCATTTTTGTATTGTGGCACCCAGAGCTGCCCCCAGCACTCGAGGTGAGGCCGCCCCAGTGCAGAGCAGAGCAGGACAATCCCCTCCCTTGCCCGGCTGGTGATGCTGGGCCTGATGCCCCCAGGACACGGGTGGCCCTCCTGGCTGCCAGGGCACTGCTGGCTCACGTTCAACTTGTCATTGACCAGGACCCCCAGGTCCCTTCCTGTGGTGCTGCTCTCTATCATCTCGTTCCCTAGCATATACACACAACCAGGGTTGTCCCATCCCAGGTGCAGAATCTGGCACTTTGATTTATTAAATTTCGTACCACTGATGATCATCAATGCTCTAATCTATCCCCATCTCTCTGCTAGGCCTCTCATACTTCAAGAGAGTCAACAGCACATTCCAGATTTGTATCATCATTATAATTGCTACTGGGGTGTTCAGCTCCTGCATCCTGATCATTGATGAAAATATTGAACAGAACCAGTCCTAGGATTAAGCCCTGAGGAACACCACTGGTGACAGGTCAGCAACCGCATGTGGTCCCATTCACTCCAACACTATCTTTCAATCAATTCTTCATCCAGCTAATGGCAGACCTTGTCATTTCATCGTTGGATAGTTTGTCCAGAAGGATGCTGTGAGAGGCAGCATCAAAAGCCTTACCAAAAGCCAGAAAAATTACAACCACCATCCTCATCCATAAGACAGGTGACCTTGATGTAGAAGGATGTCAAAATAGTTAAACAGAACTTACCCCTGGTGAACCTGAGTTGTCTGTGCCTGATGCTTGCATTGTTCTTTCAATAGTACCCAGCATGGTCTTCATCATTTTTCCAGGAACCAAGGATAGACTGACAGGGCTGTAGTCACCCAATGTATTATGGACTAGCTGTTTACTGGACATTTTGTCCGGAAGATTACTGTGAAAGACAGTATCAAAACCTCCAGAAATTCACAAAACCCCAACATCTACTAACTTATTTTTGTCAGCCGGATGGCTGGCCTTGTCTTGAAAGGAAATCGAGCTACTTAAGGAGGATTTTGCCCTTATGAACTCATCCTGGCTATGACCAATGACCGAGTTGTCTCTCAAGTGCTTTTCAGTAATTTCCAGAGCAAACTTCTCCATAATTTCAGCAGATACTGAAGTGGGATGGGTAGGCCTGTAATTAACAGAGGATTCCTTCTTGCACTGCTTGAAAACTGGGACAACACATGTGAGTTTACCATCTACAGGGACCTCTCCAGACCACCAAACTGTTGAAAAATAACAGAGACAGGCCCCATGGTGGCATCTGCCATCTCTTTCAGTTGCCTGGGATGAATCCCTTTGGGCTCCAGATGTCTGTGCACATCCAAGTAGAGCAGCAAGTCTCAAGCATGTTCTGGGTTGGCTGTGAGTTTATCATCCTCACTGAGATCCACAGTCTCTCAGCACAGGGCTTCTGGGGTCCCAGGCCCCATCACGGGTGTCAAAGACAAAGGTGAAGAAGAATGTCTTCGCCTTGTCTACACCCTGATTTGTGAACTGACTGACTTCACGAAGAAACAATGTTATCTCTCTGATCCTCCTTTTGCTATTAACGTATTTTAAAAAGTCTTTCTTCTCATCCTTCCCAGTGCTGGCCAGCAGTGATGATCGAAGCTGTACCTTACAGAAATCAACTGAACTGGTGCAGCATCTTGAAGGGACAAGACCTGCATCGATGGAGGTAGAGAATTCCATGAAAGGATAGGAACAGCCCAGAGCAGACATCTTCCATAGGATTGGGGTCTGATCCTCAGATTCATTCTGACCATCTTCATAGTTACAAACCTTGCATTTAATTTAAATTTTTGAAGTCTCTGTAAAACAGGTATTTCCATCTAAAAAAAAAATTGATCCAACGATTTTATGATTTTCAAGAAGCAGAATTTCATGAAAAACATAGAAATAATTAATTTACTTATATTCAGGATCAGACTAGTCAGATCAATAATGATTGCTCCTTAAATAGACCTTATGAAGTTTTCTCTAAAATTGACTGCCTCTGGTGACACACAAAAAATATCATTGCATTGCCATTCATGATCCAATTCCTGTGACTTAAAACTGATGAGGAAAAAAAAAAGATGGAAAAAGCACAAGTGTGAGTTATATAACAGTTTCTTTTCCAGAATTCAGAATATTCATTTTGTTCCTAACTAAATGACAAACAAAAATGTGAAAAAATAGTTAAAAATTGTAAGAAAAAAGCAACATTAAAAATAAAATTCTTTTAACTAAGTCTTCCCGTATTCAGTACTCTGTTTTGCAAATTTGCATAAGGCATTCATCACTAAAATAAAGCTTTACATGTAATGAACACATTACACAGTAAAATGTAATTTCATATATTAAGGTTACAATAATCTAGGGGAAAGTTTCACACAAGATTCTGAATTTACCTAAAGTAACTCCATTACTTTACCTATAATTACTACTAAATTGTCTTTTAGCCACTATGTAATTGATATACACAAAAAAAAGAGGCACTTTTACCCTTACCAACTTTAGAAATAATTTTACTTATCTCTCAGATAAATTTGTGTTTCTATCTCATAAATGGCAAAATATGCTAATTCCATCCTCAACTCCACATAACAACCTTAATCAAAAAATACATATGTAAGAAATTATCTGCTCTGTTTCAAGTTGGAAAGGGAAAGAATAAGTGATATTTTTATCTTTAAAATGATTCTATTTCAGTGTCTACCATCCTCCCTGAAACTGGCCTTTGATACCACTCGCAAACAAACGAACAAGATTTATATGAAGTCTAGTATTTATATAATGGTTATTTTTACCGATTGGCACAGGTGGTACCAGATTGCATCAGGAGAGCATCAGAGCACTTCCAAGTGGTGGCATTCTACTTCCATCAGCTGTGACAGCACCGACTCCAACAGCCACCAGGTTTCTCTGCACGCGGCAGCTCCACAATAGATATTCTGCTTGTTTGGAGTCTGCTGTTTACCTTGCAGACTTCATTATTCCCTCTTTGCTTCCTTCTGGCTCTAACATGAGCCAATGACATCCTCTATGGAAATACTTTCAGAAGTCTTGCACTAATACAATCAGGATTTCTAAAAATACTGCAGTCTTTGTATTCCAGTTTCACTTTCTTTCACTTGAGCCATAGCTCTAGGGTTTTCTGCCAAGTCATGTTTTGCTTGCACTTCTACAGCACAAATAATATCTGTTCAAAAGCAAAATGTTGGTGAATTTGCAAAGTCGTACAATGGGAAATCTGACAAATTATGATGGTGCTCCTTCTCGTGGTAGAGATATATTTGCATTGTCCAGACTTGCTGGTGAAGATCACTTATTAATGAAGTTATATTCAAAACTCTGCTTGATGAGTAAGATAGACGGACTGTCCTCAATACAAAGCTCTTGCTCACGGAAGCTGCTGCCTACCAGCATCCCTGGGACTACTCACTCAAAAAGGTGTCTCAGTAAAGAAAGTCTGCATGTGAACCAGTTGTCAAGATTCTTGTAATCTTCAGAAAGTAAATGGCACTTTCAAGGCATATTTCATCCCACTCAGTGTTCACAGTAGGTCAGATTACTCTCATAGAAGCAGTTTTTTTACATCAACTGTAAAGTGAGTTGAGGCAGTAAGTAAGACCACGAGAATGGTTTTCCTTCATAGATCAAGGTCTATTACAGTGTCACTCCATAAGTGACCAATAATGGATTTAACAGTAGGGAACAGTTCAGGGAAATGGTGTTGGCTGTTAGAGAAGGTCTGTTTTTATCATAAGATGAAGTACATTTTTAAGGACACAAACAAGACCTGGCAGTGTGGATAGGATTGGATAATGATAACATCTTCATCTTATGATGTGACAGCACACATGCTCACATATTTTAATAAGTTTCCTTTTTTCTAATAATCCATGTTGTCCATATTTAACATACTGTATCTAGCTTTGTTGTTTGTTGTCTGGTACACGGGAGAGCCCACAAATTTAGAAAATCATATCTGATCTTCTAAATCATTAGCAACCTTGATTACAGACAAAAAATATTTCCTTCAAAATTTCATGTTTTGAGGCCACCTGGGTTAAAAAAAACCAACCAAACAAAAAAACCCACCAATGAAATGCACCTGTCCTGGTTTTGGCAGGGATTGAGTCCATTTTCTTCCTAGTAGCAGATATGGTGCCATGCTTTGGATTCAGTATGAGAATGATGCTGATAACACACGAATGGTTTGGCCGTTGCTGAGCAGTGCTTACACTGAGTCAAGGACTGTCCAGTGTCTCATGCTCTGCCAGTGAACAGATGCATAAGAAGCTGGTAGGGAGCACAGCCAGGACACGAGACCTGAACTGGCCAAAGGGATATTCCATACCATAGAGCATCATGCCCAGTATATAAACTGGGGAGAGCTGGCTAGGAGGGACTGATTGTTGCTTGGTCAGCAGGTGGTAATCAATTGTATTTTGCGACACTTGTCTTTCATAGGCTTTATCCCTGTCTCTTTTTTTGTTATCTCCCTCTTCATTATTTAGGGGTTTTGTGAGTTATTTGGAGTTTTTTTTAACTGTATTTCAATTACTAAATTGTTCTTATCTCAGCTCACAGGTTTTACTTTTTTCTAATTCTCCTTCCCATTCCACTGTGTGGGGGGAAGGAGTGAGCAGCTGCATACTACTGAATTGCCAGGTGGGGTTAAACCATGACAATGTCATCCCAGAAGACACAGGTTTTGCATCACAAATGCCAAAGTATCAGAAGCAACTACATCAAATGATGATAGATGACAAAAAACATCCAGAAGTTTTTTGCGCGGAAATGTGCACTTCCCAACCCCAGGTGGAATTGCATTTCTAATCTGTTCCTTTGTCTAAACGGAAAAAAAAAAATCAGTATCTTCTTTAGGGCTTCATTTACAAAACTAAAAATAACTGGAATTGTTTACTCAAAGAAAAAAAAAATACTGATGAGCATAAAATAAAAGATCAATCTTGAGAAAGAAAACATAATTTTTTATTAAGTCCACAAACTATATAGAGTCAAAAACTGACTAGAATGAAAAACTGAGTAGAAGGAAAAACTGGGTAGAAATATCTCACAATATTAAATAGAAATATTTTAAAAGAAAGAACAACCCCTCCTGATTTGAAGACTATGAACAGAAATGATTTTGACTTTTCAGTTACCCATCAACCATTACTTCAGTTCCTCAGTGCACAGCATAGGAAGCACTAGCTGTCTCTGTTATTTTTCCTGAATCAGATGAACTTATAACATACTGAAAAAATGCAAACTTTGTAGCCATTAGCAACTGGTATACCGATGGCCCAACTGTAGAAAAGACTGTCATGTGATCTTCTCTACTGAAACAGTAGAGTAGGACTGCTGTAACCTCTCTATATCAACTTCCCCAGGGGCAATTTATCATGACACAAAAAGGATTATGCGCCTACCCAGGCAACCCTGAGGTTTGGCTTTGCAGCTTCATCTGATGCCCACATGCAAACTAAGGAACAAACAGGATTAACTTCTCAGCAAAAATGTTAAGAGAGACAGGTGACAGAGTAAGGCAGAGGTAGGACAGCTCTAAAACATGAAAGACTATCTGACACACACGATGCTGTTTGATTCCAGCACAACTTACTGCTAGTGCTGCATGGACCACCTGCAGATCAGGAAGGTGGAAAACCCTCCAGATTTCGTAAGGTGCAGATAATAAACAGAAATAGCTGACATCTAAACTTACTACAACTTCTTTCTCACACGTACTACAACTACAATACGACTCTACTAACTAAAGAACTCAAGATTTAAAAGGTCACAGTAGTAGAGAGTTTAGAAAAGGATAAAAATTGCTTTACCGATAGTATCAATCATAAACTTTTGGCAAAGGTTTTAGCACAAGATCTCTGTGACTGGAGAAATAGTACTGTATTATAATAACGTCTTTGACAACTTTAAGATTGTGTTCAAAGGCAAATTTAAGGGAGAAAAAATTCTCAGAAGATCCATTTGCCCAAATGTGAAATGGAGATAATAATACATTACTGCTCCACAAGAACAAACAAAAACAAAAATAAAACCAACAAAAAACTCAAAAACAAAACCAAAAAATCATCAAAAACAAACAAACGAAAAAATCCACACAAACACATCAACCCACAATAAAATGATGAACTGACAGATCCATCAAAAATGCAGTGAAATTATCACCATAAATGAGACTGTTACAAACTATGAACACACCTTCTTATCACCTAAATGTTTATTTCCCCAAGAGGATTCTGATTTTTAGTAATGCTTTTTCTGCCATTAAACATAAGATTTTGTGTTTAATATTAACAGTCATTAATAATTTGAATTTTCTATGGACAGAATAAGCTATTTCTGCTCTTACAAAGTCTTAGCGATATATTTTTCTGCTCTTTCCAGATATGCAGCTTCTGCAAGGTGAACCAACACTATGAATAACCAATTTCCAAACTCTTTGCACTGTAGGAATGCTAATTCCTTTCTCTACAGAACAGATCCTTTTAACAGGCACAAAAAATTAAATATAAACTTTATAATTGCTTCCAAAATACCGATTATCTTTCCATGTCACCTCATGCAGAATGCAAAGATGGGAAGAAAACCATTAACAGAAGACAATAGTGAGCATTAGAAAACAATGAACCATAAGATGTCATAAAATTTACTTATCGTGTTCCTGTGTGAAGTCAATTTGTATAATCAAGAACTGGAAAATAAAGCATGCTTGCACCCATCATCACATGAAAGTGTCTTCATTAGGTTTTTAACCAGCATCTCCAAAAGCTGTAAAACAGCTGAATTAAAAAAAAAAAAAAAAAAGAATTATTTGTTACTTCAAGAAGCCACAAAACACTGTCCCTAAACCTATACAAATCTCTTCAGTCAATTTCTTGGTCCTGGAAAATTGTTGGCTGAAAGTATATTAAACCAGCTTGTCAATCTTTCCTCTCATACTGCCTCTGAGAAAAATTCAGAACCTGTTACTGCTAACAAGAAACTACAGCTTCCAAAAGGACAGCTACAGGCAGATACCCAGCTTTTAAATCTTTTCCAGTTATCTACAAGATCTAATAACCTTGGTCTGCCATCAGAAAATAGAAAAAGCAAACAAAAATACCTATCCAATATTGCAAATCCTTATGTGTTAAATTCAGAAGATAAATATTTAGACTGTCTCTTAACATCTCGCTGTTTTATTACACAGATTATTATTTATTTATCCTAATTACTTCTTCAGAAAAAAATACTATTTAAGAAGTTTCTATATGAAGTTTTAAGGATCTGAATTCAGATGCAGCTTGGACCTTCTCTTCAAGTCTTAAGGTCAGTTAACTCTCACTTAAGTACACCGGTAGGAGTTACACAACATAAGGATTCATTGCAAATCAGTTTTTCACCCTGCTTTTATGCAGAACCTAAAGGTGTGGCAAAAGGCCATAAACTCCAAGCTGCAAGTCTTGCAGCTCCCCCTTAGTCTGGAGGAATCTATTCTTGAAGTGTCCTTCTCTTCTCTCAGACCCATGGCAAGTTGCACATATTTTTTCTCTCTCTTTTTGTGTAATAAAGTATAGATCATCTCCAAATCAGCTTCTGAACATTTTTCTGAGAAAAAGAATTATATGTAGGATGCACTGTGATGCTAAAACAGCTGCAATTGAGTTTCGCTATGACCACAAAATCCCCGTGGAGCTAGAGCAAAAATGGCCCACACCACGCCTTCTCAATTTAAGTTTAAATATTTTTATGTAATGGATGCTGCATATTAAAAGATAGGTAAAAGTCCCAGTTAAGTCAGCTTTAGGATGTTGAAGAAAAGCTTATCATTAAATATGCAGAACGGGGATTTTCCTTACTAAATAAAAAGCACATGAGTTATTGAAATCTAATTTTATATCATCAATTTTATTTGTTAAAAATAATCCAGTTGCTTGCTTTCAACAGCTTTTCATAGTTATAAGGCACAATTCTGCCCAACCTTGAACCGAGAGAGAGTCAGGAAACAGGCTTGATCCACTTATTTTGCATTACCTACATCTTTAAAAGTAATTAATACTTTTATACCAGGTTAATTTTTTTAAAGGTATCTTAAGTGTGGAGAAATATTTTCTTTGTTGTACCTTCCATATAATGTTTGTTATGGGTCTGACTTGCTGATTTGCACTAATGTGGAAAGCATTCCTCTTTCAGTGATGCTGCAAATTGAGTGAATGTACTACAGATGGTCAGAAATAAGAAGCTGATTCATCTGTCAGAAAGACAGATTTAATAATAGACTGGATAAATGATATCCACAAACTTCATAAAGGTGTTTATCAGAGGAGGAGCTTGACATAGCCTTGTAAATAACAAGCTTTACTGCCTTGTATCTCTCAGCATGTTGCCATATTAAAAGGTGACATAACAGGAGCCAAAGCCCGAGTTTTCCATCTCTTACAAGGACTACCTACCAATGTCTTACAGGGAGTAATAAATACATTTATAAACATGCTGGAGCTAAATAATTTAGAACATATTTAGAGTACAGAGTAGTTAAGTGGTAACAGCAACCTCTACAAATGTATTCTATTCTGAAAGCAACATGCCTAATTATATATGTCTGAGGTACATTCAAGAAAACATTAATTATAAAAACGCTACTTTCAAAAAAATTCAGTGTGCTTGCAGCAGTGTCTGATTTTCTCAAACATTTTCAAAAATTACGGGTTTACATTTAACAATATATATTGTCTATCTGTGAACACATTAATAAATCCTAAAAGTCTAGCTCTGAGGAACTGAGTCAATTACTGCAGTAACATGTCAACAGTTAGTGACATAGACAGCCAGTCCTGCAGTGTGCAATGTTACTGTAACCTTATGACAGCAAGAAAGAATATAATAATAGATCCAACAAAGCCAAAATTTTGTCAGAAGTCCTAATGCTACTGACTTGCAGCACTGCCTTAGGATAGTAAAATAACTGTTTTCTGTAAAATAACTCTCCTTATCAGTGGACCTTTACTGATACTGCAAGAGAACCACAATATTGATGCCACGAATTCCTTCAAAATCTTTGGAGGACAACATATCTATGGACTTACTCATAATATCTTATACATGTGTCAGCATTGCTTGTCTGGTGGATGACTGCAAGAATTTAAGACCCAAACCTGATACCTGAGCCTTGACATTTTCTGTGTAAGACCATTCACATCTAAATTTTTATATTAATCTAGCACTGAACCATCAGTAGACCAAATATTTAGTCTCACTTAGGATTCCCTTTCATTTACCACAACACAGCATGGTTGGAATTAAAGTCATTAAAAGTCAGTTACCTCTGAGTAACTGAAAGTATCAGCCCCTGAACACACTGATCTAAATAGAACACATGAAAATGCTATGAATCATAATGCCAAAAGGGGTAAGCTTTATATACCAGTGTCACAGCCTTGAAGTTCCCAGATTTCTTGGGGGACTCCATAAAAGATGACACATGAAAAATACTATGTGAACATAATAAAATACAGAGAGTGAAGTACAATTTCTTCTCTCTGAAATTCATGGCTCTTCTAAAAAAAAAGGTTTGTTTTTCTTTTTTCTTTAAATTTTACCTCTGACTATCCTAATGCAGACTGACTAGTCTAATGTGTCTGCATTATTCTGAATCTCATAGTGCACAATAAAATCTATCTGTAATGGCACAGACAGAATTCTATATACGTGCCTATCTAGGCATAGGCACACATGCACTATGTTAATACTTTGCAGTTTAAATGTCCCACTAGAGTTTCAGGTAGAAACTTCAATGAGTTTGAGTATCTTAATATACTAAAATACAAGATAGTCAAATATCCTAACCCAGGAGTACCTTGTTGGCATCGGTATATAGGAAAAACTGCTTATAACTTCTTCATCCTTCTTGGGTCCTACAAAGAGCAGTAATTTTCTCAGCCTGATAATAATTTATTGGTGCCATCATGGCTGTGGCAGGCCCTGTTCAGTAGTAATGTAGACTTTTCTACCACTCACAGGATTCCTGTAATTCATCCTTATCATTCTGCTAGAGAAAGTTCTCTTAGACCCACTATGAAGAGACCAAGAAGATATTTTTAAAGTGTGGTTACATCCAACATGAATGGGGTAAGGCTTGGTAGGAAAAAAAGAAATATGGATGAATCATAGGAGTGAACAAATTATTTGTTAGCCAGCAGCTTGGTCCTAAGATAAAACCAAACCTCTAGGCAAACATCTCTTCTTCCCTAGAAATCTGTCTGAAAAGAAGTCAAACTTTTCCTTTTATCCCAACTTTAAAACTCTTATTACTAGAAAAGTTATTTCAAAAGAGGACAAAAAAACCAAAATCATTTTACTTCTGGGTAAAATGGGTGAAATGCAGTATGTGGTTATGTATTATAAGAACTAGTAATATTTCTTATAGTATCCTTCAAAATAATGCTAGGTCTACTGAAGTTAATATAGCAGACTGTTGTGCAAAATTGGGTTAAAACATCAACAGAGAAAGAGTAATATGTATAGTTCTAATTGTATTTGCTTACAGAAGTTTTGAGAAATCAGAGCTGAGAAAACTTACACATTTTTTTTACCAATGTTACCAATGGGAAAAACAACTACAGGTGGAAAATACAAAATTTTTTAAAAAGGAAACAGGCAAGAAAACGGCAATCATTCTGTTGCATGTCAAAGCAGACAAGAAGAATTTAAGAAAAGCTGCTGAAATATAGTATCTCCTTGAATTAAAATATCCATTAAAAAAAAAACCAAAAACCAAACACCAAAACCCTGCCTCAATTCTAAATGTAAGAAAGAAATTACTGAGGGGAAAAAAAAGAGAAAAAAAATTTAATGGAAGAGACCCCAATGCTAAAGGCAGGGTTTAAGCCAAAACTTTTAAATTCAAGCTCAAATTAAATTTTTATAAAAGAAATGACACCTTTACCAGCTGTTCTTTCTAACTTGAGCTAAAATGCTGTGGATGATCTAAAGAATATATAACTTTAGAAATATTTTAATTACCTCTGTGCCCCTACATGAACAAAGCATCTAGATAGATGCACTACATACCTCCTTTTAGGGGCATTGATAGTCTCTCCTAAACAGGTAACATTTTAACTCAAATCCTGCTGGTGGTAGATTCAACACAACAAAAAGCAGATGTCCCTGCATCCGGCATGAAATGGATTCCTTCACTGCAAAATTTTTGGAAGACTAAAGCACATATTGGTTAAAAATTACTGGACAAATTAATGGAAAGAAATACTCAGCATGCTCCTAAGTACACAACATCATTTCTGACTCAGTGATGCCTGGACATGAATACTCTCAGTAGCTGTATGTTTTAACTGTGCTCTTATAGATGTAAAATTTTGATACAATGAGAAAGAGCATATTCCCAGTTCAATGCAGCTTGTTCTCATATATTGAGTTTTAAAGGTTCACCGTGGCCAGTGCCTCTTAGGGGCAAAAAAGTGTGAGCTCAAAGTCTGGTCACAGCTGTGCTAAATTTATTATTTTTGCTTTTAACTACAAACACCTACTTTCCTGCTATAATTACTCAAAATATTAAAATGACCTCAATACCACCCTATTCACTTAGGAGAGGAACAAAGAAATAGGAAATTATATGGAAATAATCATTGCAAAAATTACTTGCAAGGGATTTTCATTTGATAACTGTATTTTCCATCATATTATCATTCTGGTTTCGTTCACAAGTTTCCTAGATTTTGATGTTGCATTGCAATGTTACTCTGTCAGAAAAAGTTTATATTCTCCTAGCAGTTACAGTGGCATAATGCAGAATCATTTATGGGAGCAACTGTTGGATTGAAAAATGTGCCCTTACTAGAAAAGGTATTTTGTAGTCTGCTTGACTGTAAATCATCATGTACTCAGTGCTCCCAGACAAGAGATTGGAATTGCCTTTCTTTCTTTGTTTTATCAGAATAGTAACATCTGCATTGCTGTTGTTGAGCTGAATCAGCGTTTCTAGAATATGCCCATATTTTCAGTGAAGGGACTTACAACTCTGGCGTTAGTATTCAAACTGGACTGAAGCCCAGCATCAAAATGTGCTGGTTAAGAACATTACTCCAAACCTTTTGCATGTGGGAATATATTGTTATGCTAGCTAGTCTCAAAAAGTCCAGTCTAATTGACATTCAAGAATACTTTACCTTATTTGTATGCTACACATATATTTCCAGCCAGGATCAGCTTCTCAGAAGCATATTTCAAACCTAAAAGAAGAGGAACACTGCAATAGAGAGAGCCTTTGCTGCATTTTTTTCTTCCAAAAGAGAGAAGAATCTGAATTTTTCTGGTTGGCATTGTTCCCAGTGTAAGCTGCAGGTTAATTAATGGCTTGCAGATAGAATTTTGTCATGCATAAACATGACCAGAAAAATAGAGATCTTAAACTGTCCAGAAAACTGGAAGATGTAGGGAAAAGATAGAGGCATACTCTCTAGTACTTATTAATGTGCTTTACTACTTGCAACAACTCTATGGTCAGCACTATTTTTTCGAAACTGTATTTATTTGAATTCAATTTTAAGTCAGATGTGCTCTTAGAGGGGATTTTATTTCTCCTTTTTCAACAATAAAAAAACCCAACAGTGGTGTTCTTATAGGCATGGTTAACTTTTTACTGTAAAGGGACAAGGCCATAAGAGCATGTGTGTCATGGTTAAATGAACAGAAGGTAAAGGGTCTACCCTGATACAGGTACAGCTATTGTCCAAGTCATGTGAAACATATTATATCCCAAAGCTGATGAATATTGCAGTTTTAAAAAGCACTCAGCTTAATGATCAAACACTAGATCATAAATCAAATCTTAGAAGTATTTTTTGACATTCTATGGGCTTTCCTACTTTAAAAACCTAGGAAGATTTCTTTTCATTTGCAGTATCAGACAGAAACATTAAAGTCCCGAGCTAATAACATAATTTCCTTGCAGGAAAAGAACAGTTTTATTAACTACACAAAAGTGTTATCTGACCCCATAGTTTATTTTTATTATTGTTATTTATAAACATCTCATCCTGTCACAGTCCAAAGTACAGACCTTTAAAAACATCTCTAATACCTGTATTGGTTTTTTTCCTCTCTAAAAAAATGTGCTCTGATGCACATTACTATTCCAGATGTTCGACTAATAAACATACTTGAGGTCTACATTTACCGAATCAATGGCAAAGTCCTGGATTTCACGCAAGGCTGCAAAGTTTTTAAATGGAAATATAAGAGATCAAAGAATATACTTTCAGCTTTTAATTTTTTTCTCTTTTTTTTAAATTTTAAAAGGATTCAAGCAAAAAACACATACAGTTGAAGAAAACATGGAAGCATAATCATAGAATAGAAAGGAAAATGTATATTTAAGCTATATTTTAATTTATCTGAATATGTGTTGAATATATTACAACCTTTTTCATATCACAAAAAGCAGAATTAAACAGTTCCGGTTCAGATGCAATGAAAATTTTTTTAAAGAACAGCAGAAACAACACCTCTCTTGTAGTTAGAAGTAGAAAGAGTTTTATGAATTAATTAGTAAGTAAAGGAATCTGTCAGTGACATAAAACCCTCCTGGGCTCTTGTATAGGAAGCCAACAAACTAAAGAACATCTTCCAAAAAATCTGCAGAATATAAAGGCTAATATTTTTTTCCCTACTACTTCTCAATTTAAGGAATCCAGCATTACTCTGTCAAACAATGAAAAGCCAAAAAAAAAAAAGAGGTCACTGCATTGTCATTCAGAAGCATGCACAATAAATAATATTTGAAAAAGAAACTAAGCACAGAAGATCAGTCTGAAATATTGAGATAGAAAGGTATTCAAAGAATTTGTTTATGTACAGAAAAAGAATGAAAGAACTGATATTTAAGTTGACAGTGCTTGAAAATCTAAAATTGAGCTAGGACAAGAATTATGAAAATTATTAGAAAGTAGAGACTGTGTTGGCATTTTACACATTTTCAGGTAAACAGTGTCTAAGAAAAATCAATTTTGAAGCAACAGTTAATGTAGTCTTCCTGGATAAAATCCTAAATATTCACCCAAATAAGCAATTTTTTTTTCTAGTTTGCACAGGACACAAAAAAACCCCAATATTCTGCATTGTTTCTTTAAAAAGAGATGCTTCAATTTTTTTTTCCAGAAGAAGGGGACTCCTATCACTAAGTGAGCTGTGGATCTTCAGATTGCAACTGATGCTTGTTTATGATCACACCATCATTTATCATTGCCTAAAGATCTTCCTGTCTACATTCAAGGACTTCTTCCTCAGGATTGTTCTGCTGACCACCACCATTTTCCTGCAATATGGAATTTGAAGAAGAAAGAGAGGTAAGGGGAGAGAGTAAGCAAGAGGTTTGGTTAAGAGGTCTTTGTAAGGTGAAACAAAAGATAATTCAAAGATTTAAGCTTACCACATCTCTGCAAACAGAAGTACCAATGAGGTTTAGCTTTGCTGGCAAGTGCCTTTGACTTTATAGGTTACACCCACACAACCAGACCTCTACCTCAGAGTGCTGCATGGGCAGGCAAAATCTTAACAGGTAAAATACAGGACAGAAAAATGTGGAAGCTCCCATAAGACAGAAAATAGATTATCCATATGCAATGTTCCATCAAAATATGGCATCTGATCTCCTTTAGTGACAAGGTAACTCAGCTAGTTGATCAAGGGAAGCCAGCTGATGTAGTCTTTCTGGATTTCAGTAGTTTTTGATACTGCTTCTCCCAAGATCCTTCTGGACAAGCTGGGCAGCACGCAGCTGGATAAACACATCATATGTGGGTGAACAGCTGGTTCACAGGTCAGGCACAAGGGGTTACAGTGGATGGGGTGACATCAGACTGGTGACCTCTCACTCGGCGGCTTCCACAAGGCTCCATCCTCAGCCCTGTGCTCTTCGGCACCTTCATAAATGACCTGGACACAGGACTGGAAGGGATACTGATAAGTTTGCTGATGATACAAAACTGGGAGGAGCTATTGAGTCTATCACAGGCAGGGAGACCCTTCAGACAGAGATCTCAAAAATTTAGGGGCAATCACCAACCACGTGAAGTTCAGCAAGGGAAAGTGCCAGATTCTGCTCCTGGGATGCAGCAACCCTGGATGTACAGACAGAACAGTGAATGAGATGCTGGAAAGCTGTGCCATAGAAAGGGACTTGGGAGTCCTGTTTAATGGCAAATTGAATAGGAGCCAGCAGTGCCCTGGCAGCCAGGAGGGCCAACCCTGTCCTGGGGAGCATCAGGCACAGCATCACCAGCCGGGCAAGTGAGGGGATTGTCCTGCTCTGCTCTGCACTGGGGCAGCCTCACCACAAGTCCTGAGGGCAGTTTTGGGTGCCAAAATATCAGACATTAGGCTGTTAGCGTCCAAAGCACAGCGATGAAGATGGTGAAGGGCCTTGAGGGGAAGCCATGTAGGGAGTGGCTGAGGTCACTTGGTCCACTCAGCCTGGAGGAGACTGCGGGAAGACCCCATTGCAGTCTGCAACTTCCTCAGGAGGGAAAGAGAAAGGGCAGGCACTGATCTCTTCTCTGTGGTGACCAGTGACAGAACCCAAGAGAATGACCTGAAGTTGAGTCAGGGGAGGTTTAGGTTGGATATCAGGAAAAGGTTCTTTCTCCAGAGGGTGGTTGGGCACTGGGACAGGCTCCCCAAGAAGTGGTCACAGCACCAGCCTGACACAGATCAAGAAGTGTTTGGACAACACTATCAGGTACATGATATGACTCCTGGGGATGGTGCTGTGCAGGACCAGAGGCTGGACTTTATGATCCTTGCGGGTCCCTTCCACCTTGGCATTTTCTGTGATTTCGCAATTAATATTTTTAGTGAATTTAGTGCAATACTTGAGGCAACTAAGTTGAAACAGAAATTCTGTTGTTCTTGCATTCCACACCAGATTTTCAGAAGCGAGAATTCAGTATTATAAAAACACAAAACTGATTCCATAGTCCTATTATGTCCCAAATATATTTTTCCCTACCTATCAGACTCACTCATACCATCTTGTTTTTTTTCCTAAAGGTCCAGGCACATTTACCACTTCAGGGTTTTAAGAATGCATTTCCTTCTGAATCTGAATTTCTTACATGAAAGGTGGTCCAAATTTCAGCATTTGTTTCAATGAGCAAAAAATTCAGTTTAATTTAAGAAATTACTCACCTTGTGTTTTCCAATGTACATTGAGCAAGTCCCAGAAATGCAGGCCCTTAAAAGCTACTTAAGCCTTTAACTCCTCCTGTAGTCAAGCCTGGGACCTTCTCATCAGTGGGATCAAGCTCTTAAACTGTTAGTCACTCTTATTTAATTTGTAAGGAAATTGTGCCAGGTGGTAGAAGAGGTATAAGTAACTACAGAATATGGGAAGATGAATCACTTATGACTATTTAAGGATATAAATTGATATCTAAAAAAATAAAGCACACACTTTGAAAATATTTTTAGGGATGTGATCTGTTTGAAACCAATGGAACTAAATCACATGAATAAACTGAGACAGAAGCTTACACAATTCCTGAATTAGTCTCACAGGAGTGACTGTTCTCTTTAACAAATTAAACTTTATTTAATACCTCAAGTATCAAAGCCTTGTGAGATTATAGTGGCAGGTAATCTGAAGAGAGGAAAAAATAATTTTTCACTAGTTATTTTTGCTTATCTTCATCAACATATTAAAGACAGGCATGCTTTCACACAATTTCATAACAAGTTGTCTTATTCCTAACACAAACATTAACAAGAAAAATTGATGTTAATATCAGAATATCACAGCCACACAAGAATAGATCACACCAAAGATGACACAGAACTACAACTACAGTCTGGAGGCAGCCCGTGGGGGGAAAATATGACAGATCTTGGAATATCTTCCAGAGTCAAAAGTATGACTCAGCCTTCTCCAATCAGATAAATTTATTCATTGCCTAGATAATCCCAGAGCTCTGCCAGGCCAACCACTTGCTGTATTTTTAGAGTTACTCTTTCAAAGCTTCTTATGAGGGAGAAAAAAATTAATGAAGTATGTAAAAATAAACCAAATTTCATAAAGCAGACTTTTTGTTTGTTAGAGCAAAACTGTAGACCATAGAGCCATACTATTAAAGGCAACTCTGTTCTAAACCCTGCTGGAAGTCGTCTCTTTGAAAAGTCTTAAAAATCAATGGGAACAAGGTCCCCTGACACCTTTAGAAGCTCTTCCTCTTTATTTTCAAGTGCTTTTCCACACTACTTTTCTTATTCTTGTATTTCTCTTTAATCTTCAGTTTACTTTCCCTGTCTCTGTTTTGGTTGAGATCCTCTTGTCGTGGTTGTTCCTGTGTGTTTGTGAATAAACTGTAAAAAAACAGATCTTAAATGATCACTCATAATGACACTTTCAATGATCATGTACTAAGTGTCTCAAAAGCCACAGAATCACATGAGAAACACTTATTTATGCTTTTCCTAATGGGCTCCAGCCCTAGGTCTGATCCAGGATACTTCCAAATTTATGTGCTACTATTTTAAACCAGGAGGTAGTTGCTTACAGGACAGTAGACAGAAGCTATCAGAACAATTAACTCTGGCCATTAAAAAAATCCCTTACACCACAATAGCACTAAAAAATTAAAAAAACACGGAATAAAGAGCCTATCACAGCTACCATGGTATTCATGTCCATGTTAACATTTTGGTTTTGTGTAACACTTGTCTACCTGTCTTTCATGGTGCAGGTGACTGTACATTTTAAAAGCTGCTTTTTTTTTTCTTTTTCCAGGAGCTAATTGAGCTTTGTCTATGTGAGTGAGCTGGTGCCTGACACTGACAGCCTGCAGAAGGCAATTTCTCCAATTGCTTGAAAAGACTGAGGAGTCAGACATGACAAACTGCAGCCTGGGATATCTGGCAGCAAATCTATTAGTACTGAAAAGATGCACAAATAAATTACTTACATAACATACACTCTCTTCATTCCTGTCATGTAACTCACTGTCCTGAAACAAAAGTTGAAGCTTTACTGTTTTCCCCCTACACAACTTGTCAGAGGTTTTAAAAGTTAAATGTATCTTTTATTCTATATGAGATACAATTACTAGTATTCCTACTGCTTCTTGAAGTAAGCTTCCTTTTCATTCGTTAATTTCCTCAGCATGGGACCTCAGACCCTAATTAGACACACTTCATCTCAGCAACTGTTGCACATTCCATGCCCAAGATTGTGAAGAAAGAGGAAAACAGTTCTATTTCTTTCTGTAAGGCACTGCTTTTGGTTTAATTTTTGTCTCTGGATATATATAGGTCTTTAGTGATAGGAATGAGACTGCACTTTTATTCAAAACCACCACAAGCTGGCTCAGGCTACAAACAAATCCAGCCAAGCTGGTACTAGCCAAGAAATTGTATACTGGGAGGTCTGTGCTGGAAAATGGTCTCATTTTCTTAGAAAAAGCTTTTCTCCGCAGCAGTTGACAACCTACTGGTATATTCAAACCATGCATATAGAAGAGTACAACCCAAACTGCATCCTAATGGCAGTACAGTGGTTTCATTAAAGAAAAGCTAAGGCATTTCCAAGACACTCTGGGTGTCATTCATGGTCTAAGGTTAGCCTCTCCCATGCCTAAATTGTAAGTCTGTAAAGTTCCATGTGCATTACGGATTAGTTCTGGCTTTCGGAGAATAAGGAGACCTTAAAGTACTGACTGCACTAATTTGGAAGACATCATTATTCTGTATAGTATTTAAGTACAGGGTCAGTTACTGTTGAATTAATTCTAATGCCTTATAGCTTTGTTGAGGTAAGGCCAAAGAACACCTTAAGAGCCCTTAATGATTTATGCAAAACATCAGCTAGTCTCACAATATAACAAGAAGCTTTGTTATATATGAAGTATTTACAGATTATTTCGCAAGCTTTAGGACTTTCACCTCCAAACTTCTCAGTCCAGCATTTCAAAGATGTATTCCATGATCCTTCCAAAGCTGAAGTAAAGAAAGCTAGATAATGATTACATAATCCACCTGAAATATGTACACCTGCAGGGGAAATAGGTGGAGATTGTTATCTTGAAGTATGAATGTAACTTCACTTACCTGCTGCTTTTTCTAAAGAAAGAAAGAGTAGAACTTAAGAATTCCTCTTCCGTGGGGAATATTGAGAGGAGAAATACCAGAAAGCCTTAGAGACAAATTCAAATGAGTGCTGTAGCATCACAGTCTACTATAAATTCTTTGAGGATCCATGTCCGTATTTACCCCTCCCTGACACAATCTTTGTAATCTTAAATAATCCATCTGTCAGCTTTTCACTCCAAATCTGATAGTAGCTGGATTCAGTATCCAGACAGAAATTTCTGCTGCTGCACAACCAAATTAGTATGCTATAAACTTCTGAATGTCAGATTAAACCAGCAACATAGTTTTATTGTTTTGGGCATTAGAGAGAACTGGAAAGGCTGCTATATACATAGGTATGAAATCAAACACTGCCAGCCCTGGAATGCAAATTAGAACACATACTGAGACAAATTTGCTCAGAGCAAAATCCCAATGGCATCAATAAATTTATGCCCAGGTAAAACAGGAGAAAGATCTGGGACTAGATGTTCTTATTTTTCCAATTTACCTCTATAAAAAGAAAATAAACTCTAGTAGTTCTGGAGCAACAAGCTATGCACTGGACCATACAGGTCCACAGACCTTGCCTGATCCCGTACAGGTCCAGTACAAAGAAGTGTTCCAGCTCATCTACGCCTAATGAAAATGCAAGGCTTACCACAGCATAATTAGCTGTCAGGTTATTCACCCACCTGCAAGGAAGTCAGTCTGACAAGGGAAAAAGCAGCTGTCTCACTGACAGCTGGAGTCATATCACAGCAAGAGATGCAGTTTGTCTCCAGGGGCTCTATTTCACAGTCAGATCAGAGATAAGGAAGCCTCAGAGACACATACAGAGGATATGTCAGTCTCTGTTAATAGTACATTCAGCTATCGCACGTCCATTCGTACGTGAACTTTTCAGGGTTAAGAATAAGGTGGGAATGTTGTGGTTTAACCCCAGCTGGTAACGAAGCATCATACAGCCACTCGATCACACCACTTGGTCGGGATGGGTGAGAGAATTGGAGGTGTAAAAGTGAGAAAACTCATTGGTTGAGATAAAACAGTTTGAAAGGGCAAGCAGATGCTGCACACACAAGCTAAGCAAGATAAGGAATTAATTCACTGCTTCCCATGGACAGGCAGGTGTTCATCCATTCTCAGGAGACCAGGGCCTTATCACACATAACAGTCACTTGAGAAATCAGATGACATAACTCCCAATGTCCCCCTTTCCTTCTTTTCCCCAGCTTTATATGTTGAGCATGATGCCACATGGTGTGGAATATTCCTTAGATCAGTTGGGGTCAGCTGTCCCAGCTGTCTATTCTCAAAAGCAGCAGAGGTTGACTGCTCTGTTGGTGTGGTGGGCATGACCTGTGAACAGTGAGTCAGCCAAGAAAGAAAGAAGGGTAGAAAATGAAAGGCAAAGAAGGTAACCCTCCATACACAGGGAGAAGACACAAAAGGCCAAAGCTCAGTTAGAGTTGTAAGTGGCCAGTGTTTTGTCTGACAACAGGGTTTTTTCAGTATGGTAATAGCTAGAGGAGTTTTAAAGAAAAGATTGGATCAATGCTTTTTGACAATTGTTACCTGACAAAGAGGGGTGAAACTTCATAGAATCATACATTCATAGATGGCTTGGGTTGGAAGGGACCTTAAAGATCATCAAGTTCCAAGCCTTCTGCCACCTTCCACTAGACCAGGTTGCTCAGAGCCTGCCTGGCCTCGAACACTTTCAGGGATGGGGCATCCATAGCTTCTCTGGGCAGCCTTTACAAGTGCCTCACCACACTTACAGTGAAGAATTTCTTCATAATATCTGATCTAAACCCACCCTCTTTCAGTTTAAAGCTATTCCCTTTTGTCCTATTTGCCCTTGTCAAAAGTCCCTTTCCTGCTCTCTTGTAGGCCCCCTTTAGACACCAGAAGGGGCTACAAGGTGTCCCTGGAGCCTTCTCTTCTCCAAGCCTGTCTTCATAGGAGTGATGTTCAAAAAACAAATAAAAAACCCCAAAGAACCCGACCAACCAAACAAACAGAAAACCACAAAACAAGCAAACAGACAAAAACAGAAACAAACAAGCAAACAAAAAAATTACAAAAACCCCCCCACAACAAACCAAAAAAACCCAGAAGTCTAGTGATCTAGAGATTTTCTTGGCTCAGTGTCCAATAATGCTGATGGAGAGTGGACTAGATGATATTTAAGGTCTCTTGCAATCCAAACTATTCTACAGTCCTATGAGTCTATAATTCTATATTCAACTTATAGAGTGATTTCAATAAACTAATAGCCCTCTTGGAAGAGATTATGATTCATTTAAAAACTAAAAGTCAAGTGGGACTCAGAAAATAAAACTGGTTAGAAAAAAAAGAGGAAATTGTTAAACATTGTAGCATCCATAAAACTAATTCTTGTACTCTCACTAGGTACTCTACAGTTTTCTGATTTACTTTTTAATTGAATTCTTCAACACGTAAGATTTAACACTATCTTAAAAAACAATATTATTTTAGGTTTCTGTGATTCATTTGTATTTTTATTTATTATTTGCATTCTTATTTTTATTTATTATTTGCATTCTAAGTATGCATCAGTGGGCTTTTGTCATCATAAAACATGGATTGCCAAGTATAAAACATACATTAAGTCATGTATGCATTGCAACAGATTCATTTTATATTTAAGTAGATGCAGTCAACAGTGACCATTGTTAAAGGGCAGATGAGTTACACTGAATGCCACGTACCAAACAGAATATAGAGGATATTGGTTCACAAAAACCATTCAGTGCTACACCAGCACTTAAGAAATTACAAATTTGTAAGATTTCACAAATTAGCCTGCAAAAATAAACCGGAATATATCTTTCTTGTCATTTTCCCTTCTTCAGCCTCATAAAGAAGTAACTGAACATTTTTTTTAATTAAATCCTTGTTTAATTAGTATAATTTCCAATTTTGTGGTGAGATAGCTTTATATGTCAAAGAATGTGGTGAATGGAGGTACATGCAGCTGATGGCCAGTCCCTTGCAGTGTTCCCCAGGGCTCAGTCTTGGGGCCAGACCTGTTTAGTATCTTTATCAATTTGCACCTGGACAATGGGATCGAGCATCTCCTCAGCAAGTTTGCAGATGACACCAAGCTGGGTGGGAGTGCTGATCTGCTGGAGGGTACATAGGCTCTACAGAGGAATCTGGACAAACTGGATTTATAGGCCAAGGCCACTGGTGTGAGATTCAACAAGGCCAAGTACCAAGTCCTGCCCTTGAGCCATAACAAGCCCATGCAGAGCTGCAGGCTGGGAGAAAAGGTGCAGCAGAAAAGGACCTGGGAGCGCTGGCTGACAGTGGCTGAACAAGAGCCAGCATGTGCCCAGGTGGCCAAGAAGGACAATGGCATCCTGACCTCTATCAGCAACACTGCAGCCAGCAGGACCAGGATGGTGACTGTCTCCCTGTACTCAGCAGTGGTGAAGCCACACCTTAGTCCTATGTCCAGTTCTGGGCCCCTCACTACAAGAAGGAAATTGAGGTGCTGGAGCGTGTCCAGAGAAGGGAAGCAGAGCTGGTGAAGGGTTTGAAGCACAGATCTTATGAGAAGCAGCTGAGGGAGCTGGAGTTTAGTCTGGAGAAAAGGAGGCTCAGGGAAGACCTTATCAATGAAAGGTGAAGTTGTAGGGAAGTGAGGGTCAGTCTTTTCTCCCAAGTAAAAAGTGATAGGACAAGAGGTACATGGCCTCAAGTTGCACCAGAGAATGTTTAGACTGGATATTAGGAAAAATTTCTTCACCAGAAGGATGGTCAAGCATCGGAACACGCTTCCTAGGGAAGTGGTTGAGTCACCATCCCTGATGGTATTTAAAAGACATGTAAATGTGGTACTTAGGGACATGGTTTAGTGGTGGACTTCTCAGTGCTAGGTTTGGTTCAGTGATCTTAAATGTCTTTTGCAACTCAAATAATTATCTGATTTTTCAATGCCAGAATGCACTTCTGGAACTGAATAGGGTAAGGATAAATGAAATCAACTATGCTCCCTTCTCAAATTGTCCTTGTAGAGCAAAGGTAATTGACCAGCCTTAAATATAAGGTTTTTTTAACCTTTTATGTCTTCACGCTTGTCTTCAACAGACAGCATTTTAAAGAAGTATTTGGCTTGCCCAATAAATTAAGAAAATTTTGCCAGTGTATGACACAATCGAAACATTCCTATTCTGGCAATTTTCTGAATGTTTGTTTAATATAAATATAAGAGAAAAAAATCCTACCTAATGAGCATCATTTTCCTATGCAGATGTGTCATTCTGCCCTCTAAAATCCCAGAAAGCAACCATCTGGCCTAAAATCCATGTTGTTTTGACTTTAAACTTGATTTAGCTTTTCAAACACAACTGTCTTGAAGTTATCTATAGTGACAGATCAAGCCACACCTTTTTTCAGTCTTCTGTTCAGAAAAAGCTTAAGAATATAAATCTGATTATGAGAAAAAACTTCAAAGTAGGGTGCAAATCCTATTAAATATCAAACACTAATACATTTTTCTCAGATCACAGGGAACTCAAAATCAAATCCCATCAGGTGAAGATGTGATTTTCCCATTAATACCCATTCCCTCATCCTCTTCCCTCAAAATCACACGAATGACTTAAAAAAAAGGTGCAGTCTGATCAGAAGTTTATGCTGTTGGTTTTTTCCTTAATTGTGTGAAGAGAAAGAAAGCTGAATATTGCAGTTAGGATCTCCTCAAAAAGTATTCTAACTATTCATTAGGAATTTAATTTTTCTTTCTGGCCTGCTATCCAACACCGTAATAAAGTTAGGAATTTACCATATTTGATCTGGACAGCTGTGGTAACATGGCATCTCAGACTTATCACCAAAATCTCTTAATCATTTCATGCTAAAACCAAAAATGTTAGAATTATGCCATTATTCAATGCAAACAGATACACTCACTTGTTCTCTTCAGACTTATGTCTTTCCTCATTTGTATAACTGGACAACAAATACCAAATGCAGAAAGCAACTAATTTGTCAGTCAGGCAGCATAACAGAGTGTGCTAACTTGTTGCAGATTTACTATATTTCTGAATATCTTGTCATGTGGAAACTTAGGTCAGTGAACTCCAGGCAAATTCAGCATCAGTGCTGTTATTCCAATATCAAGGTATTAAACATGTGCCAACAGCAAGAATTCTTTACTGACATATAATGGTTCAATTGCCATAAGCTCCTTTCCATATAGGTAGTACAGTAACTGACTGTACAAACTCACTTTTTAGGGCAATGAACCATATTGTTTTGGTTGCAAAATCCATTGTGCTTCTGTTCTTGGCAAGTTAAATCAAAATGCAATTTTTAACAAGGTCTTTGTTTTGAAAGAACATGTTAAGCTTAAAACTGTATCGTTATTTCTTTGAGGACTTTTTATTAGAGTGTAAGTTCATATACTAAAAAAAATTTTTTAAAACCTGCAAGACAGAAAATAAACACACAATATTTCTCCTAGCTGTCTAGAGACATCTTGCAAGTAAGTAAATAAACCAGTGTTATTAAAAGAGTAATTTAAGTGTTATTTATATTTATAGCAAACTGCCTACTGTAAAAAAAAAACCAGAAAATCCCCAAAAATAGTATAAAAAAGGAAGTACTATCCATATATTTTTAATACCTGATGGGCAGGTTTTCAAGGTATCCAGACAATGCAAAAGATACAAAGTGGTACATAGTAGAATTTTAATTGTATTGGAGAGAAGACACACAGATGCTTTTAAAAAGCTATGCCTAAATACCACTACGAATTGATTCAGCATGACTATTATGAGAGGTATGATATATAATTCTAAACTGAAAGACAGCTATACATTTGACTGAAATTAGTGAGAATTTCCTTTGCAGGAAACATTTCCATAATTATCACTCATATTATCCTTAAACTTCTCTCCTTTGTTTTTTAATATCCAAAGTTAATTTCCATCAGAGATTCCCAGTGAGACTCTGCTTCATTGCAGTTTCTGGGGTATCTGCCCCTCTATAAAACTAGGAGACACTGGACCCCATTGACGGGCAGCCTCCAGAAAAAGGAAAAGGATGAAGCAGATGCTGAGAGGACAGGCAATGATGGTGCACATATGGCTATGGAAGAGAAAGGACTGCTGGTGATTTGGTGTAATTTCTCTGGAAAATATTTAACTCAGCCTCCTGAAACCCTCATGACCATGTATCTATGACAGCGGAGAATTACTAAAGGAGAACATTGACATCAGGATAAAGCCTACAGTGGAGGGAGAGTAACCACAGAATTAACACCAGCTCCATTCGGGAGCTGTTGAGTAGGTAGACCCAGTTTGAGGGGCTGAGAAAGAGGAGTTCATGTAAATTATAAGAGTTAGGGGTATGAAAAAGGTTGGGGGAAATAAACTCCACTACCACAGAAGAATTAAATGGCAATCAATAGGAAAAGAGGTGCAGCATAAAAGAATACTGCTTGGACCCAGAGCAAACAGCACAGCAGACCAGCAGCAGCAGCAGCAGCAATGTTTGAGATACAGAGCAGCACAGCACAAGGACAGTGGAAGCACTGGATAATGAACCAGAAAATTCAGAGCCACCTTATCCGTGACATGAGGCATTATCAAGGCTGCAGCCAGGAATACAGGACATGAGAGTCAGGAAAGGGAGAAACAGTTCAAGGCTGGTGCCGTGCAGAACTCTGCAGGAGAAGAGTGAGAGAGAAAACAGCATTAATTTCATTAATCATGAAGAATAAGTGGTGGGAAAACAATGTAAACCCTCCAGACAGCAGCAAGGAAGATCACAGCTCCTTGCTGTAGGCACTAAGAAAGATGAGAGCATGATCACAGCATGACTAACACTGAGATCAAATGACATGAATTGCAACTTTCAAGCAAGCAAACAAAGCACTGGAGATACTCCTTTCTTGTTCTGGTGTCACAAGAAGAATTGAATGCTTGATAGGGTCAGTTCTAGCACTGAATTAATGTAAGAACAACAGCAGTGAAGTAGCATGATAGGCAGTGCTTTATGCAGCTTCACTTGCCTTGCTTTCATTGGCACATTTAATAAACTAGTGAGTCAGATCAACAACTCATCTCTGAATGAAGCATTGGTATCCTCTCTGTGTCTGTAAAGTCAAAGCCATTTCCAGGGACTGTGTTTTTATGGCACCTTTAGCACCGCTAAAAATTACCTTGTGCAGTTAATATAACAGATGATATTGCATAGGTCAGTGGGTAATTTTTACAATTATTGTTTTTTTAGACTCAGAATCATGGGTGAAGGGAGGGCAAAAAAATATTAATGGCAAAAAAAGATGTAGTCTCTGGAAATAAAAGTATCAGTAAATAACAAATAGCCACCAAGGCTGTTTATTCTGAACTGATGAAAAAAACTATCTGTGGGTAGAC
>VZTG01006519.1:0-29686 GCA_013397845.1 Melanocharis versteri
TTTATTTTTAAATGAACATTTAGAGAGAGATTTAGTCTCCTTCCCTATTTTTGTGTGTTAAATAAATTTACTCTCATTCCATATTTTTGTGTATTAAACACAATTTTCCATTCTGCCATACAAGGCCTAAAAATACTGTTATTGCTTGTTAATGTGGTGATGTGCATGGAACAAAACTGTCCTTTCAGAAGGTCAGGTTTCCCAGATTAAATTCAGTGCTGAAAAGTATGGCAGCTTAAAATGAGATTGTCCTAAAACCCCCTCCACTTCTTACAGTGTAAATGAGAAATGGGACAAAGATTTTTTTTTCCTCCTCACCCCAGATTTTGAAGTTAAATACAGAGTATTGTGTGCAGCAAAGCAATGTGGGTTTTCATTTGTTCCTTCCAAACAAAACTTGCCTAGTCAGCTGTCAGGATTTTCCTTAGTGGAAGGGAAATGAATTCTCCCAATATCACTTTATGCTGTAAAACGTGGCTAATGGCCACAGGTCATAATGGTCCCAGGAAACACCACATAAACTTAAAATCAAATCAGGAAATTATTCACAAGACATTTTACCATGAGCTGAAATCATTATGTCCTTGACCCTCCTGTACTGGCTCAGCAGTAGTGTCAGCTCCTCTATCCGACGGTCCTGTGGAAGACATTAAACAAATAAAATCACATTTAAAATCCTTAATTTTAACTGCAGGAACACTGTGCCACATCTCTGTGATTTCCATGAAAGCAGGCTCGAGTCCCTCACACGCCTTGTAAGGAAAGTTTCTTGGCCTTTGTTTGCCATTGCACAAAATATTTGCTGGACAATGTGAAATTATAGCTGTAAGCAAACCAGGGGACTTTGACATTAGGGCTTTTTTGAGAAATAAATGTTATGAGCCACATGAATGTTCTCCAGAATTAATGTTGCCCTGTGTGGATTCCCCACTTGCTAAAGGAAGTTTTTATTGTCTATTTGATCATACACGAGTGTGCCACCATGCAGGAAAATCCCATGGCTTGATTTATTATCAGAAAAATGAAAATCTCCTGAAGAATGGATCCCCTTTCTCATTTAGCCCTTACAGAAAGTGTGTTATTTGGAACATTTCAGAGATTCAAACCCGTAATTTCATTCTTAATATGTAGAGTAAGGATTATTTTCTCACCTTTTCTTCGTTTGCAGCCAATAATGTCTCCATTCCTATCTTCAACCGTTGAACTTCTTGGTCTAAAAATATTTTTAAATGTTGTAAGAGAAATAATACGTGCTATATTTACTATAAATAGATATTTTGTGATACTCTCCCTATGTTCTTACTAATAATCACAGCCGTGTCAGTGGCATGGCCAGTGCACTACTAAACTACATTTAATGTAGATTTTTTGGAAGCTGAACTATTAAAAGCATTCCACAACACAAACATCCTGGTTTTGCTTACAAAAGACTACATAATATTATTTTAAACTATGAAAGTCAAGCAATGGAAAAGAAAAAAAACCACTGAAGCTTATTTTGCAAAAGGTGAGAGTGTGCTTGCTGTTACAGTCTTAAGGAAATAATTTTAAGTAGGATTGAAAATATATTCCATCTGAGAAAAAATGTTTGGCAGCTTATGAGAAGTAGTCAAAATACATCTGTGAACTTGAGAAGGAAAAATAACAAAAAACTGATTTGATACACAGAAATACTGTAAAATTTCATTTACTTAAATGTGTCAGTATGAATAACTCAGTTAAAACCTACATCACGAGCTAATGGAGAATTTCCTCACACACAATTTAGTGATAGAGGTTATCCAGGAACGTAACAGCCGAGTCAATTAAAACACACTCTCTGAAAATGCACGAGGTTGTTAATCATGGCCTGACTTTGCTGAACCAAATCTCTCCTTTTTCTCTACACAACAGTCCCAGAAAGTCCCCCTGCCTAAACCAGGTGTGATGGAGACTGAACCTGCAATAGAGATCCATGTTTTGATATTAAACCAGACCCACTCGTTCCCAAAAACCCATGAAAACAGACATGGCAGCAGGCATGAAGGGAGAGAGGGTAAAGAAAATCAATATTGCCAAAGAGCATCAGTGAAAAAAGGTTTTACAACTGAATGTTGAACACACAATGTCACAGCTAAGCTATTTGTAAAAGCTGTAATTAGTTTTTATTGCGGGGATTGTGGAAAGTGCACACCTTGCAATGATTAAGTTTTAAAACATGTGCATGAACCTCACAGGCATTTTCTCACAGGAGAGACACAAGACATGCACGGGCACAGCCAAATCAAAAACTAAAGCCAGCAGGCAGTGGGCAAGCAATTGGAAGACTTTTTAAAAAATCACAGTCCTACTAATTTCTCTTTATAAATATTAGACTTCAAAAAGGACTGGTGTCAAGGTAGATTTAAGCACACTAAAGCAAATTTTACTTAAAATATTCGTTAAAATCATCAAGTATGGGAACATTTATCCAGTTTTTTTTTTTTTTTTTGGAATTTAATGCAGTGATTAGGAAAAAAAAAAAAAAAAGCCTGGATCCTCCCGTCCAATGAGAAAGGCTTTCAATTAAAGCCATCTTTCCTGCTATTAAATGGGGTTCACATACGTGCAAATGAAAGGGGGTAAATGTTAAGTTTTGGCTCTGTTAACCTTGACAGCGTCCCTCTGAAGTCCAGCAATTTGATTTGTGAACCTCTGACCTTTATTTCTGCAGGGAAATCTTACTGATCAGGGCAAGGAGCTGCCTGCTTGCTGCAAGCAGTGAGAGCAGAGTCTCGTGTGTGTTACAATCAGACAGCCAAATGGAACCAAACATGGAATTATTGCTGCAGAACGCGCCTGAGTTACCATTGGTGTGAAAGGAACAGTGAGATAAAGCCAAAAGGGAATTGCAAGGCTTACGTTTTTCTTTTAGCCTTCTCCTATACACTTCCTCTACGGTGGTAAGTGGTGAGAGTCAAATAAAGTATGTAGAAAAAGCACATATTAGATCAATTCTGCAATTTAATTAGAATATGCATTCTAGCCTACTGCAAGTACATTGACATCATTTTTCAACTTCATTTGAGAAGACCACCTAAAACTCTGATAAATCAGTATTTTTTTTTGCAGAAGGATTGTTACTTCTTCCATTCAAATACAGTCTAAGTGCTTTCCTCGAATGTAGCCCATGGATTTTGTAGAGGGTCTGATTCTTCTGCCACTGGAATCAAGGCCAGTTTCACCACACTTCTAGAAGCTGAACGCTGCTGAGCTCTAGATTTACTGTCACATCACTACCTTTCCTTTGAAATGCCATAAAATATTTGGGAACCTCACAGAAAATACAAAATTCTATCAGCAGAAGTGTTTCTCTACCAAGCACCGCTGTTAGACAAACTGATTTTCTGGTTAGACATGCAGCTCTCTACATGCACAAGCTCTGCAGCTGAATGAAATCAGCACGAGGAGATGTTAAGTCCCGTTGCTGGAATGAACCATGGGAGGTTCTTGGGAAGCCCTGGGAAGGAGGAAGCACAGCACATGGAAGTTCACATCCCAGCCAGGGCAGTTTTGGGAAGTTAGCAGCCCCAGAAGCTGTTAGTGCAGCAAAGCTGATGCACTGTGGTAAACTGCACACAAATACTCCTGCAGGGATGAGTGTGGGTGCTGCACAGGGAAAAACGCCTTAATTCCGTGTTCTCCTGGCCCAGCAATTGGCAGGAGCCCCAGGGAGTGAATATTTCAGAGAACTGTGGCACCTCTGGCTGGGACCAAAGGCTGAACAAATGGGGTTTTTTGCCATTGACCTGTGTCAGCAGCGCAGCCTTAAAACAGAAACCTGCAATATCAGAGAGCCCTGCACCAGCCCAGGCTGCCAGGGACACTGAAAATCCATCTGGCCCAAACTTTCATGGGACAGGGAGCCCGGATGAGACATAGCCATGAAGAAAGGAAAAAATGACTCTCTTTTAGGCTGTTTGGACACTGAAACATTAGGCTTAGCTGCTACTGTGACCTTTCTTTTTCCCTTAAAAACCAGCAACTGTAAAGATTTTTCAAAGAAATTTTCAAGGTATACACAAGAAAAATAAGTTCCCATTGAACTACAACGAGTCTTTACAATCATAAATAAAACACCAACAGAAAAACTTTCAGGGCCTTGAGGATACTTATTTCAATTTGTGCTGCCTCTAGACTGGAATAAAATTTCACACATGAAAGGCCTCTACTCTACCAGAGCACAGAACTAATTGACACCACTTTTCCTCCCAAAATAAATTTTAAGTCCACTCTTGTATTTCTTTGTATCCCTTCGAAATCCTGTGCCAAGCTGCTCCCAAAGCAAAGTTAAAGTAGGGGTTTGGGTTTTTAGCTCTGATTCCCCTCCTCTTACCTCTTTCTGCCACTTCAGTGTACGAGGAGGTCCTGGAGAGCTGACTTTGCAAGCGTTCTATCTCTGCATCTTTGAGAGCCAGCTGCTCCTGCAGCTGGGCTATCTCAGCCTGGAAGAGAGCACAAAAAAGGCACAAGAACTTCCCCACCCGTGGGCTGAGATTCTTTCCCAGGAGCTAAAAGATGTCTGAGTGCAACGCTGTGATTGAGGTCAGTCACCAGCTCAGGATATTCCATGAACACTAGAGCAACTACACGTATTTATGGTGTATTATCCTATTCCTGTTAGAGAAGCTCACTTTTCCCTGTGCAATTAGCTCTTGGAGAAGGCAGACACAGAGAAAAGTAACGTTTCCAAGGGTTTATGTAGGTAAGGAAACTCTGGAAAGCTCTAAATGCTACAATGTTGGTCATAGAATACTACTACTACTACTACTACCAATAATAATAATAATAATAATAACAACAACAATAATAATAGTAGTAGTGACTACTAAAAGATAACGAAGATACTGGTCCTTCTCAGCAGGATAACAAAACAGTTTTTCCTCAAAACAGCAAATAAGATAGAAGGAAGGCACGGCCTGGAGAACAACCACACACGTGCAACAAAACACCAGTGTTCATTTACGTTTACTGCAAATTAAGGGCTGCCACTAGATTTGGATAGAAAATCTCACACAGAAGAGCTCAGTGAGACAGAGGGAGAAGAATTCTGTGATTGTTCAGCTTGAAATACAGTGATTCTAATCTGGTTTTTGCATTTATGAGAAAAACTGCTATCAGTGTATTTTAGTAAATCAGCAGTTTGGTAAGATTTTCTTCAGAGGTCTCAAAACCTCTGTGTTTCAACATTCTGCATTTGCCCTGCAAAAGCACAGCAAGCCTCCTTGCAGATAAGGGACAAAAAAAAAAAAGGGGTGGGGGAAGGAAGAAAAAAAGCAAAGAACAAGGACGAAAAAATAATCGATGTGACCAGTTTCTCAAAATACTAAAATAAAGCAGGAAAAACGCAAAACACCAAACAACATTATCCAAAGAGGGAGAAACATGGATTAATGAGCACACAACCTTATTTTCACCAGGAAGCAAGCGCTTGGATTTCAGGATAACGTCACTGCTCTGCCTAAAATTCCACGTGGAATAGAAGAATCTGCCTTGTTGCATCTCTGAAGGGCTCCTACACTTCCCACTGACTAATATGCTTTTTATATCCAGCCATGGAGATATTCCAATTTCTCATCTAAGAAGCTGGAACAACAGGAAGACAGAAGCTTGGAGACCTCTTAATACCAGGTCTGGATTTGCCTCCCCCGGTCTGCTCGATCTCAGAGCTCTTTTAAATGCCCTCTTTTCCCCTAATGTCAAATTCCTGTCATCTCCATGATTATTTTTCTGCTTCCTCTCTCTTTCCTTGTACTTTTCTTCCTTTCCAGTCCCGCATCTTCTCTCCCTCAGTGGGTTTTATGATTCTTCTTTCCTATTTTCATTCTGCCCCTACATTTTCCATAATTTCTATCTGTCTTGGCAGCTGGCCACACGCTGCTTGGGAAAATATTTTCCCAAAGACTGTTCATCTCCACCACGTCAGGCAAAACATTTTCATGGATTGAAGAGCTATTATCTTAATAGGAAAAAAAGACATGACAGCAACATGCTGTTATTCATCCAAGAAATCTCAAAAGAAAGAAATGCTAATACAAATAATAGCTGTTTGTCATGTCTGGATCAAGCTATCAAGCATTAAATAGAAAATTCAGTTTAATATTTCGAAATGTTCCTCCAAGATTCAACCACAGCTCAAGAGTCAGTCATTCATATCAACAGGGATTATTGCATGAATGAAAGGAGATGTGATTACAGCACAACAAGGAAAAATCTTATGGTGCTTTATAATCTAGTGGAAAAGGGCTAAAAATTCGAACTAGAAATAACAGTGAGAATGTGCCTCTAGAAAAATTAATTACTGGGGAAACTGATTGAACGTTTCACAAGCCAAGTTTCTCCAGATTATGATCCAACAGCTTTGCAGGGTTTGAGGTCAACAGAAGTGTCAGGCAGCCGTGCACTTTGATATGCACAAAGGCAAAGCAGATGATCTAATGGTGTATTTTGGGCTTAACGTCTGTGAAAACAAATTCCATAGTAAGCAAACACCCAACAAACTTTGCATGTCTCTTCAGGCTGGAAAGTGTATCCCACAGAGGCTTGTTGCCACTACACAAATCAAGGCCAGGAAGCCTTCAAAGAGGCCTTTACTCTGAGCAGATCTTTGCAAGTCAAAATGCCTTTTGTGGCTTCCTAAAATAAGAATTGTGAGAAGTAGCAGACTGAAAACTGCGTGGAGGGAGCAAAAGGCACGAAGAAAGGTACAACACCCCAAAATATTTATTCCAAAGATGGTTGAAGAGAACTTGACTTCATACCTACTCTGACACAAAGTAAATGCCAGAACAGTAAATACTGATGAGAAGTGGAGCATATCCCTTCCCACCTGATAGAAACCTGTAACTAGAAAATGCCAAGTATTCTGCTTACTTTAGTTGCTTTCAGTTTCCACTCGTACTGATTTCTTTCATTTTCCAGTTCTTCCACTTTGATTTTGAGGTGTCTGAGTTCCTGTAACAAACCCTGCAGAGGAAGAAGGAAGTTAAAAGTAAGATTTGTATGGCAGATATTAATTTTTCAGAGTCCTGAATTACAGATCATGCATGAAGCACACAGTATTAAACACTGAACTGCCACACTGAAAACTGTGACCTACTCTAAGAAGATGTCCCTTAAATGTCCCTTCTCCCATTCCTGGATAGAATTGTACCCTGCTCATTCTACAGGACAATATTATTAAATCCTTGATGGAGCTCTGACAAGGCACAATGTCTTAAAATGAACTGAGGAAAGGAAAAGTTTGGAGGAGTAACCCAATTTTGGACTCCTGTGCAGTGTATACATTAAGCACCACGCTAACATCTTGGATTACACTAATATTTGTTTTGAGTGACTCCCAGATTTGAGTCTCAGATTATCTCTCCAATCTGCAGTTTGTATTCTAATAGTCCATTAAGCAGTTCTGCACAAACACGAGCCCAGAAACAGCAGCACTATTTTCAAAATAGGTGTAACACACACAATAGTTATTTTTATAATATAAACCTACCAGAGAAACTACTGAAAAACTCCCTCATCGTACAAGCAGATTACTTATGAGTTCTGGGCATGCAAATTTTAACCAAAGAGACATGGCAATGACCTAATTTAAAAGCAAATATTAAAATGGCCTTTTCTAGGCATACCAGTACCATTCCACCCTCAGTGAAATGAAGCCATTTGTGCAAAGCAGCTTTCGTGTTGCCATGTGACACATTTTTGATCAAATACAACCAGGATCTGTTATGTAAATTCTGGCACCTGCTAATGTCAGGGAATAAACAAAACCGTGCTGGATTTGCTATTTTAAAAGTACAGGCAGATTATTTTTATTATGGCAGAAAAAGAAGGGGTACATGTCAGAGAGTCTTAGCTGAAATTATTTCATACCTGTGTTAAGCTTTTAAGATATCCAGGAATCACTAATTGGTGTTCAGAGCACTGCTCAGGCCACACCATGAATCACAGCTGGGGTGGCATCACCGTGAGGAAAAGCAGCAAACGACCAAACCATGCCAGCATGCTGCACATCAGGCAAATCTCAACCCCAAAATCCAAAAAACCCACACCACACCACACCAGCACTGCAGACTTACAAGGGAAACGGAAACTGTGAAAAAGCTGAAAGGGGTGATTGGGTTTTACGGATTTCTGTGCTTTAGTAGACCATCAATGGTGACCAAATTTGTCCCAGTAATTGGGGTGGAGTGTCTGGGGTGGGATTTCTTTTTTTTTTCCTGGTCATTTTTATGGCACTGTCACTCTTTGCTAATGAAAGCCAAAAAGATTAATGCCAAAACATTCCCGAGGTAGCTCTGGTTAGTGGAATTTAGTTTCTGCAAGAGAGAGAAGAGGCAACACAGAGGCTTCTGCCAAGGGGTACTTCTCGTACTTCACACCGAGAACAGCTCTTCTGGCCCAGAGGCTCTACTGATCTTGCACCAGATTGGGGACCATTAGGGGTCACGTCTGGTTTCCTATCTTGAGACTTTCTTTCTTGGATCCTACTATTAATTTCCAGCTGCAGTCTACACATCTGCTCCTGTAGGTCACTGATCAGGTTCACTACTGACTGAAAACACGGGAGGAGAGGGGAAAAAAGAGACAAAAAAAATAGAGAGGTGAGAAAAAAACGATGCAAAGAATATATTTCTGCAGTTGCAGCACAAAGAACTACATGAAGCACATCGAAGGCAAACTAAAAAAAACCAGATTATGTGTTTCCTTCCTGATAAAATAGATGAAAATGAGTATAAACACGGAATATTGCACAAAGCCAGAGTTTGCATGGAACGGAATCTACATTCCAGACTAATTCATGATCCTGACTCTGAAGTTAAGATCAGAAACTGTTTTTGGAAGGTTTTCCAGTCATGTGAGGGAAAATTTGGAACACATTCTAATATGCTGGCTCAGAGGTACACTTGTGCTGAAATGGAGCTTGATTGCATTCATTTGCACCTCCAAATCATCCAGTAGGAAGAAACTGCAAAGTGCTCAGCTGGGGCCATGGCCTGCTCTTTCATAATTTATGCACAGAATTTACTAGCAAAGGAATTCTGTTTCCAGGTCTAGCACGGGGCAGAAAAACAACTCCATTACCTCTCTTGCTATCTGGGCAGGATCTTGACGTGGAGGAGCAGTTAAGCAACAGATGCAGGAGAAATCAGAAGGATAACACAGAAGAAAAAGTAATTATTTTAAGGTGCACCTGTTTGCCGGCCAGCTTCTTGGATTTGCGTGCATCAGTGATACACACACACAAAAATCCAGCTTAGAAAGCAAACCAAAGTCAAGCATGAAAATCTATGATATTTCACCCAAATTCCCCAACTCTGTAGCAAATAGCACTGGGGTTTTTTTCAAGTATCACAAGTCTGAGGTGCCTTTCTCTTAGCTTTCATGTACATTAACAACATAAGTTTTGTGGTTTCTCAATCTTCTCAAGTGGAATGAATTTGAAGAGCTTAATCCATCTTCCGAAGGAGAGAAAAAGATTTCAGTGGACAGAACAACAGATGATATGGCAAATCTTTTTTTATTATTATTATTTTCTTTGTTAAAGTTGCCAACAATCCTCCTAAATTATTTTCTTCGTAAAGTTGCCAACAATCCTTCTCTGTAACCTCAACTCTGCAGTAAATCAGGGGTCTTAGAGCTGGGGAGCAGCTACTGCAAGGACAGGGCAGTAACAGCATCCACAGTCAACTCTAAACACTCACAGAGATTCACCTGATAACACATATAGTTTGTACAAAGAGTTTCACACATCTGAGTATTTTCTAGCTCACTGTACTAAAGACGAAATTCAGAAAAGCCATTTCATAAATTTCACTCTATACATGTTCTGCTCAATCAAAATCACAATGTCCCATGCTCATCCTCTCTCACCCAGCAAACCTTTAATGGACATAAATGAGGATTAGGTGTTTTTTACCATCCTCTCTGCAATCAGGGACGTCCCAGAGCAGCAGCAGCTGGGGGTTGGAACTGGCAGGACACACACACCCATCTCCCTCGCTTGCTTTAAGCACCAAGCCTTGGTCTGTGCTGCTCTTTGGCAAGAGCCCTGTGAACCCCCACGAGGTTCTGCAGAAGGGCTGCTCCAGCAGGATGCACAGATTTCTGAGCACAAACTGCAGCTGCCCCCGTGGTGGCAACATTGGGGAGTCAGAAACACTTCTGCTGCTGCCCTGCAGTTCTCTCTTTTGCCTTGTCCTTAAGGAAGGGGAAAGGGAAACACTCTGCATCCACAGACTCCTCACAGGCCAACCTGACAGCATAGAAATGGCAGAAATCCTTATCCCAGTGGAAGTCCAGCCTGTGCCTTCACAATTGTTTCTAGTTTCAAGGTAGAACAGGCCTTTCTGAGGTTCTTTCACAGCATGAACATTTATTAACACCAGCTACAACACCTTGATTCAGAGAGACAGCACACCAGACTCCCCAGAGGGAGTCAGTGGCTCACTGACTCAGGTTTCTTTGGAATTGCAAGTAGCTTCGCACTGGATATTTAATTCAGAAGTTACAAGAGCCACAAAAAACTTGCCAGCAGCTTACAGGCACCCCCACAGACTTATCCCGTGCTACTAAAGGAAGAAGTAGGACAGAAGAAGGGCTGAAATGCACAATTACTGCTGCAGTCTCCTGAGAGGGACAGCAAGTCTCTTTTGTCCGCACTCAGGTAGCGCAGACATCTGGATAACCATCAATCTTTTGACAATGCTGCTTGCTCATACCTTGCTACATTAAGGAAAACACATTTTCAGAATTTCTGAGGCTCCTCAGGTAAGAGAAAAGCCACCCAACCTCCTCAGGTGAGACTCCAGAAACCTTCACAGCATTACTGCATCAAAAGTCAGACATTATTCCACAGGAAAGGAATTAAAAATGACAAAGCCAGGCGTGAGATAGTCCATGTACAAGCAGCTATTCTCCTGGCCCCTCTGTAATATATATAAGTAAATGGCACTTTATATTTAGTATGTGCTTTTGAAGAGCCAGAGACAAGTGGCACCCAGTGTGAAATCAATACCTTTGAGAGGAGGCTAGAGATGCTTGATAAACTCTTTGCTGCTAACTAAAACCAACCCTAAATGACAGCTGCACACGATAAAGTGAAACCAATCTCACGCATTAAAACTCGCTCATATTTAGAAGGATATCTTAATTTGCTTTCTTTCCTCCCAACCCAACCAGAAAAATAATTCTATACATAAATTCTAAGTGACTGGAAACAGCTGCTGTGAATTAAGCCGACACAAAATTAGAATAGAGAGAAAACATGGTTGAGCTGAATGATCCTGCAATGCCACATTTAATTTTAAACTTTTTAAACCCCATTATTATATTTAGAAATGGCAGGGTCAGCCATGAAGTATCATTAACAAGCTGTTTAAAATGATGGAACTACTGGATGCCAAAAGCAAGAGCAAACTACAGGTAGACTGTGTTTGTCAAAGTGGTTTCTTCATTAGATGCAGTTGGGCAGTGGAGGCAAAGAGCTCAGGAAAACACTCAAAACATTACCAAATTTAAGCAGCTGTAGGCTAATAGCGTAAAGAAAATTAATTGATAAATTTCATTCTGGTGTTTGAAATTGTGTCTGAATTGAAAAATTAGTATAATTTGCAGCAAAAGGAGCAGAAATAGGGCTAAAGCATTAGAATTCAACGAAGCATCCAATTTGATTGAAAGCAACTCCTATTTGCCCTGATAAATTGGATTAATGCTTATTCAGGAGAATCCGAAATATACAAATAGCTCAACAAGCAAACCAAAAATGCTGTTTATTTCCCACAGCTTTCCCTACAACACCCATTTTCCTTGCTTTGCACACGCAGGTTTGCGACTTTCAGCGTGCCAGAAACCTAATCACCTCTTGGGGTAGTCAATAATTCAGCACACGCTCAACACAGCGATTCTCAACTTTTCCATCAGATCAGAATCCTTTTCCAGCTCGGCAGGAACGCGTCCTATCAACTCAGCAATGCCACGAAGGCATCCAGGCTGCTAAAGCTCAACTTTTCCACCCAGGGTGGCACACACCTCACTGCAGCAGCAGCAGAACTTCACAGCTCACAGGACCAGACCTCCCCGGCACTCAAAGGTCCTGTCCATAAAAATGCACCCAAAATTTTTGCTGCTTTCCAGGAGGGCTGTGCGTGCCCTGCAATGATTTAAGCATCCTCATCCTGGTATTCCACCCATCCTGGGAAGCACTGGGAGCAGGCTGCCATCTGCAGCCATCAGGTGCTGCTCAGATTCTCAGGTAGCTCGAGAGTGCTCAGGCCTTCTGTACACAGGGCGCTGACAATTATGCCTGAGAGAGCACGAGAAGGGCCACAGGTGCTAAAAACAGCAGCTGGTGCCTCTCCGGCTTGCAAGCTGTGCCAGAAATTGCTCTCTTTGTGTTATCTTTGAATCTCTAAAGAAAACTTCAGAGCATAAATAAGTTGAAAGCAAACACACCCCGAATGAACTACGTCACTGCAGGCAAAGGACTGATGCACAGTTATCACATATTCCACTAGCAGAGCTATGGAGGGCAAACAGCTCCTAATGCTGCCTGGATTCCCAATTCTCCTAAGTCAAAATGGAACAAAGTTTGGGTTTGTTTGGTTTTTTTCACTCAGCAATGTATAAATCTCAGACGCAGTAATCCTCCCTTTCCAGGCAGTGCTCTCCTGCTAGCTGTGCCCTTACAGAACCACTGAGTAGGGCAGCACATGGCAATTTGCCTGAATTTCTCTCTTCCACAACTGCTCTCCTTCCCAGCTCCCACCTGCTGCTCACCACCACGATATGGATGTTGCTCAGATGAATTCCCTGTTTCACACTCTCTTTCTTAACCAACACAGCAAAGCCCAAAGCTCCTTCGATGCCCAGAACTCTCCACATCTGAAGAGGAGTAAGGGCTGGAATTGCCTCCAGCCCATGACATTTTTTTGCACTATTTATCATGTAGCCACAAGGGGAAAGACACATTTGAGGCAAATGCCCTCCCAAGTGCCACAAATACATTAAAATCCCCAATCTCAGTGCTTGTGCACCCCTGACACTCCTGAGTCTTTTCTGCCACATAAACGAGGGAAGAGCTCTGGTGGGCTTGGCACAGCCATGTCAGTCCAGCTCCCGGGGAAAGGAAAGGGTTAAGTGAACACCCACTGCAATAAACGCTTCTGGAAGGGACTCTGCCTTGATGAAAGCCAAGCACAACCTCTGAAGTATAATGAGAGAGAGGAAAAGAAACCGCATCCCAAAAATATGTAATCATACTCCTCACTGAATTCATGGGATCAGTGACACGGGCTGTGCTGCAAGCAAGGAAAATCCTATTCCGTGCTGATTTCAGCCCAAAAGATCAGGTGTGTGACAACACACCATAGACACGTGATGGAAAAAAATCAAAATGAGCTAACGAAAAAACCCCTCACCTCAGCTTTGTTCTGTTTCTCTTCATATTCACTCTGCTCCTTTTCCATACCAACCAGCTTAATCTTCAGGTCTGAAACTTCAGCCATCAGATCTAATTTCTGAGTCTCCAGCGATGTGCGACTTAGCAGCTCCTGAAAGCAAAGCAGAATATTTTCCCCAGTTATTTATGTGAGCACTGAGACTGCCATGTGTTTTATTGGCAGGCCCATATTAAACCCTCAGTTTGAACTGTGTGTTTCTCAAGTGCTGCAGTTATTTTCATCTAAATGTTCTGTGTTAATCACCAAACCGCCGTGTCCCGCTCCTTATTTCAAGCAAATGTGTGGCAAAGTTAATCCCTGGGCTAGACATGAAATCCAAAACAATACTAAGGCTGAACAAACCCAAACCTACAAAATGGCACATTGCAAAACAGTTGGCGTCTTCCTAAAATACTCATCAGCCAAAGTGATGCTTTAGGATTACCTTGGAGACCTTCTTGTCATGTGTTATTCAATAAAGGCTGTATTACAGAATGAGCACCTCAGCCAAAATTGAGTAGCAGGGGCAAGGAACGCTTCTGCAGCCACGCTAATAAATAGTAGCTTACACCATGTCGTGCCTGCTGGCTTTTGAGGGCTGCACACTGTGGAGGGAGCTGCAGTGAATGAAATGTCCTAACTGAGCCCTAAAAGGCAATGTCTAAACAGAGGAACGCTGTAAAGGAGAAACAACTGGTCGTGACTTTTGCTTGTGTGCCCCAAGTTTGTTTTCCAGATTGCAGAGTAGACATCCTTTGGATGGAGGCATATCAGTGTGTTTGGAGAACAGTCAATAGTCACACCTTCATTGAATCTGTCATTTTTCAGGAAAGCCAAGGCAAGAAACCATCCAAAATTTACCAGAGCATATTACATACATCAAACACCTCTGTCACCTCCATTTTCAAAAAGAAAAAAGTCCAATCAGGAGTTTAAGCCTTACTGAAAAATTGATACTTAGCTTTCCAAGAGCCAAATCGATTTTTAACAAAAGAATGTAGGTTTCCAAATGGTTAAAAGATTTTATGGTAATTCCTAAATCCCATTAGTGTGATCATATGAATCACACTGAGGAATCACAGCAGACTGTGCTTTGAGTTACACGGCAGTGATTTAAGTGAAGTTGCCATAGTTAATCTGGATCTACGGTGATGTTACTGAGAGATCAGAAATCACCACGTCCATCACCCTTTTCTCATCTCTTCCTCCTCCCCAAACTCTACAGTCTGTTGTAGACCATGCCTTGGAGCCAGAGAAGCCACAAAAATTATTTCAAAGATTGCAGAGTTAAAGTTTATTTCAAAATCTACTCTACACGTAAGTTATTTTAGTCTGGTGGGGAATATTGGACAGATTAAAAATAGTACTAAACTTGCATCTGTATTGCAACACCAATTATCTAAGCCACCCACTATTCCCAATGCCATGCCCATTCCTGCTGACACTGGCAATGATATTTGTGGATGGGCGGGAAAAGAAACAGAAATGTAGCCTCATGGTTTTGGCTTTTTTCTTTTTTTTCTTCTCCAAATGAAATAAACCAAGCACTGATCAGGAAAAGATATTGCACTGACTTTTTTTTTATTGAGAAAGTCTAAGAGGCAATCACCTAATGAAATGCCAGGAGGAGCTGCTTTCTACACAGGTGATTACAAATTACAATTGTAATTACAAATATCTCCTCTGTCTCCCAGAAAAACACTGATTTGCACGAGTTTCAGAGGCACATTCCAGTCCAGACTGGAACAGTCTCTGCACAGCTGTTAAGATAGCAGGCTGCTGCAGGTTAGGACAGAGTTAAAAATGAGAACTTTGATATGAAATAAGGCCACTGAACATCAGAAAGACGAGCAGAATGAGGCAACTCTGGCCCCACGGACAGACTCTCTCCACTCTTGAACTAAAACAACATTTAGAATTTTTTTTGGACACTGACATGCTGTTCCATGATATGGGAGGAAGATTTCTTAATAAGGCAAGGAGCCACAGCATCCCTCTAGGGATTTTAAACAAAAGATCTATCCTTTGAGTGCCCCATCTGGCATTACTCCTTATTTTTCCTATAGACCCCGAAATCACCCTTATTTCTGCAGCTGAGAGCAGAACTCCTCACTCCACACTCACTCCGAGTTCAGGAGCTCCGTGTGAACACGGGGGCACTACCTGGTCCAAGTGAGCATGAAAGCAGCTCTTTGGGTTTGTTTTGCTTTTAACCCACTCAAACAAAATTTTACCGTTTGCTCTGAAGCTGGGGAATCAGATCCTCAGCCCGAGTAAACCGGCATAAACCTCGTGACTTAAAATAGACAAAACAGCTAACTACCCCTAGTTTGTTTTCAGTGGAGCTCCGCTGATTTAAAACAGCTGACAATCCCTCTTGCATCCAGAGGAGCTAACTTTTGCTTTGAAAGCAAGTGCCGTTTAAAGTCAACGTCTCCTCCTGAAACGGGAACATCTGGAAGCAATTATTTCCATCTTCAAGCAGATGCTCGCAGTGAACAGCTCATTAAGAATGTGAACCATTTTGTTACAGAGAAATTATAGTGTATTTCAGCGGTATGATGCAACTTGAATTCAGCCAGAGTAAATATGCAATTGTAAGAAAAGAAAATACAAATTTATGTTATTGGTTTGAAAGCAAAAAAAAGATAATACAAGACAGGCAAAATGGTAATTTAGGCTGTAGCAGCTTTAGGAGGATCTTAAAGCACTGAAAAATAGAACAGATAGAGAACATATCCTAGAGAGTCTTCTTTAGAAACAAGATACTTCTTTTTAATTTTAAAATGTACTACACATTATAGTACGTAAGTGTAATTTACCTTCTTAAAGTTCTTTTTTTTAAACTCAACTTTTAACTTTAAAAATTAAGGAGGCATGCAGAAACTATGATATACGTGTACCAGACAGATCAAAGAATAGCAAACTATTTCCAAACAAAACACGTTTTTTAAAACTCCCACTGTACATTTCTAAAATACTTAATCATCTTTTCCAATATTCCCAATGAAGCTGTAGCACATGCTGTATATCTCAGTTTCACATTTAGTTGTCCTGGAAATACATAATTCTTATAAAACAGTTTCTAAAATGTTGCATGACAAAAAATAGGTTGAAAAGAGGACACTACAAATTTTTGGGCTCTCAGCTGCAAGCACAGAAAATTCCAGGATATTTAGCTCTCCAATAAACAGAAGAAACAATCATGCCATACACTGATTGAGAAACCAGAAGTAAGATTTTAGTCAAGTGAGGAAGGGAAAAAAACCCCAAAATCCCATTTTGCACTTGTGCACTATGCAAAATACAACATTTGAAAAATTCCTTACTTTTCACCCTTACTGAAAGCCTTGAGAGAGAGAAACAGACCAAGCTACCTACCTGGGAAGCAAAAGCCAGCCAGAAGCACCCCTAATGAGGACTGCACTTCTCAAGGGCTGTGTGTCAGCTGTGGCAGAAATCAGATATTTGCTTAGCTGCAAACACAGCTGAGAGCGATGTACGTGTGGAGTCACCATGAAATGGTGCAAGGCAGTAGCAGGCAGGGAATGACAGCCCTCCAATTCATCATTTGCCCATGATATGGTTAAGGCAGGGAAAGGACAGAGCTTCCCACAGCCCTGCCAGCTTGACCAGCCCTTGGATCCGCCTGAGCAGCGGGTTCCTGCCCACGTTCACTGCAAAACAGCAAAACAGCGGAATGCTCACCTGGGGAGATAAAGCTGCACAGCTTGAGAGCACGCTCTGAAAACCCCAGAGCAGCACAGAGCACACTTCAAAATCCGAAACACTCAGCCAGCTGCTGGCAAGAAGCTCCTGCATGCTATAAACAAGTGCTGAAATTCATCTAAGATCAGATAACTCAGGCAACTGAAAGTTGAAGGAATGGTCTTTGCCAGCCAGCAAAGCTCCTGAGGAGCAAACAGATACACACCAGATTTGTACCCTGCAACCAGGACAGGATTCTGGCTCCCCTGGGCGTGAGACAACTGCAAAACCAGAGCAGGTACACACTGAACAGCGCTGGATTCAAGCTCCCACTCTGATACAGCTCCTCCCTGCAATCTTTCAATCCAGTTTTTTAAAAGGCTCTCCACTGTGCTGCACACCTTCCTCTGGCCCTCGTACTCAGGCAGAAGCAGGCCATAAACTGACAACATGAGAACAGAAACCCACTCCTGCTTACACCCAAACATTCCAGTTTTTATGTGTATTTTTTAAAGATGCAACCCTAAAGCCAAGTCCCTTGTAATTTGCAAGAGAATTTACTTGATTGAAGACACAGTCGTGTTCACACAACACAACCATCCAACAAGGGTCCCCTGGATTGTGTCAGAAATTATTTGGAAGGCACAAACACCATGTCCAGGATTTGGTTCAGGTCAGGTACAGGAAAGACCCTGCCACTCAGACTTGCATTTTCATTGGCAAAGCAAACTGCTGTCCTTTGTGCCAGAGAGCTTCAATGGAAATTACTCTCTGTTAAATAAATAAAACACAGCTCTGGGGATAGCATAGGTAACAAACTCGAATCACTCATGATAATTACCAACAAATGCACGTAAAGGAACCGTGGAGGTGAAATGTGTATGTGCAGAAGGTTCACTTTTCAGATGGATGTGACACAGCTGTCAAGCCTGACAGCACAGATTCCACAGCACTGATGTGTTTACGTTAGGCATGGCTGGCACTCTGTTCTGGGACAGTTTAGGCAACTTTACAGAGCAAAAATTACTTCTGCTTTCCAGTTCTACAGCACATTGATAGGAGGTTCCCCCAAGGCACTCTCTCTTCTCAAAAAAAAAAATATTTCTTTCTTAAAATTGCCTGGAAGAAAGTACTTAGTAATGCCACAAAGTAACTTAGAACTAGACACACACACATCATTGCTCTCTAAAATTGGCTGTGACTTTACAATTTAAAGCAGCTGATATACTGGAAATAGACTGTCACAGCATAAATTGTTTTCCTAGGGTAGTTCTAGGAAGTTTTTAAAATTTTGCTTCCACACATATCCATTACGATGTGCTAAGGGGAAAGGCAGGTAGCTATTCACACGGGCCAGCTTTCCCAGATCCTTGACACACTCAATCACAGGACAGACACCCCACTGGAAGGTAATTCCATGAGATTAAACTTGTGTCTCGCTCCCAGTCATGCTCCAGAAAATCTTCTGTTACCATTTACCATGAAGGATGACCTTGTTTCTTGGCCCAAACCTGAATTATACTTCAGGACTGATTGAAAGTTTTGCCCTTGAATTTCATGAGTTTGGAAAAAGACCTGCTTTGTTTTTTTGAAGGACTGAAATGCAGACACCTTCAAGGTGGAAAACCACTTTTCTTCATTACAGTCCGGGGTGGAAAAAGTGTCCTTACAAAAGTAAAATGTTGGGTTTGACACTGTAAACATCCCATTATCTCTAACTGTGCACACCAGGGCATGTCTGCATCTCTCACACAGGATCCTCTCGTTTCTCAGATGCTGCTGAGCTGTATTTTCCTTGGCTGTGCTCCAACAAACAGTGAGGTCAAAGCGCATCTCTCCAGTGCCCTGATGCCACACCTTGACCTTTCCTGTGAGCTGTTTGACTCAGCCATCACAAAAGCAGCCCCTTCCTTCTAAACCCCACGTTAGTTTTCTCCCAGTCACTGAGGAGAAGGTCTGCTGAGCATGACAGTCTCGAATCAGCTGCAGAAATAGCATGGTCAGGAAGGAGGAGGGTGAAAGGAGAATGAGGCCTTCTCCTCTGTTGCTGCTACCCCACATTCGAGATGCCCACCTAAAATGCTGAACAGCCACTTTATGTTATTTGTATAACTTTTATTTCAGCTGCCGTTTCAGAAGCGGTTCCATGCTCACTTTGTAGCAGGGTTCAAAACAACTGTGCATAAATCATAAGCCAGAAGGATTTTTTGCCAGTAACCCCACCCTGACAAGTCTCTGCTAGCACAGATTCAGCAAAAACTACTTTGCAGGGAAGCATTAGATACCCTTTCTGCTGTGGAACTTAGCAGATACCATCATTACGTTATCTTGAAGTTTATGATTTTTTTTTCATTGAAGCATGTTTTGCACAGAATTAATTATGAGTCACTCTTCTTATAGTTCTTAGAATTAAAAAGACAGGGCTTTATCTTTATTGTTGCATTTTCCACTTAGAGGAAGCAGCCGACTTAAGTTCACAAAGGCAAAAATCAGTGGAGTTCAATGTATTGTAAATAAGGAAGCAGAACCTTGAATACACCTGAATTTACACTACACCCCCTCCCAAGAGGGTAACAGAAGTCATTCAGAAAAGCAGGACACCAGCAGCTGCTGGCTGAGAAGATCTGAACCCAAATCTCCCCAAAATCTGACTGATCCATCTATTGAAGCCCCTGAGGCCACACACCCACTCTACTTTTGGCAAATCATCTGCAGAAAAGTCCCCTGGCCACATATCTCACATTAATGTCATAATCACCACATGATCAGGTCATTCTCTTCTGCCCAACTCTCAACTCATCCCCCACAGAGGATAATATTTTAAACAAGATGAATTGAGGTGAGAACCTTCAAAATAAATTCTATTAAATAGGATCCTCTGCTGAGACAATAAATGTCCAGCTTCTCTGACTGCTGAGAGATCTAACTCGGGTTTCCCATATCCCACGGTCTACTGGGAGAAACAACAGCTACAGCTGCTCAAAGTTAAACCTTCAATCTAAATTTTGAGATATTTTAGACATATCTGGAGATTCTCTGACTTCTTCAGCTTTGGTACAGCCTTTTGTAGCTTATCACTTTAGGATCAGCTTTGTAAGCAATTCGTGAACATGCCTAATGCCAGACGAGCAGATGCAAACATTTTCACTGAAATAACCATGTTCATGCTACATTATATTCTATTTTCAGATGCCTCAGAGTTCTGGTAAAAAAGGCTTTAAGTTCACAGTTTCCTCAGAAGAGTATCTGGGCAAAAAAGTTTTAAGTCAGAGAAAGAATAAACAGTTTTAGCAGAAGTCACAGAACAGCTATCTAGCTTTAGACTGGAACAGGAAGTTTCTGCACTTTGTTGGAATGAATGCCTTCCCAGAGCCTCAAAACAGATTTTCACAACTTAAATAATCACTGCTCCTTGAATTTCACTTGAGATCTCTCTCTCTCAGATCTCTTCAATTCACTTCAGAATTTCACTTCAAAACTACATGCACTCACTGTTTGCATTTTTAAAGAGGTCCCCTCAGAATACAACCTTTCCCAGCTGGAAGCATTTTGGGCTGTGTGAGATGGAAGGTTTTTTTCAAGAACCTTTGAGAATTACAATTTAAAATGTTTAGGATACAATTTTATCTTATAGAAGCTGCTGCTGTTTACATACATATGCACAGGGATCCTTATCATAATTTAAAGCTATGATCAGTTCATAAAAAGTCTTGGATATCTCACATGGACTAAAATAGCAAATTTATAACACAAAATTTTTGTGTGGGGAGAAGAACTAAGCTCATCAAGAACAGTGTCTATCCTAAAAAGTTCTGGCATAGATTTTTCAGGCTTCTTTACAGTCTCAAATGTATTTTTTTCTATCTATGTACTGCATTAACAGTGGATGATCTGCATCTGTAACAACAGAAAACTGCACAGGGAAAGAACGTTTGCATCAACACGCCTGCAAGTTCTGCAGTAACGTATGAAATGTAAGGTATTTAATTTATCATTTGCTCTGCTCCCTCAACATATAATATCAAAGAGCAAAAATTAAATCGCATAGCCTGAAACTGTTGATTGAAATAAAGAAAAAGTGTCTTCGTATACACTAATTTTCTCATGTAAAAATAAGGGGAAATCTCCGAAGTTAAGTGAAAATGGTTATAGAACGGAACTTGATACAGTAATTCATTTCAACTTGCTGTTGTTCAACTTCAAACCACAGGAAAACAGAAGGCATTTGAATAAAACTCCTTAATTCTATAACTCCTACATGTATTAGATACATTTAACCTGTCTAACCAGTTACTCAGCCATGTCCAAATAAGCACAGCTCAAATAAGACACAATAGTTTCATTTTACATGCTGCCACGTACAGCATTATGCAACCAGCCAGTAAAACTTTTCTGCAGCAGGAAAACAAAGAAACATTTATTGGGGAAAAGAAAAAAAAAAACAACTGCAAAGCAGGAGGAGAACAAAAAAAGAGGCAATTTTTTTTCTCCCTGTTTTATCCTGTTGCCAAAGGCAGTCACACATGCAGACAAGCTGACCACGTGTGCTCACCCCTCTGCCGGAGAAGGTTGTGCAGGAAGCTCTGCAATCCAGATTTTTACCTGTTGGAGCATTTCTTCTGTAGCATTCAGCTTCAACTGATGGCCCTCAAGACAGATTTCTAAGTCGCGGATTTTCTCTCCTTGAGCTTCCACCTGGTCTGTGAGAACACTCACCTGTAATTGGAGAGGAGAAGCACAGTGCCACTGAACTGACTGTAAATAAGTTTCAATTACCTTATGCATATAACATCCAAATGCACGTTTTGACAAGAAGCTCCCTTTTAAAGCCCTCAGTGCTTTAATATTCTCGTGCACTGCAGCAACCTGCTCCACCAAGACAGACAGTTTTGCTGCCTAACCTCTATTTTGCTCCGACCCCGCCCTCTCATCTCCCCTCCCCTGCAACTCTTTTGTTTTGATATAAAAAAGAAAGGGCACTTGGAGAAGAGATGGAATGCTACCTACAGGTAGCCTGGGTCCCTTCATGCAAAAGTCTGGAAAATTGGAAAGAAGCAAACAAGAACAGAGGATACAGGAAATGTTTTATGTGGTTTTGGAGCATGCATCGCCGTTTCGGGCTCTGTTGGCATTTCACTCCCTAAAACAGATAAGTAGGAAAACTGTTCCTTCCAAACCCAACCAATTACTTTACTTCTTACAAGAACAAATCCCCAGCTCACCTATCAATAAAGAGTTCTGAAGTTATAAAGAATGAGACGAGTAAAAGGCAAGTTTTAGCTGTGGCAAAGTTCTATTCCAACAAAAATTCCCAGGCTTTGGCAAGCCAAAACATGAAAGCAAAAGCAGGGAGATACAGACAACGAACCCCAGGAAAAGAAACAATAAGCAATCCTGGTAAAGAGCTGTGGGAATGGTGGGACAGAGCAGTGAGTGGGCAATAAAAAAAGCCCAACAGCTGAACCCAAATCTTGCAAAGCAGAAAAAAAATGCACCCAGGGTAACATTAGAAAGACATGGAAAAAACCCCAGTGATAATTCTTATGTTAGGAAGCACATACACTCTGTATATTCATTTTGACTATTTACTTATATAAAAGCCTTGAGTATTCTAGAAAAATATTATTTAGAACAGAGAAACAAAGAAGCATAAGGTGTTTAAACTCCATTTTGAAGGAAATGCATTAACAAAAAATTATTTATGCTTTCACATCCAACCCTACAACACCTTTATTAATAATAATAAAGAAATGTACAGAATGTGGAAGTGAAACTTTTAAGATATATCCACTGCACAGCATTTCTAAAACCCAATGAACAATTGAGTTCAAGGAAGCTGGAGAGGGAGAAACTCAGTGATCTATATTTGTTTACCTGCAAACATAATGCCAAGCATGCCTGGGAAAGAATCACAGAAAAAAAGAAAGAGAAAGAAAAATAGAGAACTATTTTTTTTTTTTTCCATTAAAGTAGTTGGCTGTAGCTTAGAGTCCAGCTGAGCTCAGGATGAGAGGTGATAGGAAGGAGTGGGTGGAGGCAGATGGCAGGGGGACACATCCAAGCTGGGGCAGGAGGAGAACTCCCTGCAAGGAAATCTGTTGCTTGTCTACTTTGTTTTGTTCCCAGGAATGAGGGATGATGCACAAAAAAACCCCCATGTGAGGGCAGAAGGCAAGAAGAAACAAATGGAATCCTCTCCTTCAGTGTGACGCAAGTTCCAGAGAAAGAAAACCAGCTTTATTTAGAGCATCAGGTTAGGTTTAAATACCATTGCAACCTGGAAGGAAAACTCTCTATGTGAAATGCGACCTGCAAAGGAATTTAGTGAAAGCGTAGCAGCTTTAGAAGCGTGTGCTGGGTGTTCCAGCAGTTGGGCTGAGAGGCACATCAGCCACTCAGAGCTCATATTTTCCCCTCTGTCCAGGATCACATCTGCCAGACCCTTCAAGGAACCCACAGGCTGCACGCAGAGCATAATCCCAGTTTATGCTACGCTGGCAATTCCATCTCAATTTAGGAGTGCAATGCCTGCAGGACTCAGCCTGTAGGTAACATATTTTCTGTAAAAGTCAGGGGTATTGAACACTTAGCTAAAAATCAAGTGTTAGAAAGGTTTAAAAGCCTGAGGCAAGACTGGAGTGCTCCCAGCCTCATATTCCCTCCAGATTACAATTATGGGCCAGTCACTGGCATAGCTCAGCATGAGCCACGGAATAGAGGTGCCCTGTTCCCATTCCCTTCTCATCCTCCTGCCTAAGGTCACGCCCAGCAGCCAGGTTTGTACCAGCAGAGTCCCTCAGGCCACGTAACCTCAGCACGGGGCTTGCCTGTGCTCTCATAGTCCACTGCCTGGGCAGAGCTGGTGTAAACCAGGTCCTAAACCCAGCTCCACCTCGGCACCTTTGCTGTTGTTGTTGATCTCCCAGACCGAGGTTTTGTCTATGCTCTCATATTCCTCTGCCTGGGCAGAACTGGTGTAAACCAGGTCCTAAACCCAGCTCCACCTCGGCACCTTTGTTGCTGTTGATCTCCCAGACCGAGGTTTTTGTCTATCTTATTTGCCTGGGGTTTTTTTCAGTTCTAAAGCAACGCCGTGCAGTAGGGAAGGGAAAATGCGTAAATATTGACTAAGCCTTTGGGTTTGATGGGGAGTGGAAGCAATGGGAGTAAAATTCAGGGGAGAGATGTGGACACTGAAAGCTTGGTGGCAGAGAGATTTTTCAGTATCTGCCTGTGTCCGTGAGCATTCTCACTTTCTCACGGAGCTAGCTGCAAAACAGCTAGCGGGCTTTTGTAAATAATTTGTCTGTCTTGCACCTGTGAGATGTTTTTGGACTTTGTTATTGTAGGACCAAGGTCTGTTTAGGAAATGTGTGTTTTAGGATCTAGCCAATAGCCCTGGTGGGTGGTCAGCTAAGATCCAATGGCTTTCTATAATTTAGAGTATAAAACCGTTCTGTATATAAATAAATAAAGGCATTTCTCTCTAGTTACTCCTGAGTTCGGTTCTCTCCTTCCTCCCCGGGCCGTGTCCGTCATTGCGACAGAGAGACATCTTCTAGTTCTGACTTTACTCTGTTCCTTCTAAGAAAAACCCCAGGCGGGTCTCCAACACACATCATAAAACCCCGTGTTTTGTGCATGTGGCTGGCTGCATTCCTGGGTACCTGTTTGTGTGGATGGAGAAATAGTCACTGAAAATCTGCAGGACAAGGAGAGGAAAAGCCAGCCTGGGGCAGGCTGCAGGGATGTACCAGCACCAGCCCTGTTAAACCCACAAAAACTGCTGCACAGATCACAGGACAGCACTGATAATTGAGGAACAAAGGACACGCTCACAGCCAAAGCCACAGGTGTGCCAGTTCCACCCTCTGTGGCCTCCTCCTTGTCTCTCCACGCATGGGCTGCTCATGCCTGCAGGACGTGAATGTGCAGGGTGGAAAGTTGTCTTCTATTAATAACAGAATCAAGATTTTAGCGCTAACAGCCACTTGATTCATAGAAAATGTCCTACTAAATATCAGCTGCAAAGGGAATTTGTAGCGCGCGCTTAAATTCCGACCAGAAGTTTGCTTTTCAGTCAGGTGAGGTTTTTTTTTCTAAATTTGGTAATAGCAATTTCGTTTAACAGTAATTAAAAAAAAAAAAATCCAACCAAGCCAAAGCTTGTGTCAGAGAACATTTACTGTTTATTTAACAACAGCAGTGAGGCTTTGGCTCAGTAAATGAACACAAGTGTGAGCAGAACGTACAGGATAAGACATGTTTACAGAAACTTGGGGCTGAAAGCAGCGAGAACACCTACCCAAAACACTTCAGTTTGCTTTGATATGAATATATATGCATTTGAAAGCATGAAGGGGAAAGGTATGCAAAGACCATGTAAATTATGCCCAGCTTCAGTTTTTAAAAAGCACAGAATGTGCAGTTTATTATTCGCAAAAATCCACAGGAAAAAATAATTAAGTTTTTTTTTTAGGTTGTGCAACATGTGTTTTCTCCAGGAGGAGAACTTACATGGGACAGAGGATCTGTTTGAAAAAGGCCTGGTGACCTGAGAAACAGGAAACCTGGAAGAGCTCAGGCATGCATTTTACTGTCAAATTTTCTCTATCCCTGTTTCCCTCCCCCTTGAGCTTTTTGGATGATGTAAACAATTTTGGTACAGCATATAAACAGGAAAAACACCAGCTCTATCTACCTACCAGTCTTCTTTTCATTAAAAACGGTGGCACACCGAACCTAGAAACAGGCACACCCTAGCAAACCCAGAGAGAGACCCACCATCACAGCAGCAGCCTGGGACAGAAATATTTTTAATCCCTTTGCCATCCCCCCTCTTTTACTGCTGTTTCACCCCTCTCCTCTACCAGGCTACCCCACCACGAAATCATTTAGAGGGATTATAGAGATTCTAAATTAATTCCTGGCTAAATATCAGTTAGGTTTGGCAACCTGCTAATATTTGTTCAACAGAAAATACTCTGCCACTTCAGCTTTTATGCCCTGAACATCAGCTACGCAGACAATATTCTCCTCCCTTTTGGACATACCTGCAGGATGAGCGACTCTTTATCACCTTCTAGTCGTGCCAACCTTTCTTGATAAGTTTCATTATTGGATGAATGATGGTTCGCCTGTGACTGGGAGGGAAAAAAAAGTGCTGTGAGAATTTTTACTGTTAACGTTTCAACCAGTAGTTAATAAAATTTTAATATATTAAGCAGTTTTTACATGGCAAAAAATATGAAAAAATGTGTGTATAGGCCAGAACTGGTTATTTCACATGTATTAATCCTGCACTTATTGTGTGTTAAAAATTAATGTACATTAAGAATGTACCTTTCTTTTTAGCTGTATTTTGAATACTTTCTCATTTCCAGAAATCACTAATGGTATAGGAACAGACTGATATTTTCTAGAAAATCATAATTTCAATGAAAAACACCATATTACCAGAAAAAAACCCATTTAATTTGAAGTATCTAGTCTCCACAGTCTTTTGCCAAAGCTACGGAATCTTGTGTTTACTTTCAAGTGGCAAAAATTCTATAGGTACATTATTCATAGAAATTACTTAAAGAAAGAAAGAAAATTAGATGTTTTTGTTAGGAATTAAAAACTTATTAAAATTATCAAATACCTATCAGGACCTGCTCTAGCCACACAATCACTTATGGATTTCTAAATGTCTCTAAGAAGCAAAACCTTCTAAAACATGGCCTGTCCTCAACTAAACCCCATTTCCTATGAATTTTATTACTCATATAGAAACACCACAATTAAAAAAAATAATCTGCAGATTTATTGAGGTTTAGAAGAGTCTCCTGCATTCATCCTGCACACTGAAACCTTGTGGGAATGGAGCTGCTTGCCCAGAGCATCAGAAGTAACCTGAGCCCCCAGAGGTTGATTTCCCAGCTGCAGTGCAGGCGCTGCATTTCGCAGGGAGCACAACGCTCAGCCTGGCTTTTCAGACAACACAGGAATCCAAGGAGTTCCCTTCAACTGCAGCTGACTACTCATTTATAGTCCCTTGCACAATGGCACCAATATAATCATAATCCTCCTCCCCGACTGCCCTTTGTTTTTCAACTGAACATTTGTGAAAAGAATTAAAAAAAAAAAATTAAATATACTTATGGCTTCTTGATCTATGCTGAAGTCTACAGGCCCAAACGTAAAACAGACGGTGAAAATAAACATGGTGCTACTTGACTCAAACCAAGAAATCAAATTTTTATCCAATCAAAAGACACTTTTCAAGCAATAAAATGCTGAACTAGGCATAAGCGTGGCACTAGATATAAGTATTGCACCTTCATAAGCTGAGAGAAACCAAGCACCTTCATCTCTGATTATTTTGAGAGAAATTGAGAGAATCACAATGGCACCAACAAACAGGGCTGAAAGATGTCTGAAGAGATCATCTGGTTCACTATTCCATCCTAGGGCCAATGATTATTTGCAACATTCTTGTTTTGTCATCTTCTAAAGACCTCCAGAAATGGATTTCACAGCCTCTCCATCTACTTCTTATCTAACCACCATTAGAGCATTTTTCTTAATGCCTAATCTGAATCATCTCTTCAACTTCATGGTTCTTACCACAGCACCATAAATTAAAAAATAGGTTCTTCCCTTCACTTCAGAGGCTTTTTACATATTTGAAGATTATGTCTACATCTCTACTTAGCAGATCCCTCTTCCTGTTGTGAAAGAAAATACAAGTTTGTCTGTCTTGTCCTCACAGGTTAATTTTTCAAGATTTGTTTTGCTGCTTCCTTTTGGTTCCTCTTCACCAATTATTTTCCAACTTCTTTTGAAATTAATTGCTAAAGAGGAGACACAGAACTCCAACTGAAACTGTCTTGAATGGTAAAACCTTTTCACAGACTCTCGGGCCATATTTCTTTCCATATTAACCATATAGTAAAATTAATTTATTTTCAGCCTAGGACCCATAACTTCCAGATCCTTTTAAAATGCTTTTATTTAGCTGCCAGCCTGTTCCTCATTCTGCTTTTACTCTTTGTTTCTGCTTGAATGTGTAACTTTGAGCAAGTCTGCACTGACTTGCATTCTTTTATTTATACTCTTTACCTATGCATCTGGCTCTTATGTTTTAGCATAGCTGCAAGGCCCTTAACCAGAATCACCTACAAATTCAATAATTTTGGTCTTTTGTGCCTGTTTAAGGGGTCAACAGGAACACTGAAAACACAACGTGCAGGAGCTCACTCCACACCTCCCTTACCAGCATTCATCATCCAAAGAAGAACGTGTTAACTCTACTCAAAATATACTTTTGTCACAAGCTTTTGACCAGTTCATCGTAAGTACAACCAAGGTTCAAGACCTCACAGAAATGGCTCTAAACATGCAGGTGTGAGGTCAGCCAGAAAGGCCTCAGATAAGCACAGGGAAGTACAGCAGACAGAAAAACGACCCGCTAAATAAAAGTGTCTGATTGACGTAGAGCAGTTGTTTGAGACTTGGTAATTCTTTGTGGCACGTATAAAGACAAGATAAAACAATGTAACATGAGCCAAGGCCATCTGCGGATGGTTGGAGTGCATTCTGCAGTTGTGAAAGCCAGGACTGAGAGGAAACTGAGCAAGATGTCACATGGGTCAGCAGCAACTGAATACAGGACCTACAGCACAAAAGAAAGAAGGCTACAGATGATTCCAGTTGCTCTGAGGACTCAAAATTAATAAATAAATACTGGCCCTGTGGTTACACAGGTCTAAAAGGCTGCATCTACAAGATTTCTACAAGATTTCTAAAAGGCTGAATCTATGAGATTCCCTTTGATGCTGTTATTTCAGAAGATCCAGCATCGAAGACCAAAAATTGTTACCTGGGCTCAACAAATTATAGGCCAAATATGTTAACTATGTCTCTTACAGTGAAAGAAGGAGAGAGATTGCATAAAACACATGAAAAAGTTTATGATAACACATGATAACAAACTAGAAGGAATGATACACTAAGGCAAGGTAGCTAAAAATATGTCAATGGCAGAACCACTGCAGATAAAAAATCAGCTGCATGCCATAAATACTTTGCCTACAGGAATCATAGAATTCTTAAGACTGGAAAAGGGTTTTAAGACCGAGTCCAACCAGCAGCACCACCATTTTCGCTATTAAACCGTCTCCTTAAATACCATATCTACACATTTTTGAGCTCTTCCAGGGGTGGTGCCTCCACCATTTCCCTGGGCAGTCTGTTCCCATGTTTTACAACCTTTTCGGCGAAGAAATTTTCCTAATATCCAGTCTAAACTTCTCATGGTGCAACTTGGGGCCATTTCTCTCGTCCTGTTGCTGGTTTCCTGGGAGAAGAGGCCAATCCTCACCTGGCACCACCCTCCTGTCAGGCAGTGATAGAGAGTGATAAGGTCTCCCCTGAGCCCCCTTTTCTCCAAAATAAACACCCCCAGCTGCTCCTTCAGACCCTTTACAAGTTTTACTGCCCTTCTCTGGACTCATTCCAGCCTCTCAATGTCCTTCCTG
>VZTG01006519.1:30235-206508 GCA_013397845.1 Melanocharis versteri
CCTGGTCCTGCTGGCCACACCAGTGCTGGTACAGGCCAGGGTGTCACTGCCCTGGTCCTGGTGGCCACACCATTGCTGACACAGGCCAGGGTGTCACTGCCCTGGTCCTGCTGGCCACACCACTGCTGACACAGGCCAGGGTGTCACTGTCCTGGTCCTGCTGGCCACATCGCTGCTGGTACAGGCCAGGGTGTCACTGTCCTGGTCCTGCTGGCCACATCGCTGCTGGTACAGGCCAGGGTGTCACTGTCCTGGTCCTGCTGGCCACACCAGTGCAATTTCTTGGAGCACCTGTATTACAGTCTCCTTGGCGATTCTGGATATAGTTTACTAGATGGAAAAAGATATTAACATAAAAAGTTTCCTGGAACAATTCCAAATCAGCTGTTTCTCTCCGTTCTAGGAAAAGAAAAGAAAAAGAAACCTTTCCATAATTTTTTTTTTATCAAAAACCGTTCCATCACCTGCTTTAGCATCTTCATTTTTATTTTCCAAATCTCTCTTTGGAATATCCTCACTGATTTAATATGAGCATAATTTTGGTAGCTGCTGTAAGGTTCTAACTGTCTTAGTATCACTTGCATGATCCAGTTATTACCAAGTCTTTTTCCAAGAAAAGGGCTTAAATTTTCCTTCTTACATGACACAAAAAAAGTCAGACTTTGGAAAACAATTCAATAGCTTTGATTTCAAATGGGGATAGATAATCAGCAAAAGTATCAAAGGATATGGCAAGAAGTGTTGGTCAGTTGATGTTCTCCTCGTGTGTGCCTTTTCAGTGCCAAGAATCGCCAACACAACTAATTTTAACCCAAACCCCAACAACTTCTGAAGCTGGTCAGCAAGTTTTTACTCAGAAATTTGTCACAAACACCACGGATCTCACCCTGGGCAGTGGAGCGGGGAGGAGCTGGGAAAAGAAACCTGGCAGTCAGTTAAAGTGGTGATTTGTAAGCTTTTTCAACAAGCCACCCGCTTCTGTGAGGAGACAGATTATGTCACAACCCTCCTCTCTTCCTCAGCCACATGTCTCACCTTCAGCTCCACTGGTAATTGAATAGGATGCCTGTGGCAATGGTAATACTTGTATTAATGGGGAAGATTAGGGACATGCCTGATGTGCTGCCTTTTGTTGTAGTTTAGAAGCTGGAAACACGGAGGATGGCCAGCAGAGCCCAGCCAGTCAGCTTTACCACCAGCTACCACACAGACTGCAGTGTTACATTTCAACACAGGAAAATGTACGCTGCAGACTCTTCCCAGCCTGTTTGGAGTTGACAATATCTAGAAGTGTATGGTCTTTCCACCTCTGTAATACTCTTTTTGGTCAGTAGGATTATGTTCTGAGTCACAAGGAGTTGTGTTATGAAGTGAAGAGTGAGCAGCTTCCACGGTAAACATTTTTATTTGCATCTGACTATGGATGAAATACAAATTGAATCTCTTGGCACGTTAGTGCTACCTCAGGTACACACCCATCTCAATGTATGTGCATTCCCTCAGCTACCTGAGAGGAGGAGGAGAAGGCTGGAACATGATTTCTGGATCTATAATTCCTGCCTTTCATCTGAAGGCAATTAGTAAATCAACAGCAGGATTTTTTATTTGCTGTTGTTGCTGGTTGGTTAAATGGAAGTGGCAGTCACTTGGAAAAAGCTGACAGTGCATAGTCTGAAACTAAAAGAAGACAGAGCTAGGTAAATTCTGATAGTCCTAAAAAAAAAGGGGTTTAAACAAATATTTTTATTTTATCTAGATAATTTTTCTGAAAACTAGTACTTATTTTTCTTTGTCCAGACAGGAGGAAAATTGCTTAAAGGAAAACATCCTTACAGAAGTCATAAGGCTCACCTTCAATATCTTGAATTTAATGGCTACATCATGGATTTGAATCACTCCACCTTTTACTAGTAGAGGTTAAGAATCTCCTCCAGAAAAAAAGGAAGGCATAAAACCAATGCACACCAATTTCAGGCCAGCCATCAGCTCTGTGTCACACTGTTTGCAGTGAATGTTAGCATTTATATTAATCATTTTTGGCTACAACTACATGTCTATGTACCAAAATGTGGGCTGTGCTGTTTTTATTTGGAATGGTATCTTCCAATTAAGGGCGGGTGGAAGGATAAGAATAAAGCAAGAGGATGACACGAAATTGCATGTGAACCCTCTAACCCAAATCCCTCGGGAGAACAAAAGAACATTTGCTAAAAACAAAACTCTTTCAGGCAGTGGGGATATCTCAGGTCCCTTAGTTTGCAACAGAAACGTTTAACAGATCCACACTGAGGCCCTGTGAAAGAACCTGATAGTAATTACCTGCACAACACTTCCCCCAAACTGCCCAGCACTGCTTTATGAGAATTGTGCTGCTGGCCAAGCTGTGAAGTTAGAAGCACAATGTTCATCCACAAGGAATTTTCCCTATCCTCCTTCCTTGGCTCTGTCCACACGCTCTCAGGTCTTGCTGCCCACTTTGTCCATTCCTCTGGCCGTTCCACAGGTCATGTTAACACCAATAAAGTCCAATGGAAAGAACTGAAAGTGTGGTGACACATTATTTCAGTTTGATCTAAATAGTGCTTTTCCCCCTGCTGCTGTTTCAGGATGCCACTGTACACATTATGTTACAAGACTTCTGCTTAAACCAGACCCTCCATTTGAAGCATCTGAAAATAGCAGTTGTTTTGCCTGCCTGGATCTCGTGATTTTTGTTTTTGTTTGCTGCCCTAACCCAGTCCAAGCCACAGATACCACATGAATCCAGCCCAGCCAACTCCTGCAACATCAAAACCCATCTGGGTCTCTGAAGTGATTTCTGCTAATGATGAAATTTGAGCCAGCTCTGGCATACTTCACCAAGGATTTATGGAAGTCTGTTGCAGTTATTCTCTGTTAAATGCCATGTGTTACTCTGAAAGCAACTCATAATTTTATTATCAGGCAAAGAGCAACAGTTTATGATTGCAGGAACTGAAATCTTTATGTGCTGTAACAGTCAGTGCCAGACATGAGACACCAGGATTCTTGGATGGGAGAACTGAACAAGCAACTTAGATTGTTTCAACTTTTTTGTTTTCTGAATCACTTGTCAGAGGAATTTGGGAGCAGACTGCTTGAGTTCTGGGAACAATGCAAGATCACTTTCAGTCCTCCTCCCTTCCCCCACGTGTGCTCAGCCCTTTAAAAAGCTTGCAAGGAAAAGCAGCAGTATTGATATTCTCCTTTATGTATCCGACATCAGAGGAATTACAGGCAACAACAGCAGCAGCATTATCCATTCCTGTAACATCTCGTGCCTAACATCTCGTGCTACATCTTTCTGAGCACAGTCCACAAGCTGATAGCAGCACACCTTATTCACCTTTTTATCAGCAAACCCCTCTTTACAGAGATGAAATTCACACCAGGAAGCAGGAGTGGCAGACACGCCATACCCATAACCTCATTTAAATAGCAAATTAATATGTGAGCTCAAAATATACTTTTTTTTAGAGAGGTAATTAGCTTTAACTGCACAGAGCACAGGTTAAACTAATAGTATCATGTTACCAGCAGCTACTTCCTGTTGCCTCTTCACTATCCACTCACTTCCCATTTAATCCCCTCCACAGACACACTCCAGAAATGTGAAAGTTTCCAGAGTCTGATGCAAATATTTGGCAAATTAACTTCAGGACTCTCAAGCTCTTATTAAAGACCAACACATCATTAATATTTTACACTTATTCAAGAAACTACCCAAAATAAAAGTTCCTAATCACATTTCACATCAGTATTGACAGATATTTTACGTTTATGCAGCTAGTAAAAACCCAAGAGTGTATGTGCCTATGTATTCATGCGTGTATACATATACACAGGCAAGAATTTCCAGGAAAAGCACACATGGGTCAAGCTAGATTTTAAAAGAGAAAGGAGAGGACGTGCTTCTTTTGTGACACACAATTAAATCCATATTCTGATTTAAAAAACACCCTAGTCTGAGAGGTCTATTCACATCCCATTCACGAATTTTTCTAACACTGAGAAATAAATAGTTAGAATATAAAAAATCTAACAGCTGACGAAAACAAAGTGATTTTTTCAGGGTGATGAGAGAACTGCACAAACCTGCTTTTTTTTTTTTTTAAGAAGACAAAAACAATCCCATGCAGTTAATCTATGTTTGGGCAGTTCATGCACAAAATTAACAAAATTAATAGCCCTGCCTTTTAAAAAACACCATCTTTTTAGCAGAGTTAACAGGCACAGAAGAAAACCACCACCATTTTTACCCGAGACAAAGGCATCCCGAGAGGTCTCATACAGTTACCCCGACGAAGAGTCACTTAGGTGAAGAGCTAGTGCAGAAAACTTCTCTCTTTAAAGCACAACATGATAAACAACAGCTTCTCCTTTCTTTTTGCTGTATGCTACCATGCAGGATTTGTTTTGTTGCACTGCAATCCCCGGAAGGCGCAAGCACTTGCCAGAATCTATTGCCATTTGCTCAAAGTTTGATCCTAGAGTTTCATTTTTAAAGACAAAGACAGCTGATTTTCTCCCCCCCTCCCCAAGCCTCCTCCTCCTACACCAAGACACGTCTTTAACTCACTTCTCATGAAGAAACTCACACCATTTAAAGTCTGAGGCACTGAATGAGTTTCCTTTCACGAAGCAGAGAATTCTGACTAAGATTTTGCTAAATGTGCACTTAGAAAGAGAAAACAAAGCCCAGCAAATCATCACTTACCCTCTTTAGCCACGTGAAGTGCTTGTAAATATCAATCTCACCATCCATGCTTTGGGCCCATCTCAGCAGTCACATTCCCAGGGTTAAAAGAAACTTTTGGAAGTGAGCGCTCTGCTTTGTTCTGCAGGATGTAGCTGTGATTTCTTCCCCTTTCAACCCTCAAACTTCTAAAATCTTCAGTGCCTGGTCATATTTTAAGCTGAACCCCCTGCCCCTGTCCCACAGTCTTAGCCCAAAGGCTTCTCACAGATGTATATATAACACACAACTGTATAAACTTCAGGCTCCCCCCCAAACATCTGGTTTTTTTAAACAGCAGATCGGTTAGCAGCAAGAACAATGCAACCCTAAAAACATTAAAAATATAACTTGCTAAATGATCTTTAAAAAAGGATCTCTCAAGAACAGTATAAATCTGCAGGAACTGTTCCCCTTTAATGCTGAATAACAAGCTAAAAATTATGAAGCTGTCGCTGAGAAACTATTCTCAAGTAATGCTTTCTCTGGCTTTCTGTTTCAAGAGTGGCTGGAACTCATTACCAAAGACCCCCTATTTCCTGTCTCTGTTCTACTCCCTGTTTATCGTAACACTGCTCAGCCTTCTCAATTTATTTCAGGCTCAGACTAAACCTAAAAATAAGTTCTGCTCTTTCAATTACTTGCCTGTCCTCTCAAAAGCCATTATAAAAGGGGAGGAATTCAAGGACGATCCTGTGAATAAGATAATGATCCCATAAATACTGCTATTGCCAAAGAGGCGATTTTCCATGCTAACAGAAGATGATGATACCCTTCTGAGATATCTGTCTGCTCCTGCTGAAGCTGAAATCTCACAGCACGGCAACTTTTCAAACTTGCAACACCAATATAAACGCGTGTGCAATGCAACGCTCTGGCAAGACAGGAAGTTTAAAGTGTTGCCTGTTATTGCGGTGTCCTCTAGTGCCTCCACGCAGCAGTTATCCATAACTTCTGATTTTTCCCAGTGAACTCCAGTTTCCAGTGTTGTTTCTCCCCCTAGTTCAAAGTGGCTTTGGCCTTAAAGCAGGCAGCTGATGGTTACACACTCAAGGACAGCTGCTTGGGCAATGCCTCTCCAGACCCAACGGCAGCTGTCCCTGTGGGATCTTTGTGATCACCTCAGAACATTTGCTTATCTCCTCGCTGCCTTCAGCTCCTACAGCCAGACTGACCCCTGGGTTTAAGGAGCAGTGAACCAGCAGTTTGGAAGAGCCAGTGTCAAAGCTGCCCGTGGTACTAAGGGTATACACAAAGGACTCAAAGTCTGAGGATGTACAAAGCCCTGAAAAGCCTTTCTTACAGGGACCTGCCTAACTCAGGCATCTACCCACGTTCCAGACTGGGGAAGTCACAGATACATGACAAAATTTCTTCAAGGAGGTGTGGGGTTTTTAATATTTCAACCATTCTTGGTCCTTTTGACCTGATGGAGCTCTTTTGAGAACCTCCCAAAACACAAAGGAAGAGGGAAGGATATAAACCTAGACTTTCAGTTCCCTTCATGTATTTATTATCTGTTCTTACTTAAAGTCACATGACAAGAAAAACATGACAATTTTTAGCAAGTCAGTGCTACAAGTCTTCTAAAGGTGCTGGGATACCTAAAATCACTGGTAAATGTGACAAGAAAAGAACTGTCTATTTCCAAAAGCAATGCTACAAGATAGATCTGACTTGGGTTGCCCTGAGCATAGAATAGACTTATTTTATGCTGTCTGAAAGTGGATGACAGCAGTTATTTCTTGAATAGCTCATACCATCCCGCAAAAATCTTCATAAATCATCAACAGTGCATTAAAAAAAATTAAAAATTAATGCTCAATAGAGTACATTTCTCTGTGCATGACAGCCTCTATCATGGCTGACAAGCTGGAGACTGAATAGGGGTTCTCTTGACATTAAGCATGAATGCCCAACAGTTTAAAGCATCCTCCTCCCCAAAAAAACCAACCCAAACTTGTTATCCAATTATGGAGATCAGCATTTACATCAAACTTGATCTCACAGCATTGCATATCCCATAGTGCCACCACTATGGTGCCTTAAGTTCCACATTTCATCCGTTTCAAAACATTGGCTCTAAGACTCCCAATTTCAATCTTATCCAGGGAAGAAGGAAATACCTCTCTTAAAACACTCCACCACACTTTATCAGCTAGTGATTGTGGGTTTAGTTTCAAAAACTACAGAAAAACTGTGTCACCAAACTTCCTAGTGCCCCAATGTAGCCTCTGCAGTTAGGGCAGCATCCATTTCTCCTTTTAAAAGTATTAAAAATGACAACGTACCTTACTTCTGCCTTGTCACTCGTGCCGGATTTCACGCAAAGACCTCCTGATTTCTGTTAGTCATTCTTCCTGATTAAAAGGTAAGTGTCTGAATTTTCTGCATGTTATCAGGCAATATGTTGACAGCGTGCATTCCAGACGGTCACATGCTCCCTGGGAGCCTGTCACCTGCACGCTGAACTTTACATCCTGCCTGAGCTTTGGCCCGAAACGTTCAGAAACCAGCCAAATGCAAATCAATTGCCCCAGATTTGCTTAGAGTGCTTTTCCGTTTCGCTGGGAAAGCAGGTTTGCTTCTCTGGGCAGTGGGAAAATAAGGAAAATACGTTGCAGTCTCAGGGTTGCTTCATCAGGTTATGTTTTTTCTAATTTTCAGGAAATCCATGTCTGTGTGTAGCTCTTCACTGAGCACGGGTTTCTGGTTCAGTGGAGAGCTAAAAACCAAAGAAGCAAAAGCCCCCCACTGCCCCTGCAGAACCACCACCCTCAAGAATTACCCCACAGAGAGACTGATCCAGCTTTTCTCTTGCCCCATCAAATTATCTATTTTCTCCAGTGCCGTCTCCGAAAATAAAAGAGCACACACATTATGGCAATACAGACATAATGTAAGGCACTGAAATATTTCAAGTTAGCAAAGTTTATATTCTCCATGAGCTGTATGATAGCCCATCAGGGTTTCTCTCCCAATTCCATGCTTCCATGGAAAACTGCTGACTGCTACCAGCCTTGATGGAACTAAAAACTCCATTTGCAGAACACCAAAGATGCCAGCCCAAGAACTTGTGCTGATACACAGCCCCCAAACCCCACTCAGCTAAGTGAGCTTTAGTCAGCGTGTCAAATACTTCAAACAAGGCTTGAAATCTCTTTAGAGGAGTAAACAAACGTGCTGCAAGAGCTCGGAAACTGAAAGTAACAATGCTTTAAATGACCAGCTACCCTTCTCGTGTCCCTCCATTCCAGACTATGAAGAGGCAAGAAAACATCCAGAAATCCTCTTAGAACTGTGGAGGGAAAGGCACTGTCTGGAGATTTCCCTCTTCTACCAACACTGAGCTGAAGAAGCACAGAGTTTTTGCTTTTCCACCGCTTCCTCCCACCCACCTGAGCTCTATGGACACTATAAAATGATATTTATCAGCATTATTTTAGCAATTTTACTTTTTATTTGTGATAAAATACAGGTTTTGGTGCAGCACAAATGCAAACGGTCTGTCGTGTTCTTCTATTGCCTCTGAATCAACCGGGAAATTAAAGGGCAAAGGAGCAGGAATCAGAGCAGTTCTCCAGGTTTGTCTTTTCATCAAAAACTTATGGATTATTCTGGTTTCAAATCCCATCAGCCCATGAAAACACTAAAAGAACTTACACTTGCTCTCTCAGGCTGAGGAATGAAGTGCCCAGCTTTGCATCTCACCAGCGGAGCTCAGTGAGGATGGACATGCTACAGGAATTTACTCATTCCCAAGAATTAGTAACGACTTTTCCCACATCTATTCCTCCGTGGTTTTTTTCCCAATCCTAGTGTCTGGGCTGCTTTGGAAACAAAAGGGATTAGGAGCAGATTTTAAAGGGGAAAATGTTTTCAGCGTGCCAATTCACACGTGTCATTCTCATGGTGCAGAAAAATGTGAGAGCTTCAGTCTGAAAAAAGAGAGAGAAAATATGACAGTACTTGTGTATAAAGAAACTCAGGCCATTTGTGCAGAGACAATGGAGGAAGATTTCACTTTTTCATGGCAAAAATGGCTTCAGGAATCTAGATGAAGTATTTCCAGCAAGAAAATTAATTTGTCTTAGAGTTTTAATCGTGATTAAATGAAAATGCCTACGTGACAAAGAAAGAAGAAACTCTTGGAACAAAATGAAAAAAATACACTGCATTGTGTAGATGAGCACATTTGCTTTGCCTGTGATAATTAAAAAAAATAAACAATATCCTGGGAAACAGGCAAGAAATAACATTTTGCAGATGCACAAACAAACAATTCTGTCCTAGAATAAGATGCACTCAACCCTAATGGCCTAATTCTTTGATTAAAATCTGTATTTCAGAATTAAACGGATTCAGGTGGCTGTTAGTTCTGTGTGGGGGTGAACTCTAACCGTTATTCCATGCTGGCAATTCTCCCAGCAGGTGCTGCCATCCCCACACCACGTGTCCCCAGCAGTGCCATGTCCTTCCTGGTCACTGCTCAAGCAGTGAGCAGCTCCCTTCCCCTGGCTGCCACCAAGAATGTGCTGCTGGTTCTGGGATGGAGTTCCTGCCAGTTAATTCATCCACAGACATTTGCACATTCCTGGCAGTTTCACGCATTCCTCGCTGTATGCTGAAATACTTTGTCCAGCCCAAGTTCTACAAGAACCCTTTTTTTTTTTTTTTTTTTGCATTAAACTTAGAAGAGAACATAAGAAACCCGAGTATTCTGTTTTCACATAAAATCTAAAAAATATTTTCTACCTAACAGAGCATCAAAATCGCTGTGAACACTTCTCCCCCAGTTATATGCAAGAGTACACTGATACGTAAAGAAAATATTTAAAGATACTTATTTACGTCCTACCACACAACACATTACAGTAATTCAGATTGAGTTTCCAGTCTGAAAGGCTTCAAAGCACTGCTGCAACTACTAAACCTGCAGTGAACCAGTATATGAGGCATCTGAAACAGGAGATTTGCACACACACCAATAACATTACCAGGTAACAGTTTGCCTCTCCTCGCTATGATGCACATCAGATTTTTGGTCTTCTGAATTTCAGAATGGAAAAAATAGTAAAAAGACACCCAAAACAGAATCAGCTGCAGATACACCTGTACAAGTCCTTATTTCTGATAAGGAATATACAAATATTATTTTTTTTTTCTTAAGCATTTCATTATTAAGGAAACTTAAGCCCATTGTTTCCTAATTATGAAAAAGAATAGCATGCCAACGTGTTGTACAATATCTCTAAAATAATTATATTTTTTTCCCATTTTTGAACTGTCACAAAAGCTGAAAAAATATTTAGTTGCATGTTATTAGCATACAAATCCAAAAGAGAATGAAATAACTTTGTTGTGGATGCAATATTGCTGTGTTTGTCACAACTAACAGGATTTAGCAAATGTCGATAGGTCAACCTATGCATCCAAATTCTGTGAAATGTGAGTAGGGGTTATATACAGAAATACTTCAAAGTTATGCCCTTCCTTTATTATTCAAATAATGCCTCCAAATGAATACAGGACCTTTAAAACTAGATTTTGTCTCCAGTTTCTTGACACAACCTTTACACCTTTTCTGTCAGCACCATTAAGGAAACAATTCTCTCTGACCAATCTCTCTATTAATTATTTCATAGAAACCATTTTCCAATGTTTCCTGTAGCTCCACTTGAAAAATACATTTCTGCATTAATGACTGTTAAATGAATACAGTGTACAACATTTAAATCAGCGAAAAGTAATGTAGCAGGAGATTCTAGTGACGGATCAGAGGGTGAGATGGGAAAGGGACTCCATGCACAACGTCAGACACAAGAGGAAAGATGAACTAATTGGATATTCAGCCACTTAGTGCAAAGGAAGGCACTAAAGCCACCAGCTGGATGAGACTTGTCCAAATGAAATTGAATAAATCATATTTCTGAAGGATTACATGCAATTTCTGTAAAAAATCATGGCTTCCTACAGAGTATTCCACTGACAGCATCAAGGCCACGTAGCTGAGGATTGCACCTGAGGGAAAAGTTCATATATGTCAGCAGAGTGCCTTGAAATCTTGGGAAGCTTACACAAAAGTCCAGGTCCTGCTGTTATAGCAGGAATATCACCTGTCTTCCACGAGCACTCTGAGCCTCAGGCCATGACACAATCCTGTTTAAGCCCTTCTGGTCACTGCAGTTTAAGGAGGCTCTGTTAAACATTACTGATCATTGCCAGGGTGAAAGAAAAACGCCATTTTCAGAAAGAGATCTAAATCAGCTCTATCCACGGCAAAGCTGTTTTAAACTTCTATTAGTTCTTCACGTAGAGGAGACTTCCCTACTTCTCCTGAGAGCTGCTACAGTGAGCAGTCACAGTCAGAGGTGATGGGGTTGATTCCCAGAAAAAGCAGCCATGGAACCTTGGAAAAGTTAGGCCTGGCTTAGAAAAGTTCCATGCAAGCTCTGCACACCGGCATTTCCTCTATCTCCAAGGCATTCTCTAGTATTCATAAAAGGCTGAACACACGAAGGGCCCTTCTCTGCTGGTTCTGGTGTCCTGTGAATCGCTCTGAAGCACTTGGGGAACTCTGAGAGAAGCAGATTTTCCAGTTCAGGGCTTCCTTGCATCATCAATTCACAGAAAAGGAGCTGGAGCACTGCAGAGGGCTGGGACATTGAGCTCTGAGTCCTCCTCAGAAACCAGAACCCCTCTGAGGTTTCAAGCTGGCAAAAATAAACACGAATGCTTACGGAGTGACGGCTTCTCTGCGCTGTCCCAAGCGGGCTCTGCTGCTCCTTTTTCCATCTAACACGTGTTAATACCCCCTGGCAGCGGGGAGATCCAGCTATAAATAGCTCCATCAGGACTCCCAGCAGCTGAGCTCCACAGTCAGATCTCCCAGCAGATAAATACACTGGCTCTGGCTGGCATTGCTCAGAGTCCATTCCCTTCCCACTCAGCTGCTGCTGAAAAATGCTATTGATACTTTTTTATAAAAGCGTGTTTTCAAGGGCATGGAAGTGCCCTGAACTCAGTCATTTTCTGCCTCTCCTCTGGACGGATAACACTGTGAAGTGAATCTTGGACAAAAGTGCAATAGACAGACCAGTGATTATGTTTCAGCAGAGCACTTTAACACATGCTTAAAATAAAACTTTGAAGTGACTTCAAAACTCCACAAGCTCCATCAAGTCGCAATGCTGAACTGGGCTTTACTGTTTTCATTCAAGTCTTTGTGAAGAAAAATATTCCTTGATTTTAACTCACAGTGGAAACAATCTCTTTTGAACATTAATTATGAGTGAATAGCAATCAAGACTGTAAGGAATTTATCCTGTTTCTGCTAAAAAGTCTCTGGTTTTACCACTAAAGAATAGATCTTGAAAAGAAACAAAGCCCAGCTCATACTATAAGGCAAATCAGACTCTATTAAAAATAGAATGATCCTCTACTATTTCTTCTGCTCTTCTCTCCTTTCCATTTCCTCAAATTGAGAATACTTAGAAAGATTTTCAGAGTCAAGCTTCCAAAAAACGTTCGCACGATCAGGAAAATACTAATGAGTTTTCAAGAACTGGCATTTTAAGGCTCAGGATATAAAGCTACATGATGGAGTGATTTGCTTTAAATATAGATGTTCCACTAGGAGGAAGATCGTGTTTTGCAGTCCTGAAAATCAGGCTTAAGGTGCATTGTAAGAACACCAGTATTCCTCTTTGCTCAGAAAAGGATTCCATTAAGGTGGATAGAATAAAACCCAGAATGAACAGCATGGAAGTTCATTTAGAGTTGTGGAACTGTAACCAAATACATTCTCTCGTAGCTCACAAAGCCAAATTGTCACTGCAGCAGTTAATTTTTAATGCTTGAAATGACGAACTGCTTTGTGATAGGTCACGTGGTCGCTGGCAATACTGAAATATTTAACAACAAACATCGATGCTATCCACAAATTTGCTTTGTGAACTCTCCCTGATAATCCCTAGGTCTTTGTGTTCTGGTTTTAAGGCCAAAGAATTTACAATCATAAAGCCATGTAAAACACTTCAGACATTTGCTTCAAGGCAGAAGTTTTTAATACAATACTTAAGTGGTTAAAAGTCTATAATTAATCATGTTTTCTTCCTTTTTAGGTTTGTCAAAAGATTTGTGCAACTACAGCAGCTATAAAATCCTCATTCTGTGCGACATGAGAATCTTTCTAAATTCAGTGCCAGCTTTGCCAAACCTATTTCATCTATCTCAAAGCAGGGACAGCACTGTTACTGTGTCCAGTTATGCTGCAAACTCAGGAACCTGAATTGTGCATAGATCACAGAAACAAAAACAAAAGGCCTTCTCAAAAAGAACACCTTTAGTTCAACAGGTGCTGTGCCTCGATCTTAGAGGAAACACCAAATCACCAGTGGCTCCGTAAGAAAAAGGAATAAAGCAGCTGCTCTCAGAAGAGTTAATAGGGAAGGTAATATCAGGTATGAAACATGATGCCTAAAGCTTTCCTATTCTAGACATATCTAAATTTCCCCTCATCTTTGGTATTCACACCTAGAGCAGACAGGACAAAGAATATAGAAGTTACCATTGGTTAAAAAAAAAAAAATTAGGTTGATCAGACCACCAAACATCACTTGGTGGTATTTCAGGCCCGATAAATCCCACAGTTTGGTGCTCTGCAGCTGAAGGAAGGTGAGACAGGTGTAGTATCTATCATCACCACAGAAACTTCCTGACTGATCACTGGTAAACCCGTGGGCCTCAAAGCTGGCCAAAGGCTAAACTCCACAGCCTTTATTTATTTATTTATTTGAACACAATGTGTGGTTCAGCACGTGAAATGGCAATTCCCAAAGCTGCAAAGCTACTTGAGTTACAAGGCCAAGGGGCGATTTTCTGCAGAGGTTATTTTCCCCACGCAGGTCCACCTGAGCTCTGGTTTGTAGATGTTACTTACAATAAAAACAGCACAAAGAAGGAATTTGCCACCTACAAAGCCACTTTCTGTCCTCTGAGCTGCAATCCCAAATCCTGCTGCGTGGCAAACAGAGCAGGGACAGCCACCCTGGGCCTCAGAGAGCTTTCAGGGCTGCATTAGGTCATGAAGATTGCAAGGCAGAAGGAGAACACCAGACAATCGTTGGGAGTTTTATCCCGTAATTTGCTTAAACCCAAATGCAGGCAGTCAAACGCTGCTGTTTGATACTATCCAGCAGGAATGAGCCTCCAGTCCTCCTTCTGACTTCCCTTTCTGTGGTTTCCCAGCAAAGCAATACGGGGCAGTGGCAAAACACTCATTCAAATTATTTCCATTAGGCACGTTGTTTGTATTCTTGATTAACCATGGCAGCTGAAATGATTTTTAATACAGTTTTCAACCACACATTGAGGTGAAGGAGAAGCATAAAATAACACACTTTACTTGAAAGAAGCGTACTTATCTGCTTTTAAAATAAACATGACATGGCTTTTTGTATGTTTAGTTTCTAATGTGTGCCTAATCAGGATAAGATGAGAATATTTTTGATGCCTGTTCATGTAAAATGTTAGAAACAAAGCAATTGCTGTAGTCTCTGAAGCTATTCAGTTTCATGCTAGAGCAGCTCTCCAGCTTCAAAGGAAGGTGCATGGACCCCAAAAATAAACAGATGTGGAATTAAGCACCCACAAAAGAAAATCCTTTTCCATTTATAGCTGTTATTTAACCTATTACAGCTCTAAACAATGAAATCTGAAAGGAAACAGGTTCATTCACTGTTTGTCACGTACATTTCACACACAATGTTTGTTGCAATTCGATTACTGCTACTGATACTAAGCATTGTTTTATGTAACCTTTGAGCTGAATACAGCAATTACAAGATACTCCATATCTCTGTGCTCAGTTTTTAGCCTACACTTCAGATAGAACGCCTAGAAGAGACACTTTGGAGCACATTCCACTGGAGAATGTGCCACATCTGAGTGGGGTTTTTTTTAAAATGATACTCCAACATTTCATAGAGTGATGGTCACCAAACTGCGTTTGAGGCTTCCAATGTGAATGGATTGGTTGAGATGCAGAATTCCCATTCTTTAGAACTCACTACCTCAGCTATCCTGACACGTGACACATATTAAGTGTTGTGTTTCATAGCTCTGGGCTGGGATGAAGGAAATTTCTGTATGGGACACAACTATGAAATGCAGATTCCATTTCACTGAAACGAGCTTAATTTTATCAGATTTCTCCCACAGAAATTACATGCGTGCTTGCAAACTATTTGCATTTTTAAAAAAATATAAGAAAGGTCGCCAAATAAATAAGACTACTGTCAATTTTCAAATAACAGTTACAGCAATTATGCACTACCCTCCCTCGATGCAGAGCAGTGCAAAATATTGTAAAGTCAGTCCTCTCTACATGCTGCACTAGAGATACTCCAAACCACACATTCCCTGTTTTCTTGGTTCTGAATCCAGACTGCCCAATTGCTTTGTGAAATGAGTACTACTCTCGATACAGGTCCAACTTCACTGTGAACAGCTCTGAAAATTCATGTCTTTTATGCACTAAACCCATCTTCTAGCTATCATAAAGATTGGAAAAATCATTAAAATTTCTGCTGAGGCAGGCGTTGGGTAAGAGCTGGCCTAAGGATATCTAAATCTGAAACCTAATACTGTAAATCCAAATTAAACACAGCCTACACCTTTGGCTTTCCAAACTGGTACCAAATCCTTGTTCCTCTCTCTCATATGGGCCCAAACAGGATTTTCCAGCCCCAGACCTGCACGCTGTGAAGAATGCCAACGAGCCAGCAGCCGACAAGTTCAAACAAAAGCAGCCACCTCTCCAACAACATCGGGTTACAGCCGGCACACGCAGCTACAGCAGGTAATAAACACCAAACCAGAGGCTACAGGCATGGTTACGTAAAACTCACACCCACTGACAAAGCCAGGAGAAAAACCATTAACCAAGGAAACTTTCTGAAGCTGGGGAAGCCACAGGCAGGTTTTACTCGTGAGGAACCCACCACTCCCTGGCGGTGGCAGATTTGGGGAAGGGGAATGCTGTGTTTCTCTTCCTTTACATCCACTGGGTCTCTTCTTTTCAGGTCTGTCTCAGGATCTGCTCCTCACCTGGTAAACTTCAGTCTTTTCCAGTATAATCAGATATTTACTCCCCATCTATCTCGACAGGAATGTCTCCCCTTCAGAGTCAAAGGCTCTCCTGCATTTCCCCCCACTGCCTGGTGTCCAGGATACTTGGAGTTTCACGATACTGATAGCAAAGGAAAAGCAGCAAGGAAGAGGAAAGGAGGGTCATCCAGTCTGGATCTGTCCCTTCAGCAGACAATGCCACTCTATTCTAAACTGACAGTTTAAAAATTATAGGTTTTGTAAATAGTTATAAATTTGTTATCTCCAGCAAAGAGCGAACCTAACCAAACCAAACAAAAACAAACAAACAAAACAAAACAAACAAAACAAAACAAAAAAAACACAGAAAGGGCAACTTTTTTGTATTTCATTTTTACGATCTCTTATCTCCCCAAGGAGAAAATAAGTTCTTTTATCAACTTCTTATACCTCTAAATCTGCATTGCTTTAGCAATCAGCTCATAAAGCAGCGATATCCTCAGCTACTATTGCTCACCACCCCCTGCAGTTTTCTAAGCAGGCCGATTTCAGTTGTTATAAAAATAACTTCAGTATGAAAATACTCGGCCCAGCCCTGTTCACAGACAGAAGGGAAGAGCTCAGATAACAACTGACCAGGTTCTCCTCGAACCACTCCCTCAGACACGCTGCTGTGGCCCCTGGGATTTGGTTCCGCAGCGCTTCTTTCTCCTGAGGGTCCTCCAGCATCTCCAGGGCCATCTTCAGATCTTCCAGGAGGTGCAAAATCTGAAATGTGCCCAGGTACACCGATGGAGCAGGCGACACGATGTCATAGCCACCATTGGCATACTCTGCAGCTGACTTTGTGCCTGAAACAAACAAAATGAGGAGAGACGACAGTGTCGTATAATTATTTCATAGGCGGCAAATTAATCAGTACTGCACACTACAACTCTTGTTTTTCAGAGTGACAAATTTCAGTTTAGGTTGAAAACCTTCATTCCAGACTTAGAAATACCTAAATCACTCTCTAGATAAATCATGAATTCTGGAGAATTAAATGCAAGAAGTGTGTACGTGCATATCAAAAAAGAATTTTGACCGAGAATGCGTTTGCAATGTCCAAATTATAAATCCCCAAAACCTTATCCCAAATCACCTGTAATTTTCCACAGTTACCATGAGATGTCACTAACTTCTCAGCTACACCACTGAAAGTCCCCACACAGCACAGTGCTAAGCAATGTAAGAATGACTAATACAACCCTTTAATAAGAAACTTGGATCAAAACAGATCATATTACCAGATCTAGAAAAACATAAATGACTGTGAGCAGGTTTAGAACTCTCCCACGGAGAACAAACCTCCCAAAAGTTAGCAGTGAAAATGGCAAATGAAACTTTTCTAGCTCTATAAATTACAAAAAGCTCTCTAAATAGCACTGTCCCCCTCCAACATGAATATTATTTTTCACAATGACAACAGGCACAAAAAACCCCACAACTCACTTATGGAAGGATTATAAATAACACAAATTCTAATATCTCCAGAACTTCTTGTCTCAGTACCCTGTGTGTTTCAACGAGATGCACACTAAAATAAGCTCTCTTTCCTCAGTCCTGAATTCCAGACCTTGATTTCATTTAATATGCCTTTGCTTCTTTAAGAACCAATCAGGTGGAAAACTTCTATTTGCTCTGCTTTTTAAAGTTTTTATTGACAAGTCATTGCCTCGTGTACATAACAGATTGTACACATGTCTTCATTCATGTTCTCTCTGGCATAAACAATTACAATTTCCTCTCCTGTTTGACTTAATGGGAGATTTTTTTAGGTTTTTGATCATTCACATTGTACTGGATCCACATAGCATTTAATATTATAGAAGACCACATAATTGGTGTACACAAAGGGATTTTAATAATCTCCTTCCTATTCTTCTTTTTACTGCTGTGTTTAACATAGTTTACATGGTAGCTATGAAAGGAACAAAAATCTTCACGGGGTCTTTGAAAATTATCTGCCAAGTTTACTTTTTTCCCCGAGCAGCTGTATCTAATGGGATGTACAAACGTATCAGGAATTCAGATTTTCTTCTTGAACGCACACTACCTCACATTAATCAGTGTTACTTTGCCTGCTGTGGTCATTTATCTGCCATGATTTGAGAATTGCAAACTATGTTTGAACCCAGTGTTTCATTTTACACGTAGCCTGATACACAGCTCATGAATACAGCAACCCTGTAAGTCCTAGGACACAGGAATAACTTCTGCACCTAGATTAGCTTTTAACCAAACTGCTAATTGATCGTTTAATGCTAATAGTATTCCCCACATCAACCAGTTTTTGAACAAGGATGATACTTTGGCTCTCATTTAGCGAATGCTTAACTTTACTCACAGCTTTTGGGAAAATTTAGATAATATTAATCAGGTTTTCTTCAACCTTCAACACTGTTTTAATGACCCAAAGTATTCTGTCAGGTCTTTGCAAAAAATGGTGTGGCTTGAGTTCTGCCATACAATCCATGTGTTTTTGTTTGTTTATTTTTCCTTGGTTTGTTTGTGGTTTTTTTTTTGACTGTTTTAGAAAATGAAAAGCCCTCCCTAGAAATTTTGCAAGGCTCTCTAGTAGGATTTTTCTTTTCTTTTTTTTTTTTGGTAAAGCAACACTCATTTTCACTACTGGAGCATTTCATACTACCTTAATCTCTTTTCAGACTCAGAATGCCCCGTTTGATCCTGTTGACTTCCGCTGCTTATGAGTTTATTTTAATACCTCGAGTGCAAGATCTCATCTTGATTTCTGGCTAAGACCAGGTCTGAGATAAAGTTTCTCCAATATCCGGTGCTCCAAAGGCTGCCACACGAGACAACCTCACCCCGTAAATCAACCTTGGCTTCCTGAATTACTTCCTTTTTGAGGGCAGGATCAACTGACTGGTTTGCAGGACTTGTGTTCTCTGACCACTAAATGATATTTTCTTATGTATTTCCATGCTCTCAGCTGCTCAGGCCAGCTTGTTTCTGTTTACATATCTCCTAATGCAGATTACTATTAAACTGTTAAACTAAAAATAGCAGATTTCCAAATTGTGTGAGGGCCCTTTGGATCGTAGAACCATATACATCTTTTCATTCAGCCAGTATGGCTTATTACCTACATTCTGAGATGCACACACAAACTGATATATGACCCTGGCTTCTTAAGCAGCATTGATCCCTTGGTTATTGTGCCATTTCTCACTCTTTCTTTTGGAAAACTCCATTTTCTTTTTGCTTAGCAAGCACTTTTCACACTAGGAAAGCAGACAGGGTTCAAAGCTATTTCATAACCAGCTTTGGTGGCTACCCCTTCGATGAACTGGCAATTTAAAATATTTATGGAATGGGAAAAACTGAAAGGAGCATTCTGCTATAGATTTTTTAGTGTTATTTGTATGAATACTTTTTACTTATAGACAAGTGGGGAAAAAAAAAACCCCAAACAAAATTCCACCAANATGTTATTTGTATGAATACTTTTTGCTTATAGACAAGTGGGAAAAAAACCTCAAACAAAATTCCACCAAATCCAAACAAAACCACATAAACTTACAGGCCCACAACGAATACTTCAGGTGTGAAAAGAAGAGCCAAGCTAAATAAAATCTAAAACAGTTGTTCAGGAGTTCAGTTAATTGTACTAGGTAGATGGTTTATATAGTCAAATATACGGCTACATCAAATGTACCACTGGAACTTTCTGCAGGAAATATCAGTATTGGTAACACCTTTGTTCACCAGTCCAAGTGACTCACTGTGTATCACTTCTTGCCTCAATCCTTACATTATCACAACTACAACATTCCTGGCTACATCTACCTTCTAGGGAAAATCTCAAATTCTGTTAGAAAATTCAGTGATATTCACACATTTCAGCACGCCTTTATTTGATTTGCCTCGACCAAAACACTAAGGAAAACAACATATACACACACTCTTTAATCCTGGCAGGTAAAAAAGCTGTCACCCTTAAGAAACTCAATTCTAAAGAGGATAAAAATTCTAAAGTGCTGCAGCACCGGCAGAGCCAGCCAGGAATGCTGCAATGGAAAATGGAGAACTCCTTTGAACGCAACAAATAATGCACTTTGTACTAGGTACAGAAATGCAGAAACACCGAGCTCAACTCAGCATTTTAATTCAGAAAACTTCCTGGTTTACTGCTAAAATTCAAATGATTCACAGGCTTGCTTCTCTCATTTGCTTTCCATGTAGTTTCATATTAAGTAGGGTTGCACTGCTCACCAGAAGGACAGGAACACACTCTGGAAAACAGAAGTGCGTGGGAGTAAATAATTGTATTTCTTTGCATTGCTTTAAACCTTGACATCATGGTGCTGCAAAGTACGTGAAGTTTTAGCACCAGACAGCAAGAATTTGGATGTCCTTGCAGATGAATGGAAATAAACAGAAAAAGAGATGCCACAGAGCAAAAAGAACACTTCTTGTTACCAGTATTCTCTACTATTAATAGCTTTTTATGTGTGTGTAGCTTTATTAATGATAACTGAAGAGGGGACTCATGCAGTTCAAACATCAGAACTTTATCAACACTCTGGAAAAATGAGTGCAGTTTTGAACTCTTGCAAAAGGACTAATTTTTCTTTTCTTGAGCAAGTCACAGTCTTCCTGTACCTCACTTTTTTTTCCAGGGGTAAAGAGGACACAGGGGAATCTTTTGTCCTGATGTTTGTATAGTACCCAACACCATGGTTTCCTAGTGTACTGCTGGAACACAATTATCCATCACGAATGTTCACTTTAGAGGAGCAGGGAAGAAAGGAAGAAAGAAAGGGAGAAGAAGTGTTGAAATGAAGACATTTCCAAGCAGCTCACTTCTGGCCCCCCCAAACAGCCAGCAGGTGAAGGAGGTTAAATACAGCTGCACATTATAGGTAGGCAGAAAGAATAAAATAAGGAATAAAACAAGCAAAACAACTTTTAAGTTACACATTTCTTACATCCCGACCGTGCAAGCACATTTTTCTCTCAGAGCTCCTTGCAATTAGCGGAGTGGCTTCAAAGAAACATTCCTTTTGGGCAAATACATAACTTATTCAGAAAACAGCACTGCCGGTAGCTTGCAAAAATAAGTTACTAAGCACAAGTAAAGAAAGAGGCAAAGACTTGCCAGTTTGAAAATCCCCTTGATGCCTTCGTCCGTCACACACCTTCCATCTCTCTTAGCAGTGGATATTGTGTCTTATCTCTCACTTTCCCTCGCATCTTAACTTCTGATCCCCTGCATTCATCCTTTTCATCTCAATTTTTTTTGCTGTCAAACTGGCTGAGTTAAAAAAAAAAAAAAGTCCTGGTAATGCACAACTCAACCATCAGCGGTTAAAAAGAGATTTTCCTAAGACTTCTGGCTCCTTCAGATCAGAAACCAGCAAAAACCAACAAAAACCCCACAGCAAAACCCAAAATCTGCATCTATGCTGGGTAAGGATGACTTTCTATAAAGCTGAAATATTCACACAGAACAATTTTGACATCTGACCAACAGTGGTTAGAATAAAGTTATAAATATACATTTCCTCTGGCCTTTCAGTCAATCATTACCCTGCTAGAGAACCCATTTTTACCTGAATTCTTACTCAGTGAGCATATAGGTTGTCCAAGTTCTTCCTCTCTCCTTCAAGACTACAAAGTGTAATTTTCTTTGAAGCACGGTTTTCTTTTTCTCATGAAGACAGCCTTGAAAATGTGAATTTATGTAAACTAGCAGCAAGGGCTGGACAGGGCATATTTCAGCCTCCTGGTTCCTAAGCCTCCTGCAAAATGAGCAAAGAGGGAGCTCACACAATCCTTTCTTCTCACACTGTAATGCAGAATACATCACAAAATGGTGTGTTTTGAGTCACAGCTCATATTAACTTCCCCTCAAATCTCTGCTTTTAGATCTTTAACTACAGGTAGAAGTAACTATTAAGCTGGATTAGCAGGAAGCCCTAGGAAAAAATCTCCAAGCCTAGAAATGCTAATGACCACATTCAGATGAGAGCTCCATGCAGCTCAGATGATTTCCAGCTGAGCTCTACCTACAATCACACATGGAATCCTTGAGACAATTTCCAAGAACTGTCTATAATTTCTCATGCAAATTATGGGTGCAATTACTCAGGCTTTCTTCCTACATGCTTCTAGACGCTGAGCTGTGATGTGCAGCACTTTTAGGGACTGCAAACAGGGCTACAACAAAAAAAAGTCTCTCCTATCCAGAAACACAAGCTAGGCAGCCTGGTGAAAAAAAGGAAGATGGATTATGCAGCTGTGATGGAGGTTTGAGGCTGAGTCTCCATCGCACAGGAAAAACAGGACCAGCACATTTATTAAAGAATAAAAAAATACTGGCAAGAATTCCCTTTTTTGTTTTGTTTTTTGTTTTAATTACACGTAAAAAAGAAGTATATTTAGGGCCTGTGAAGCCAGAGGTCTAAGCAAAACAGTGTTTTTAGTAGAAAATCTGTAATTGCTTGTAATGAGCAGTAGTAAGAGCATTCAGCTTGTGAGGAAATAAAGGAAACCTGTTTCATTAAGATTACACTGTTTTCATTTTTAAAAAGACCCTCAAATCACTTTCACTGCCTTAAAATAGGAAGTCGAAAAGATACAATTTTGAATTTAATGGTATGAAGCTGCTTTAAATTTCAATCTTAGGAATCTATTCACTTGCCTGCTAAACAACTGACTCACTCATGTACTGAAAACCAGATCACATCATGCAAACTACAAAAGGACTTTTGTGTCTCCGATTTTCAGTCCTGTGGGGTTTTGGCCATCATGGTTTAGCTGCCTTTCTTTGCCACATGATTTCTGTTTCTTTCCAATCCTTCCTCAAAACTCAGTACAAACAGCGATGATGGAGTTTATTTGGTATAAATGCAGTGCAGCACTGCAGTTGGGTAAGCTGATGTAAATGTCTAGGCCATGACAGTGTTTTTTCTGTTTTTTACTAAACTATCTCGTGTCAGAAAGAAAGAATTTGAAGCAGCATATTTAAACTGTAAGTATTTTTCCATTTGGAATTAGTTTAACTCCCTTTTTCAAGAAAACTTCTAATTTTGTTGTTTTGCTGGAACGGCAGAAACACTTGCAAGAGAAGTCAAAGACCAAATGGATCAGTAAATCAGTTTGACTTGGACCTTCAAAGGACCACTTTGCCTTGCAGAAAACAATTTTAAACACCTGATTTTTTAGGTGATAATTAAGTATTCATAGGAAAGATGTTCCAAATGCTTTCAGCTCTGTAAGTTCTGTGGTTCTGCGCTGCTCAGAGAGGGAAACCAGCAGTCCTACAGACAAGACTGACTCTCCTCTCTCCATCCTGTGCTCAGAGCCCCAGGATGTGTGAGAAAGGGACAACGGGAAGCAGTCTGGGGACAGCTGTAGTGACCTCTTGCAAGGTTAAGCAGTTAAAATTGAGGAAATTCCAAAGGGCAGGTTGCTCTGGCAACCCCGGGGAAGGGATCAGCAGCCGGCGCTGCACGCGCACAGATCAGCGTGCAAGGTGCCCTGATTCTCACAGGCTTTTAAAACACTGATCAAAACTGCACCTGGACACTTCTGCAAAGTCTTCACCTGAAGGCTACAGCACGTGGAAAAGCATTAATAAATAGCTTTAATAACTGGTTATAGTAACAAATGGCTGTAGTGGTTATTTAAGTGTGTACACTTGTGTTAGGTGTCAGCAAAATCAAAAGCAAGGCCACAGAGAGCTGACATGAAAAATGATGGATTGAGTAAACAGAAGGACAACGACCTGCTAGATTTTTAAGTGTTTAAAATATTTTTAGTTGCCATAAATAGGGTGTTGTTGACATCTGAGGAATTAACTAATCAGTTTTTCTGAAGTCGAGTATCTGAAGGTAAATGTGAGCACCTAAAACAAGTTTTAAGTGCTAAAAAATAAAACCCCAGAAATTATAAACCGTAAATATTTCTGTTAAGCTTTTATATTTCCCCCTTTAATATCCTGGATGTTTAGAGGTCACACACAATTTTTATCTATCCCTTCCCTCCAACCCCTCCATCCATCCTTGACACACAATGTTCTGGAACTGTTATGACAGGAAGTTATATATTCCTCTATCAAAGATCTCATTTCAAGCCATTTTCTGTGTAATTTCCTTTTTCATATCTCTATTGCTATAAGATCTATGCATAAACACGCTGTAGTTAATGGTTAAAAAAGCCACTATAGTATAACTTCACAAATGCTCACCTTAGTGCCTACCAGTAACAAGATAAACAAGTGCTCTAGATATATTATTTCTTTTGTTCAGAAAAGAATAGCCCAAATCCTTGATTGAAAAAGAACAGAAAATAAAAAGGAAATGCACTAATCATAACTGAAGCATAGCCTTTTAACACAATTGTAATTTATTTTGAAAATGCAAGAAAACCACTGCAACTGTTGTTGCCCAATTACTCTGATCTACAATGATGGAAATAGTTTTGTATTTAAATTGCTCTGTTTCTCTCATTATTTTAACTACAGGGAGTTCAGTGCTCTGACGTGAAATTCTATGAAGATTTCTATTAAAATTACAAGTTATACACCTTTATCATAGAAACCAAATTTTGAATTTGAAAGTATTGTGAACCTTGAAGAGGACTTAAGTGATAAAAATATAAAACCATCTGGAAGGGTAGAAGCTGAAAGGAAAAAAACCAGAAGCTATTTTCTAGCCATTCTGCACAGTCACAACTGTGCCCATGAGCTGCATGTCACCCAGCATGGACTTCAAATGAGAGCCACCAGCACCTCCCCAACACCCACACACAAAAATAGGATTTAGTGCTCTCTGTCTGGTCTGGATGATTTCAATCCCTCATGAAGCAGGACAGAGGTGCCCATCCTCTTCAGCAGAGTGCTGCAAGACTGAATGAATCCTGTGATGACATGTGGCTATGCAGGGCTAAAGGATGAGGTCACCAGGAAATATTTTGATTTCCTTTTATTTATGTAGGAACTTAGTGAAAACCTTATTCCACAAAACCTAAAATCCATCCAAAAGAGTTCAAATGAGTGCCAGTATTTTTTTTTTTTTTTTTTTTTTTGTCTACTCCCGCATTCAGAATCCAAGTTCTGATCACTTATTAGAGGTGACTTAGTAATCCCCACCAACAGCTTCTCCTTCAAATTCTGGCTGGTAGATCCCATGAGGAAAATATATTAAACTTGAACTCAAAACCTGATTGTCTCTTAAGTACAGTTTCCTCCGGAGGCCACTTTTTCAGCAAGGCTGTGGGAAGTGGTTGGGTTTCTAACACAGCAGCCAAAGCCATGACCTGAACACCAACATTCTGCCACCTCAGGAGAGGGGAATTCAAACATGAATACTCCTTGGACAACTCTTTAATTGTATTTACTTTTTAATCTTTCTCTGCTAATACTGAAATATGAGTACAGACCTGTGTGATAACACATTTAACTTTCTCATTATTTTCCAGTGAGCAATAATTGCAGGAGCTCTGGTCAAAAGGAAACTCAGTAATTACACTGATGACTTGGTGAATTTAAAGAGACTCCAGAGCTGCAGCAGACTATATTGGGATAGGAGTTTTTAGACCTCACAATTAATGGTCACTAATCACAAAGGGAAATAATAGATTTACAAATTGATGATGGAGAGAAGCAGTTTGATATAAAATACTCGTAAAATAAAAACTGTATTAATTTATTACGATATATTGCAAAGAAAAAGAACCAAAATCGACAGTCCTATGAAGAAACATATTTTAATAAAAGCTGAATGAAAGGAGAAGCAATGACTTGGTTAAAGCTCAGAGGGAAGCAATGCCAAAGTCATGCACCTTAAATGAAGAATGAGTGGATGGATCTGATCTACGGTGCTTTCTTTAGAGGAAGCCTCTGTTTGGAGTGCAAGTCACTCCAGCTAATGGAGAAGTGATGTGCATTGACAATCACATTAGCCCTTTTTGCTATTTTAGTCAAATAAGGCTCATCATTTAGCGTGCCTAATTGATATGGCTACGAGGGCGGGTTATCAGCACAGATGCACCAAAGCATGAAAGACTTGGGAGCACTGACCTATCTGTCAAATTTGATCAGGCCCAGCGAAATCCAATTTGTGAATCTTGCCTCACAATCCTCCCCTCCTGCAGTCTGAGCACTAATAGGTTTTGTGCTGTGCTGAGAATGAGCACAGGCTGCAGTGGGACTTCTTGGCTGGATTAATCACAATCGTGCAGGAGAGATGTTAGCTCTTGGAGCAAGGGAATTGGAAGGCTAAAAGTGCAAATCTGTAAATACTTCTCATGTATGTTTGCATACACCCAGTTCTCACCCTAAAGGACAAGGCCACAATCTAATATTCTAATGATAATAAAGCAAACAAAAGAAATGAGGACTGTTTTCTCATTAAACAGGGAGGATGCTGGTTTTGCATGTGTATATATACATATATACTCAAGCTTCAAAAGCTAAGCAAAGTCCAATATGCATCTCTGGACTTCTCAGTTCTCTGAAATGGGATCAATGCTAATTTTGTGCCTAAAGATGAAGTTTCTGAGGCAAAAGAAGAGTGTGGCTCTCCTGGTACCCACCCAGGCCTCATTCCAAAGGAAAACATCTTTTTCATCAGCAACCTAAGTTTACATCAGTCATGAAGTTTAACTGTAGTCTTTGAATCCAATACTGCCTAGAGCTGTCCATGGAATCTGCATACAGTGAACTGAAATAGCACAACTTCTTAACAACTGATTCTTTTGCTGTTTCCTGTCAACTCTAAGAGCAGCTACATTTGTACAGATGATTTTTCCCATATTTGAAGAAATCTCAGCCCTGGTTTGTTTCAGTACAGTCTTACAGCCATCCTTTCAAAGAGGTTTTCTGCCTTATTTTTTCCCTCACCATAAAGGACAAGAGACCATTCCTGTTTTCCAGTCCCTGCCCAAATTGCATACAGAAGCTCACTGGATTGAATTAGGGAGAATCAGACTTGAATAATCACTCTGTTCCTCGGTTTCAGACAAATTGGGATAATACTGTGTCCAAGTACAGACTCCAGCAGATCTACTCGGTCCTTCAATCACGCCAGAATATTCAAGAAATGGTTCTGGAACACACAGACCATTGGCTAGAGGAGAATGACAACAGACTTAACCTGCCTTGAAAAGGTTTATCTATTGCTAGGAAAGGAAAATAATAAAGAAATAAGTAAGTTAAACAACCTTTCCAAACAACTGAGTTTTCACTGAGTAAAGGAATAAATCAATATATTTATTAGTACAGGCAGATATAACTCTGAAATCATATGGGAAGCATTCAATTAACATCATGAGGCTTGACAGATGCACTGTCTGGGGAATATTTTGTTTCTTCTCCCGTTAGATATCTTTATATAACCCTGTTTTCAATGCTATACTGCCATCAGTGCACGTCAGGCTGAAAATATAAGTAATGCAAAGTCACAAAGTCAGCTCTCCTGAAGGAGTTGCCCATCTGCTCGTGACCTACCCATGCACTGTGGAAAGAAACTCCACTGGCATGCCTGAATCCTTTTAGTTTGGAGCTTGGTCACCACCACAGAACAGCTGTGATCAGCTGATTTCCACTGAATAGGTCTTGCAGCGTTTTCTTTGCTTCTCTGCATCACTCTCATCACCACCAAGTGATGGGGGTAAAAGTGATGTCGTTTGAAAACCTGGGAAAATTTAATTCTATTCCTTATTTATCAAGATTAAACCCTGAAATGGTACGGCACGATCTGATAAAGGAGCGAGGTAAAGAATATTAAAACCAACTAACCAATCGAAAAAAAAAAAAAAAAGCAATCTTCTGGCCTCAATTATTTTTCTAGCATGAAACTTGGAAAAAAATAGGATTTTCTTAGGCTGTCATATATTGCCATTTAATCAGTTATGCCACATATTATGAGGCTATCTTTCCATACCATGGAAAAACACCTAACACTAAACACCTACTGTCTTACCCAGGACTCACCCCACATCTGATAGCTCCTGGGAAAAAAATAAGTGTCTAATCTGAAAATCGATTTAAATAGAGTGAGTCTTTTTTCACTCTCTTGCTTTTTCTGAAGAGTGGAACCACCAGTGCATCCATAATATCACTGATGTGTGCAGAGCTGTGTATGAATCACCTCAGAAAAGAGACACTGGGTTCCTTTTGTGTGCAGGTGATTTCTGAGCACAGGTTCCACAGCACCCCAAGGCTTGCAGGGGCTAAAAAAGAACTATATTTCCCTGGTTTATGAATTATGGTTTGAGACTTGCTTTTCTTATTCTCTCCTAACACATCTGAGGGAAGTTCAACCCTTCCTATCTAGGTGTTTTGTAAGGTGTGGAAAAAATAAAATCTCAATTAACTTAAAATCTTGTTAGAATAATGTTTTGCATTCAGGAAATATATTTCAAGGAAATATACGTGTGATTTTTTCCTATCTGCCTAGAATTTGTTCCATCAGTGTGAGAAGTTATTTCAGTTGTATCTATCACACAGAATTGTAAACATGACTATGGATCTCAGCAGCCTGGTAAAGCTTGCATGTTTAGAATAAAGCAAGACTCCTATGAGGATGCAAAAAACCAAACCAACCAAACCCTAGTGATGGTTTAAACTGAAAATCCTGGGTGATGATGGAGCCTGATGGTGGCAAGCTGATCTCCCACAGGGATCTCTGGACAGAAAGCTTTCCTAGAAGAGCAGGAAGGAGAGCAAGAGGCAGCACAACTGCAGCCACAATGGGCTGATGTCACCATCCTCATCACCAGGGAAAAGGCTCAGCTTGGGTGTCGCCGTTCAGGTTTATAAAGCTCCGGTGAATTCTTTCCCATGGTGCAGGAGTGAGATCATGGCCCTGCCCTGGCACTCCTTCAGGGAGCTCGTGCTGAACGGAGTGTGAGCACAAACCCCACGGCTACCCAGGCCTAACCACAGCAATTAACTGCTCTTCTGGCAGGCTGCAATGGTGAGAGACAATCTCTTAATTGCCTTGCCAGGAGAGCACCAAGAGACAGCGAGTTCTTCTTGTGCCATATCCCTTTCTAGTGGGCAGCTGTGTGAAAAACAGCTCACAGCCCCACTTCTGGATACGAAATTCAACAAATAGATAGGCCAAGATAATTAATAAGTAATCTGTTTGAAATAAATACATCATAAATAAAGAAAATTATGTATATTCTTATATATCTGCGTGTATCTATGTGCGTGTAAAATGCAACTACGTACTGTCCAGCTAGCCAGAAGTCTTGGTGAAAACTCTTTTTAAAGACACATCGAAATGAACAACTAACACATGAAATATGGAATGTTACCACATGGCTGAGGGTGTGTTTAAGCTACCACAGAGCATTAAAACAAAGTAAATCTCCCTTACTTCAATATTCACCTGTCTGAGGGGAAACTGTAGGGTTTATTTTAGTTCCTTTATTTTACTTTCAGTTTTCTCCACATAGCTATTGAACCAGAGTGTTAATAGCAAAATCTTCATGTCAGAGAAATCGATAAATTGACAATAATTATTAAAAAGTAAACCAGACATAGCTAAATCTCAAGATAGTAGGGTGTAAAATAAAGCAGTTTGTACCTGCAATGATGTCATCCATCTGCTCCAAAGCTGCTTCCAGCATGTGGCTGGCATCAGAAGCCATCATCTGGGATTTCTTCAATCTTTACCCTCTGTACTGAAAAAACAAAATAAACCATGTTATTACACTAAATAACCTGATAGAAAATATATTTCACTGTCACATTGTACATTAGGCCACACAAACAGAATCCATGCTACACCCTATTAATGCAACCTGGTGATTCAAAAATACAGCGTAGTAATAAGAAAACTAACAAAAAACTGTTCCTATCCTCGATAGACGACTTGGGAGTTCAGATTCATTTTCTGAAGAGATTTTACTAAAATGGTGAAATGCAAGTGAAAAAAACCCAAAGAATTTCAAATACTGGAAGCCCGAGTTTCCCCTGCTCCTCATCCTTAACAATGGTTTCCAAGATTCAAAGTTCAGTGCATTTCAGCCTTTTCATCTGCGGGGGGAAAAAAAAAGGATTGACTAAGGTTTAATGTAGGAATGAAGCTATGGGGAAAAACATGTCTAGCCTATGAGCAGGAATCTGTAGGAACTCTGCTTTTTGATTGTTGCCTCAAGAGTAAAGAAAATTCTGAAACAGTTTTTACCCCTCCTTTCTATATCCCCATTCATTCTTTCCACTGCCTCTTCCATGACACTGAAAATCCAATTCTTTCTGTTCAAATAACCAAAACGCCCCAGGTATGAAGCCTCTGAAGTCACTGCTGCTACTTTAAAACAGTATTAAATACATTCGTGGTACCATGTGACATTAGGGATAGCCAAAAAAAAAAAAAAGGAGTAAAATCTTCCAAAATGAGTCTTTGCTTGTGAGTTGGTGCTGCTGGACTCCAAGCCAAGTTCCGTTTTAACAGCTCTATAAGCATCACAAAAGACACCTGTCTGGCAGTGTTTATCCTTCATATAACTCAGGTTAAAGGCAGTGGGCCTGAGTTTGTGGGGACTATTATTCCAATGCTGCTTCAGTGCCACTAATCTGTGTTTATCGTGGGATTACTCGTGCTAAGAATTCGAGAAGTTTGAATTGAAATAAACATTACAATGAAAATTTGTACCCTGAAACCAAAATTATTTTCTTCTCTTGAAAACTAATAATCCTGAGACACGGGCTTTTCTCCATGGTGCTGGTAAAACAGACACAAAAAAAGCTAATTTATGAAGAACCTCTGTGTTATCAGCATCCTGTGTTCATTCCAATTAATGTATATAACCCTGCTATCTAGAGAGACAGATAGAGGAATGAGTCAGAAACTGCAACATTCTAACTTGAACTCTGCCATTTACAGCTTGTCACAGTGGGTAAGCCCCGATTTAACTTCAGATCACATTGATCTGAAGAGCAATGAGAGAATGCCTCATCTTTAGTGTCACCCAAGGCTAAGATTAATGTAAATGAGTGGGTGGCTTTGGTCCCTCCGTTTTTGTCAAAATAAATCTTACAAGTACAAGCAACTCTAAATTTAACCAAAGTACACGTCACCCAAATGTTTCATTTAATGGTACTGGAAATAACATAAAATGTGCTCGGAATAATCTGAAAAGTCATTAAGTCAGCTGATATAAGCTTAAAATTTCAAAGTGCTTTCTTTCACGCGTGAACTTTACGGACACTCCCGCCGATCCTGCTGATCCCATTTGTTGGTTTTGGGGAGATTTCCATCTCCTGTTGCCACCAAAGACCTCTCAGCTGCAGTGACCCTCCTTCCTTGCAGCATTTCCTCTCGTTCAAAGCAGCCATTCCACGGGGAATAATCACCTCAGCGACAGGAAATCCAGCTACAGCAAACAGGTGCCAGAGGGGCACCCGAGCATCCTCGCGCCACCCCCAGAAATGCACAGCCACCAGCTGCGTGGGGAAATCAGGGCAGCAGATTTCTGGCTCAGGGTTAGAAGGCAGAAAAAGGGTGAAAAGTGCTAAATATAGCACGGAGTTGCTATTTCTAGGTTGCACGCCGTGCTTTTATCTGTGATGAAAGCCACTGCTCCGTGGGCAGGAGCGGCACGCGGCTGTTCAAACAAGAAATTCAGGACTGCACTTCTGATGTAGTATTGCACCATCTGCAGTGACAAAGGTACAGAAAATGCTGATACACTGCATTACAAACTTGAAAATTCACTCCCAGAAAAACCTCCCATCAGAGCCTTGGCAAAACCCAGGAAGTTTTGCTGAAAAACTCCATCAGAAGCAAATCTTCTATCTCCTCCTGGCCTCTGGAGCCAGCCTGCTTTCTCACCTGTACCCAGAGTGTATTTGCTGCTTAACTGCATTAAGCTATAGCAAAATCTGCTGATCAAACAGCGATTTATTAATGAAAGCCATGTTCTTTGCTCCAGAGAGATAATGTGATATTACTTGCTTGACATCTTTTTCTAGACAGACCTGTTGCTTGTGCTCCAGGCAAGTCTCACTTTCCCAGACACTCCCTTCTTACAGCTTGGCTGTTCTGAGCAGTATTATGCAAGGAGCTTGTTAGATCTCCTGGGCTTTCAGCTACCGTTTCTGATCTAATTCTATAGAAATATCTTCAACTGTGGATTCTTTTTAAGCTATTATTAAATAACAAGACACCTGTAAACAACCCCTCAAACAGGACCCATCTATTTGCTGGTATTTTAAGTACAATTCTTTTTTACAGTTTTCATTCCTGAACGACCTCAACAGATGCAGAACACCATGACTTATTTACTTATGTAAATATATACATATATTTAAAAAAAACCCAAGTTTTTTCAGCTTTGGTAAGGACTGAACAAAAGCTACTTCTAGCATTACAGTACAAGCTTTAATATTAGCAAATTCTAACCTTCAGGATTTATTAGATTAATTGATATGCCAGCAAAATACAAGAACCAAGCTACTCACCTTTTCAGGTCTCTAAGAGGAAAAGAATTTACTTTTTTTGCCTGATGAGTAAAAATTCCTCACTATTAATAGCCAAAGTTTTACTGTTAAGCAGACATAAGTCTAAATTATCATCATCCCTTCTAAGCCACACGCTCATACTCATTTAGAGCCCAGCCCATAGAGATATTGCAACCCTGTTTGTTGTAATTGCCTCAGCAATGAGATCTTCCAGGAAGTGTAGACAGAGCAAACTGGTCTGAATCCCTGAAATTTATTTTGCCGAGCTAGTTTTACACTCTAAGTCCTAATCTGAGATTTGCATTTCAAATAAAATGAAAAATCTCTGGTAGAACTACTGTGCCCAGAGCCAATATCCCTTGCAAATTTCTTAACCTACATTCTGTATGTAAAACTGCAACTTACTGTGTCCAAAAGGAGCATAATATTTAACAGACATATTCACTATGAGCAAGATGTTCTTCAGAATTATGAAAAGCCTTAATTAAATTTGAATCTTTCATGGCTGGCTTGAGCCAGCAGCTACCCAGAGATAAGAATATGAACAATGTGAATTTAGGCAACTCAGATGTTTTCCCAAGGTTGCTCACAATAATGAGGTCACCAGCTTTATCAATTAAGAGGGGTGTGGTTTTTGACAGAAACTCCAGAAATCCAGATCTTGTCTGTGGCCTACGAATTCCTCTCACACTTAGCAGACACATGTAATAATTAATAATTAATTTTTTTCCCTGGGATGAATAAATACATGCTTGTGGACTGTTTAAATATTCAGATCTGAGTATTACACTGCTTTGTACTTAATGGCATCATGAAATGTCAAGTGCCTTGGATAAACCTCAGCAGTCCTCCAAGCTTTCCTTCAGCTGCAAGACAAATCCTGCCCCGGAATGCAGAAATGTGCCCGACTTCCACCCTCTCTCTTCCCCACCTGGCTTTTCCCCCAGCCACTGATTCACCCCTCCAACTCACACCACCACCAGCTACAAAGGTTATAAATTCATGTTTGGCCTTTCAGAACCTGCCATAACTCTCTAATTAAGATAATCCTTAGTCCTAACTAGAAATCCAGGGAACAGAATAATTTCTGGTGATCACTAGAATGACTGCCTAAGGAGCACTACTTATGCAGCATCCTCCAGGGCTATCCAACCAGAAATCCTATTTATCTGACAGCTGAGAGAGCTGGGGTTGCTCAGCCTGGAGGAGAGAAGGCTTCAGGGAGAGCTTCCAGCAGCTTTCCAGTGCCTAAAGGGGTTACAAGAGAGCTGGAGAGGGACTTTTCACAAGGGCAGTGGTGACAGAAAAAGGGGTGAGAGCCTTAAGCTGGAGGAGGGTAGGATTAGATTCAGTATCAGGAAGAAATTCTTCCCTGGGAGGGTGGGGAGGTCCTGGCACAGGGTGCCCAGAGAAGCTGTGGCTGCCCCTGGATCCCTGGAAGAGTCCAAGGCCAGGCTGGATGGGGCTTTGAACAACCTGGAAGGTGTCCCTGCCCATGCCAGGAGGGGTGGAACCAGGTGGTTTTGTGGTCCTTTCCAACCCAAACCATTCCATGGTTCTAATTTAAATTTCATTTGTTTCTTAATACAGACACTACTTGCTCTATTTCCCCTTCATGTGCTTCACTGGAATAGGCAGAAAGGTAAAAACCCTCTTCTTTCATTGATTATTTTAAGCAAAATCAAGACCATTCAGAGGGTTTTTAAGAATGGCTAGGATGGGAATGAAAAAACCAAGTTTATTTTCAGGCAGAAAGCGTAAAGTGCCCACACGAAGGCAGAATGGGCAGCTCTAAGGAGAAATATAGATCAGCCAAGGTTAAACAAAGACCTGGCAGTGAACAACTTCAGGTAGGTGGCAGAACTGCTGAAGTCTCTATTCAGCATGTTGCTGGGGCTCCTTGTATGAGGGGATATCCTTGAGTGAAGCACAGTGCCCTGGCACTGTAAAATCACCACATTTGTGTGTGTCTGATGAAAGCCAGAGTGATGAGCACAAAGCAATGATGCTTTAAAACATAACATGCTAAATAATTTGATTTAAAATATGAAGGGGACCAAACACAGTTAAACTTACTGCATCGTGAAGCGGCAAAGTCAAAGCCAAATGTCCCTTTTCAAAAATAAATCCTTTAAGTTTGCTAATACAAGTCTGAATTTCAGTTCTGGGGGGACAGAGGGTGAAGGAAAAAAGAAAGCCCCCTTTAAAAAATGCTAAATCTGACCGATACTTGACGCTTTAGGACACAAATCACCTCATAGCAACTCCTCCACGGGCCTGATGGATATTGAGTTGCAGCTCCTGCTGGTACCATAACCAAATTTCCTGACTCATGTTTGCACAAAGTCTCATCCTCACGTCTAAGAGCTGACGCTGGCAGAATGGCATGTGCAAAGTGAGCTCTCTCCAGCTCCTCTCTGAAACACTTCCAGCAGCTGCAGGAAGCCCTTCATTCCTCAATATTGCTTTAAACTTTGTTCATAAAAGGTTAAAAAAGCCCTTCATCGTTTAGTTTTATTTCGTTGTCAAATGTATGAAGTTTTCGGTGTTGTACACAGCATCAGGGAAAAATGTTCTAGCTTCTGACTTTGCAAATCTTAAAAGCAAAATTGCATTAATTGTTACTGTATTAAGTCCAAAAAGTCTAATTATTTTAGTTCACTTCTCTGTCATCTAACTAGTTCCAGCTGCTAACTAGTTAAAATTAAAAAAAAAAAAAAAGGCAACACAAGGAATAAATAGTTTTGATTTAAACTTCAGCTGAACAAAGCATTACCTGGTAAAATACATGACAGGAAAGTTTCTGAGCCAAAATATGAACATTTCTGCTCTTAAAATAAACACATTAAAAAGTCAGGTTTGGTATTGTGGTTCACATCTAGTTCAGAGAGTTTTACAGCTAAGAAAAGTTAGATCCTCAAAATTTTAACATTTGAAATAAAATGTGTTTTTTGTTTTCCTTCCAATCTCAGCTATTCACTGGCTGGCCCCAAGGTCACAGCTCCGAATTTTCTTCCATGAAGGTCAACATTTCAAGGAGATCTTTGAAGTTAAGTAACTCCAGCTCCAATGCCTGAGAAACTGCTCAGACCACACCTTCCCCCCACCCCCACCTCATGAAAGTAAATTCTGCTAAATGGAAAGGTGAGGAGTTATAATAAAAGTAAACCCAGAATCCATGCACAAATTAACTCTGCCCTAGAGTGAAGCAGAGGACAAACCCTTAACAGAAATGGAGAGAGTTTAGGTAGTACAAGATAATTCACTGAAGGAGGTCAGTGCTAACACAGGGCCAGAAGATCTCGTGTCACAAAGAAATGCAAGCAGGTCCAATTTGCAAACCCTCTCCATTTCTTCAGTTCCCTGATGTACACAGAGGATGATTGTAAAAATCAGCTGCCTTGCCAACATAGAGCAAACACTCCTCAGGCAACTGGCAGAGGTCACAGAGCCCACGCAGCCCTTGGAATATTATGGGAAGTATTTGAGGTGCAGGGTATTCCTGATTTTCAGAAAAATGCCGCAAAAGGATCACATGATGACACGGGTGAAGGGGTGAATGTTTCCATGCAGAGTAAAAGCCGTGAGCCTTCCCAGAAATAACTCAGTTTGGAGGTTTAGAGGAGTGGAGAGCACTAAATGTTCCTTAACATGGGCAGACACTGGAATGGGTGAGGATCACTGAAGGAATTGGCACCAGCGGATGCTGAGGTACCTGAGATGTGTTTTCCTGCAGCAGAACCTCAGAACAAAGGACAAGGCAGACAAGCTAGAAAACTGATATCCTGCAATCAAAAGAGGAGATTCTCATCCACAATGTATCTAAGGTGAAAAACCTGAGGTCTGGGTTAGACTGTGCAGAGAAACAGTTCAGCATAGACACAGCAAAGATAAATATTTCACATGAATATTTCTTATTACAGAACTATCTACTCTTGGGTTACTCTGATCATAAAGCTCTGCCCTGAATTTGCACTTTACAGACATGGTATGAAGGCTCTTGTGAAGTCTAAACTCAGCTTTAGACACAAAGGCTTAAAAATGTATGCTAAAAAGTCAACTTTTTGACTTTGCAAAATTTATTTTCATATGAGTATTTCTGCCTCCTTTGAAACACTCTGTGCAGCAATTTGTAAATAATGGGAAACATCACTGGGCTGGCTCGATGTTACCCAACCTGCATCTGTGGATACAAATGTGCTGAATTCATATTAGCAGGAACTGACAGTGCCAAGTACTTCCATATAAATTGAAGCTTCGGTAGCTATTTTGAGGGAAGTGTCTGTGGGAAACAAAGAAAAGAAAAAACACACTTCTGCTAGAAACAGCAAATTCAACAAAATCGAATCCTCTTGGATTAAAAGCACTAAACTGGGAACAGCAAATGGATGACTATGAAAAGCACCACATCCCACATTACTCAGCACATCAGCGAAAATAGAAATTTTAACAGCTGTGTCCGTTTAATGCCTGTGCTTATAAACAAAACATTCCTACATAGATTGCTTCCTGAAGATCATTGAAAATATCTTTGGGAAAAAGCCATCTTCAAGTTCTTCCTCTTTCTCTGCCTAAAGAATAGGTGTAACTATTGTACCCAAATAGGTTATTTCACCTGGTGTGCAAGAGACCAAGCCACACACAGAGCAGACTTGCATCACTTGCTGAGTTGGCTTTGTTACTTTCTTCCTTGCCTTGGGAATTCTGCCTAAATTCCCCGTAACCTGTAAATTCTGCATTCTTTGTGCCCACTATCAGTGGTACACTCTTCTCCTCAAGCTTTGCCAAGCCCCCCTTAGCTCTGAGATCATTGATCATGTCAAGCCCTCAACTTGAACAAGACAATTCTACTGACAAGTAATTCATCATTCCATCACAACCAAGAGGCAAAAACTCTTCATGGCAAGTTAAACCTTGACTTAAAACGACATATTTTGTTGGTTTTGCTCCTCCTTTATTCAGAATGTGGGACATCTTACTCCCTGCAGAACCGGCCAACCCTGTGTATCAAACACCGTGCCACAGCTGAATTTTAAATCACTGCCTCCTATCATAATTGCTTTCCAAACTTAAAGGAGTAGCACGATTTTATAATTTTGAAAAGAAAAAAAAATTAAATAGATAGGTAATGCTGCAAGACAGAATAGTAACTGGACATCCAAAAGCAACATTTAATACTTTTAAGGTTCACAGAGGTGAGAGAAACTTGTAACATCCCCCAGCTGAAGAAACATTACTGCAGGTGGCAAGAAGAACGCAACAGCCTTTATCCTTGTTTTTCCAGTGAATCCTAGAAGAAAAGTGAATGCCAAGGTGCCTAGAGACAGATTAGGCATGCACTGAAGTCAGAAGCTGACTTCAGAGGGAGCAGCCCACAATGAATGTGTGACAAGATATACAGGCCTCCTCAATGACCTGCTGGATAGCAGAGCTGTGTTTGCTCACAGCAACACATATTTACCTAGGGAAGGCTCTTGAGGGATTCACCTCCCTGAAAACCCACTCAAGTGCTCAGTTCTTGTATTTCCCACTCACCCATGTGCGCTGGTACTGTTTTGGCTCTATCACCACAAACGAAACAAGTAATAATAAGATAATTTAAAAAAAAGGTAATTGTATATTCAGTTTTGAGTACATGGGGAAAACTTTTTATAGGCTTAAAAAGAATTCTGAAGTGCTCACTGTGCTGCTTCCACAAAGTGAATATTCTGATGGCTCAGGATACAAAAGAAATCTCAAATTTCTCCTGCAATATATTGCACCTTTTAGTATCAACTGTGAGAGGTGTTCTCAAGTTCTTACCATCCCCAAAGCCCATCATGCAGCGTCTGCCAACCCTTTCAAGATATTTAGTCTAAGTTCCATACTAATGTAAACTGAATAAGTTCCCATGTCAAATCATCTTATCAAGGGTAAGTCAAACCAAGGTAAATTTCTCCTTATAAAATATACATGATATGAGGGACTGAGAAATAGACAAGAAAAAGCAAAGCCCCAGTTTTTTACTCCTGCAAATTCATATGGACATCCTGATGCACGGACTCTGAAAGTATGTGTCATTTCCAGACAGAGACTGACTGCTCAGTAAAACTTATGAACCCCCACTTATGAGTCTGTAAAGTTTCCATATTCCAATTCAGCCACTTTGGCTCACAGGTTTGATAGGACACCTGGTTCAGAAAGCTTTTGGAAGTTTTGCAAATCAACTGAATGTAGGAACTGAACCTAGGAACATGAAGTCAGTGCTCTTCTGGGTTTTAAATACATATTTACACCTGAAGGTCAGGGTGCTGTCAGCATAATCCATCACTGCGGTATATTTAAAGGATACCTTTTGCTCTCTGAATTCCAATTACTTTTAGGGCATGAAAAAGCCACAAGTTAAACCATTATAATGAACATACACAGGATTTCTCTAGATTCCTTTCCAGGTAAGTATTTAACTACTTGAACACGAGCAATGACGCAAAAGGATTTGCCAACAAAATAAAACTGTAGCTAAAATTCTGCTGCCTTTTACTTCCAGTCCCAAGAGGAACTCTTTCATACGGTTGAAATAAACAGGAAAATTGCAAATGCTAGAGTATAACTGTACCAAAAACAATATATTATTATAAGTTTAGCCAAATTTTACTGCCTCTGAAAGTACCTTTGTACTGACGTAGCAGAAAAATTAAAAAGAATTCTTACATTATTTTAGAGGGGCTGAATGTCATCACAGCAAGGCCAGAAGTCATAAAATGCACTGTCAAAACCAGGAATGACACCTGGGGGCATGCTGACAGTCAGGCTTTCACACATCCTGTCTTGCTCCAGAGTATTTCTTGTTAAGACTCAGAGCAGCTTTTTAGAACCATTTGAAAGCCCTACTGCTCATATTTGATCTGTGAATACACCTGTGGAGTTTCCTGAGGTAATAACTTAATCATGTATTTTACTGCTTGATAACAATGCCTTTATTGGACCTGCTTATTAAAACGGCCACAAAATGAAATTATTTCAGGCTAATGACTTGCAAAGTCCTCTAATCCCTAACAGCTACCAGCTGATTTGCCTGCATGAAAAGTTTCTCTGAAGTTTCTTGCATATGGGGCTATTTGCCTCAAAATCAAAATTAAAAAAATATAGACAGAAGACTAAAGTATTGAAATGATCATCTGTTGGATAACATTATCTTTTGCTTCTATTTCAGGAGAGCAAAGGGAACCAGGATTCACTATCAGTTTCTTCAGTTTATTTAATTTTCCAGAAAATGGATCAAAGTCTGTTTCCATATCAGTAATTGTGGCATCTTTGTACTCTTCTATTACATTTGAAAGGAAAATTTGATTTGCTATTTTAAAAGAGAGATGTAGTCCCCTTTATTTCAATTGCTTTCAAACCTCTGAGTGAAAATACTCAAGACAGTTTCATTAATTCCAAAATAATATAGATCCTGTCTGTTCCTACTTCAAAAGGAGAATATGGTCATGTAGGCAAACACTAAAATACAGTTCTGTCATGAAGAAATTGGTGGTTTTTTCCCTCTATGAGTGTTTATTGATAAGGGGTAGTTTTGCTTTATTAGTGTTTACTGATAAGGGGTATTTTTACTTCATGACTGTACTGTGCTGTAAACATGTAAATGTAATAGTTCTGTTTACTCATTAAGAAAAGCAAATAAAATACATTTGCAGTGAAATGATATTTATGAACATTCTGCCTGGCAAACTGGGCATTCTGCCTAGCATGGCACTTTTATCAGTCTCTACTAATTTGGAAGCTCTTCTTCTAAGTACCCAAATCTGGGTTTCCAAAGGACTTGAGCAGCTGCTACTCCCATTTGCAATTAGTCCTGGATAATCAGAAGCTTTGATTAAATAAAAACTACAAATGGCTGATGAATCCCAGCTAAATTTTAGAGTATGAATTCTTTTTCTAACAAACCATTTACTCTGAACACAAACTCCTCTCCCCATGCTAAAAACAAAAAGGAAAAAAGCAGTTTTCTAAAATCTGCCTTTTGCCAGTTAAATGAGAACCAGCTGCACTTCACAATCTGCAGAGGAAACTGAAGATGCTACCAAGTTTCCTAATTAAAATGGAGAAGGCAATCAAGGCAAAACAGATTTGGACCACAATTCCTGAAATAGTTTTCTAATCCTTAGCCTGATTTACAATTATTATGAAACTTTGCACACACTGGGCATAGTATGGGTGAGTAACTACTGTGGGCTATTCAGTATTTTCCACAACAGAGCAGCACTATGCTCTGCAAAGCAGGCCAGAACAGACCTTCTTCTTGCACAAAAGCTTGTTAGAACAACTTTCCTCTCTTTTTTGTGACAAAGGTTCTAATATGATGTTCTTTTTATACATATGAAGTCTGCCAGATCAGGCTGCAAATTGCACTTTACAGTTTCAGGTAAAATTTCTACTCTGTGTACTTTCAGCTTCCTAAATTGAAGAACATTTTAATTCAAGAAATACTTAATCATTTATAATGCTTATGACTGAAATTTTCAGGTTTAGTATAATCTGTACTAATACTAAAATACTTTGTACATGAACTTTTATTTAGGGAAGATTATTTCAAGGAAAGAAAATACTGACTTCACTAATTTTGCTTTTTCTTTTCTTCAGACATAATGAACACATTCTTTAAGAGAATAACATACCCTACTTTCATAGGTGGTTTGTGCTTGTTTCCTACCTATCCACATAAAACAGATTATGTCCCCAAGGTCTTTGCTAGAAAATTTAATTTTTTATCTGGAGTGAAACATCAGAATTCTTCTGTTTGGGAGCTGACTGGATTATGTTCATTAGTTTATGATCATCCCAGCAACACACTCATAAATCTTACTGCGATGCCATTAGAATAAGATGTTCTGATTATGATTTATTAAAGCAGATGCTACCATCTGCACTGTAGAAGAATAAAAATATGATTCCCTACATTCAAGAGACACTTGGCAAATATCTTCCCCCATCCAAATAAGATTTCTGAAATCAAGTTTGGGTTGAAAATAGTGCAAATTGGAAATAAAATTACTTTTTTTTAAATTGGCAGTGCACACAGAAATAAGGTGGCATCCCCAGCTAAGTCACCTCTGAATGCAGAGACCAACCAGACTTGTTTTCAGAAGAGGATAAATTAAAACAGGAATTCCCATACTGTAAGTGCTGGAAATCCAGATTAGAATGCAACAGCTTAGATTTATCTTCACTAATTACTTTAACTGGCACAATCTGTTGATCTCAAAGAGCACGAAGACCTAACCAGCGAGTGAATCATTCTCTGTGAATATTCGTACACTTTATGCTGCTCTAATGAAAACAACACTCACAGTCAGCATTGGATAAGCAAGACCTGTAGCAGAGGCATCCTTTGGACCTGGATTTTTATTGACTTCGAGCACTCAGTCTGATTTCTCCCCTCCAAACCATTGCAAGGTTTTGTTGAAGGAGAATCAGCTGATCTGTTTTCTCCAAATTCACATCTACTTCAGGAAACCACCATCAATTTCCCACCATTTCCTTGGGTGATATGCCAAAGGCTTCCCATACCACCACTAGTTCATGCCTGCAACTTTTTGGAAGCCAGATCCATTATTCACCACTCAATTAACAGTAGATAACGACACATCCTATCTGGTCACATCAGGTTTCTTATCTTTCCCCCTCTATAAAGTGCTCTATTTTAACCTGTATTAAATCCTCAACTTTTATCCTCAGTTACTTCAGTTTTAACCTGGAAAATTCAACTGAACAGAGAAACACAGAATATATTTTATATATCACGTACACAGAGTTGAGAAAACCATCAATGGTTCCCCATTTGTTTGTTGATGATCTGACAGAGAAATAAGGCCCTGTCTCAGCCCTCTGAAGATAACAAATTTTCCTTTTTGATCAATATGAAAATATGCAGCTCTTTCCCCTCAGCAGGCTTCAGTCACAGATTTTGCAGAAATACCAGTGAACCACACAATAGTTATAAAGTCTTGCTTTACAGGTTATCAAATCAGAGTTTAAAATCCAGGTCGTGCTTGCAGTCCTCTAAACCACTGCATTGGAACTTGGCAGATGCACGTTATAAACACTAATTGACCTAGACTGGCAACAGTGCCATCAGGATTTACTTTTTATGTTTATTTCAGAAAGAAATTACCCTTGTAATTTAACCAGTTTGTTCTCTGCATCAATGAATTGCCAGATAAGAGCAAAGTGCTATTGGGAAATGGTTTTGTAGCAAATAAACACGTGAAGATGGAAACAAAGAGGTAACTGTAATGTTACAAGGTCAGAGAGACTTGAAATAAAAAATCACACTAAAACATAGGCACAGGCATCTAGCTACAAGAAAAAAGCACCTTTACTTTGTTGCTTAATGTGCATCTGTGTAAAAGAATTAAAATCCTGTAAAGGTGTGACAGGAGGAAATTCAACCTGCCACAGGTTATCAAAGACATCACCTCGGAGCTGGTTCTTGCACAGAGTTAAAGAACAGATTGAGCAGAGGTGGGACTCTCAGTTTCTTCAGCTCTTCAAAGTAGCAGGTGAGCTGCTAGCACTGAACAGACAAGAGCAAACTGGGGAAAATTTAAAGAACTTAATTCACTACTCAAACTCTCCAGTCTTCGAGGGGCTGACTGAAGCAAAGTTATTTCATTCACATCTACAGAGCTCTGGTAACTGCTCAAGTGCCCCTCCAGGGAGAGCCACTGCTGCTAAACCCTATTCAGCCTCTTGTGAGAATTTCAAGGTGATACCTAAAGAGGTTGAAATGATCTCTGGGGGTGAGGTGGCAAACAGGAGTGACAAACACCTCCAGAGACCTGAATGATGCAGCTTCACTGATAGAAAAGTGACTTCTGACTGTTCTAATCTACTGCCCTAAGCAATGTCACCTTCTGCTGCATTGCTATTCCTGCACCGTTGGGTATTTCTGGAAAACACAGAAAAGCCTTTCTTTGTTCACGTTCAATGACTTTGCACCTATACCGAGTGATCATTATCATAAAACACATCTCCTTATTCATCCTTCTCTGCTTTGATAAGCTAAATCATCACATTATAGACTTCTAAAGCAAGGAGGACGTTTCATCCTATTCCTGTAAATGTCTTTTCGGGAGGAAGGGAGCAGGAGGAAGGTGGATTTTTTGCTAATAAGCAAAGGCCCTGCTTTACCTGTATGGGCACAGTCCTTTGCTAATCTTGGCAGGTCAAGGCTGCCTGAGCTCAGACAAATCCTTAGCTGTAGGGAAAATGAACTGGGTTTCTGGCCTGCCTCTGAGTAGCCAAATAAGAGTGAAAGCAGCGTCTAAGGATGAGTGCCTTGTAGAGTTTTGTGGGAGTTTGTTTGTTTGTTTTGAGGAGAGAGACCAGAAAGAGACAAGCAGGAAACCAGTCAGGTAAACGAGGGTTAGAAGCAGAGTTGCACATGGAATAACAAAGAGGTGGCTCGCTGTGTCTTGTTCTGTTTCATTTTCCCATCTTTTGCACTCACAGGACATTGTCCCTCTGCCTTTCCTGCCTGTTTGCTGGCGCTATCAACGTGTTCAGGGAAGGTGATTTTTAAGGTCTCCACTCTACTCTCGTCCATCTCTTCCCATCCTCCATTCAAACAATTCCCACCACATGGAGTCACATTCTGCTGCCTCAGAGCCTGCGTGGTCTGCCTGGAGAAACCATAACCCAGAGAAGCGAGCATGACAGGAAACTGGGAGAACGGATTCAAGAACCCAGAAAGCATTTCTGTGGTCCATGCCTACCCCAAAGCATTCTCCCTTCGTTTACACACACGCCCACCCTGATCACTCTTCCCCACTGCTGGTACCACGTGAAGGAAGATGAAGGGAGATCAGATACAGAAGGAGTGGGGGGAAGATACCTTTTATTATCTCATCTTTTCTTATTCCCTCCCCACCTCCTTCCTGTCCTCCCTGTCTATCTTCGTGTGGGTGGGGCTGCTGGAGTGAAATCAGGATGGCAGCAGTGCCCTCTGCCACCATCCCTCCAACTCCTCTGCTTCCCGGGACGGGAGATGAAAGCAGCCAGGGAACACGGGATCAGGGAACAGCTCAATGCTCCCCCCCCATTCCTACCGTGCTTCAGCCACACAGACCGACCAGCTTCTGCCCCCTCCCTTTAATTTGGGCTTTCCATAGGGCAGAGCCCCAGATGTGTGATAGATAAGCTGATATATGTTTTGTCAAGGCACTTGATTACCACCCGGCTTAGGTAAATAAAGCATTTAAGCTTTCAAAAGTGATGCGAAGATTAGTTCGAAAGAATTACAGGCAAGTTATGTGTCCCTTCAACAGAAAAAAAAAAACTTCAGCAGTCAGTGGTGAGACCAGTCTTGAGCTGTCCCTCAGCTTAAGTCTTGTTACTGGGGACATGAAATTATTTCATATATTATAAATTACAGTAGTATGATTTTTACATATTTTTTTTTTCCTCATAATCTGGTACCAAGCTATACCTGTCCTCAAGACAAAGCTGTGGTTCTTTTGAGTTCTCCCTCTGCTTTAACTTACACTGGGTTTCCCTCAGGTTCAAGAGGCCCTTGAAATTGTTCTTGAGCAACTGGAGGGAAAAATCCATATAATTTAAAAAACAACCACCCGTGTTTGCTTATGTTTGTCCCAGTCTGACCTTTCAGTTTCCTGGTATACTGAGTTCTACTCCAGGTATTTCTCCATTAGAAAGATAGAGAGAAGCGTAAACATTCATTGGTTTCAAACAAGTTCATACAGCAGATGCAAGTAAAAATCAGGAACACCGGCAAAGTTAATAAATAAACACAGAAAACTGGAATTCCGCTTTCTTTGCTCTCCCACCTGCTCTTTCCACATTTCCATACAAGTTTCAGAATGAAGTCCTTCATGCACTTGCTCACATATTCCTCTTAAAAAAACCCCAACAAAACAACCCCAGAAAAGCGCCGCTCAGTGATTCCCCTCCTTCCACAGCCTTGAAATCAAAAATCTGAAATTGCAAACGACCTTTTTAGCTGTGGAAATGCGAGGTGTGGTACATGCAAATCTTCAAAGGCACGCACCTATGCACAGCCAGACCCGCAGCTGCTGACCTGCCAAACTGATATTTAGCATCTCACCCTGCCCCATGCAAAGCCGAGCAAAGGACGATGCACAAAGCGGGGTGGCTCCTTATCCTCCTTGCAAATAAATGTTCGGGGGAGGTATTTTTATCCCAGAAACACAATCCCGTGAGAGCTGGCCGATGGGACTGGGGATCGCTTGGCATCCCCTCGTACCCTTACCTCCCTCCTCTCCGTACTGCTCCAACAGCCAGCTTCAGCTCCCCGCTGCTTTTTCCCGAACGTCCTTTAAACAATCATTTCGCCCGCTGTGACGCCCCTCACGCCTCTTTTTTATAGCTAATTGTCAAAGCCTGGGGAGGGGAGGAAGGGAGGAATGGAGGAAGGGGGGCTCCCACTTTGGAGAGCTCGGCTGCAGCTGGGTGTCATCACCGCCAGCGCCCTGCCCTGCGCCGAAACAGCGCTTTATTTACCGACCCGCCGGCCGAACTCGAGCTCCGGGGCTTTGCGAGGATAAATATTTACCTTCCAGCAGACGCGTCTGTTTCAAAGCCCTGCTGCCGGCGGGATGGAGCGGGGGCGAGCGGGCGGGCGAGCGGGCGGCGAGGAGCGCAACAGGCGCTGCTGCGGCCGCGGCGCCGGGAGGGACCCGGGCTGGAACACCCCGAGCCCGCTGACCTGATCGTGATCGTGATCCTGATCCTGATCGTGATCCTGATCCTCCTCCTGATGGTGCCCGGCGGTGCCTCCGCAGCGCCGGGACAGCCGGGAGCGGCTCCGGCCGGACCGTCCCACGCAGCCCGATCCCGATCCCGCTCCCGTTCCCGATCCCGTTCCCGGTCCCGGTGCCAGCCCCGGCTCGGCCCGGCTCGGGGCCGCCCTACACTGACGGCGGCCGGAGCTCCGTCCCCGCGGGCAGGTGCTCCCGGGAATTCCTGCTCCCGGGAAAGGCTCTGCGCAGCGCTCCCCGCCTCGTTCTTACTGCTACTGCTGGTCAAAACTATGCTGTTTTATCGTGCATAATTTTTTGGTGCGTGTTCCTACATCCCGGGGGTTTTCCAGGTTAACACATAGTATTACTGACTGAGAAAAACAGTAACTACCCCAAAGATTTAAAAATCGTGTATATATATATATATATATACACTCAAAGAGCCTCTTACCTACTTTAATTCTATTAGTAAAATAACAGCGTGCGTCGTTTATACGGTTACAACTATTTCCTACGACCCCCCCCCCCCGCTGACTCCTGCTTAAAACCCAGCCTCTGATGCTCTGTTTATGACTGCAAAAATCTCTAGTGCGGGAAGACTCCGCGCACGCAAAAGTTGAACAAAAACACACCCGTGAAGTGCAGGTTTTCCTTCCGTCCCTAGAGACTGCAGGATCACTCGCAGAAATACGAGAAGTGCTGCGAGTTTTGGACATTGGGAGTTCCCTGGGCATTTGGGGGAACCTGGCTGAGCAGGAATCTGATAAAAGATCACCTGTGCTATAGTGGCACGGATCTTTGGCTGGGGGCTTCTGATGATGTCAGTTTTCTATAACAAAAGTTTCTAGACAAAAGTTTCTAAACAAAAGTAATTACTTAGCAGAAGGTGAGATAAAGGGATTCCAGACGCATACACAATGTATTAACACCCATTTTTGGCTCTTTGTGGAGTGGTTGTGTTTCAATCACCACAATTTGCTGTTTTCCTTCTGGGATGGTGATGTCTTTCACCTAAATAGTTTAATCACGTCTAATATACACGTTGTTGTTTTGAGGTAATTTTGTTACTTATAACACTCCTCCTCAATTTTAGAATCTCTTTTGGCCTAGAATAAGCTTCCAGTGTATTTGGGGTATTAAAACTTGGGAGGAATTATACGTTATTTCAGTTTTGCTTTGAACTCACACGTGACACCAAGGCTATGAATCACACAACAGATATTCCAGATAAAGGATTGGACCTCACGTACGGAGCAGACATGCCCAAGGTGGGAGAGGGAGAAAACGGGAAGTGAAGCAGAACGCCTTTGAAACATCTCCGAACACGCTAAAGAATAATTTAAACTGGCAAGGATCCATGGGCTGCGTATTAATTCGGCTTTTGAATGTTTCTTGTCTTTTCTCTCAGCTTTGAGGTAGTCCTTTTAAATAGGTCACGGAGAGGAGTGGTGGAAATTACACTGGTTGATAACATTTGCGTCTTTCATAATACTGATACCAAAACTTCTTGTGCAGAGCTGCTTATTGAGTATTATTAAACCAGTCGGGAAAGAGACAGTGGAATTTAGAGCAATCTGGGCAAAACTCAGCTGAAAACAGCCCAGTTTCCCCTCCTTTTTCCCAACTCGCTGGAGGTCCAGGACAGGTGTCTGGACCACTTTCCAGGCGATAGAAGCAGCGCCTGGGACCTCATTTACTCCGGGATGGCTGTGCAGGGTTGTTACCTCCTGTCCTGTTGATTCCTGGCCTGGAATTGCCAAGCCCCTGCTGGTATGTGCTGTTCCCCAGCGTTTCACTGGAGAAGCAGCGCCAGGCAGTGCTTGGAGGGCGAGCACGGCCTTGCCCCGGTGCTGAGCAGGGGAAGGAGAGGCTCTGCAATTACTGCCACTCCTTTGGGAAGCAGGAGCAGGAGTGGAGGGAGGCTGAGCACAGGGCACAAGCCCCTGTCTGCTCGTGGGTCATGATTTTACAGCTCCGTTTCTCTGTTGTTTGACGTAATAGTGCTGCACCACCAGAAAGCAGAGGGAATCCTAATTCTGGGCTCCCTTCAGCTTGTTGGTCCTGTCTATCCTGTTTAATATCTTTGTAATACGTGGGTTAATTCTGCGCCTCTCTCGGTGCAGAGGGTTCCAGGAGCCCTCCCTCAGCTGTGCTGGCCTCTTGGCTCATTACCATTCCAGAAGTGCCCCCTCCAGTGAGAGTGGTTTGTGTCTTTGCTGCAGTGGTGCAGACCCATGACTGTCACAAAGCTGGCATTGTGTGTAGTCTTGGCCTCTCTTGTGTAACAGTGGGGTTTATTCAGGGAGAGCAGAATCATCCTTCTCGGAAAAGACCTATGAGAAAAACAAGTTAGGAGCCCCAAAGCAGAGCACTGCTGGACGTGGCTTTACCAACCGTCTCCATTTCTACCATCCCAAAACCCATAATTATCTGTGAGATTCCACACATGAGACCCCACAGTTTATCCTAATGAGATTTAATCATCAGGGTTTATTTTTATGTTGTTGAAACTTACTGAGCAGAACTGACCAAGTTTCTCTTCCCCAGTGCCACAGTCACATTATGGGTCACTTTGACAATCCTGAGTTTCAGTTCAGGCCGTATTCCTGATCCTGCAATTGTGCCTGGGTGGTGCTTAGGCTGATGCATCCAGTGGTTCTTTCCTCGTGCTGCTTGCCCCTTTACTGGATTGTGCAGAAATTGGCAAAATGGATCGTAGTCCCTGAAGGGCAAGGGCTAAAACAGACTCTGAGATGAAGGCTCTAAATGGCTGTGCTCCCTGGATAGAAACCCCTGGTTCTAAGGCAGGGAAAAAAAAAAAAAATCATGCTTTGATACATCAATTTGCAGCATGTTCCAAATTGCTGTTGTATTTGCTGAAAGGTTTTTATAAAGCTGTAATTTTCCTGCTTATAAAGGAGAGTAAATTAGCTGCAACTAAAGTAGTCTAAATTCAGTCCCAACCACTCGGATATTTTAGTATCAATCTGCTCGAGAATTCTCACGAGATCTCATGTCTTTCTTTATCAAATCTTGACTCCAAGAACACGACAAGGGTTAGTCACAGTATTGTTCCACTGCTTCTCCCAAATCACAGTCCTCATAGGCTGCAGGCTGTGAAACACCAGCATAAAAACAACAGATAAACATTGAGATGCAGGGCTGTGAAAGCTGCAATTGGGTGTAATCTCTTTTCTTGAAAAAAAGTGACCCATTGAAACGCTCAGGGGTTTCCTTTCGTGTAAGTGGGGATAAATCAGCTGTAGACGGGAAATAAAGTATTGGAGAACCCTTCCCCGTGGACTTCATGCAGCTAATCCATTAGAAAGTGTAGCCTGCCTTATCTTTAGCAGAGATTTGTGGCCAGCCACGTTACCAATTTCCTCTGGCACAGCCTTCTCTTACCCTTCGAAGACTTGTTTTAACCTAACTGGTATGCTCTTTTGTTTTCTTTTTTAAAGTGGTTAAGGTATGCCCGAGGTTTATTTTATTTGGTGGAATTAATTTGAAATGTTCAAGCTGAGAGTTTGAATAGCTGTTTTGCCTCTACATAAAAGTAGAAATTCTTCATTTAGAAAATAGAATATTGAGATTTTGCAGGGTAGCCATAGCTACTTGATATGAAAACAGAACTAATTTTTTTTTCCCTCTGTCAGCATTTAGCAGGACACGTGATATAAAGGTCTTCTCACAAGGACAGATGTAATACACTCTAAAAAAATTCCTTAAGATGTAGACAATTTTGCCAGAGAGAACTACACTTGTTGAACAGTTTTGTTTTTTTTTTTTCCTCAATCTTTTTATTCCAGAAGCTTTCATTGACACATGCAGTCCTATCGTGACTTTCGCTCAGCATTTTTAAAGGCGTTTAAACAAGCCATTGGTGGGGCCGCTTGCTGTAATAGGAATCGCACCTGAGACAGGTGGAATTATCCAAATTTGGGTGCTGCTGCTGCTACAAGGACTTGGCGCCATCTCGTGTTCGGCGTTTAAATCACTCGCGAGCCATCCGGAGAATTTTTGGGATGAAGCATTCCTGGCTCCCAGGTGAGCACAGCCCTCCCCACGTTGAGGCATTCCGTAAATCCTGGGGTTAGCAAGCCTGCCTTGGTAAATCAAGAGCTGACGGGGGGCAGCTGCAGTCTTTTCAGGCGGGCCCAGATGTTCGTAACATCTGGCTTTGCTCCCACCTTCAGGCAGCCGGGGCAATGCTGAGTTTATCCCGTGTGTTGCTGCAGGTATTTGTGCAGAGATCACACCCCACATAAGCTGGTATCCCGTCTCCTTCCGTGGGGCAATATTGAGTCATGGGATTTGCTTCAGTCACAACACCGGGGGATTTGACAAACGCCTGAATTTGTTGTAAAATGAAAAAAAAAACATGCTAGAAAGCCTTGTGAGCTACGTAAGGTGTTTTTAAGCTTGGCTGAAAAGATATCTATTGTCGTATTACCTCTTCGAGAAATCTCCCAGCCAGCATTTGGGTTTGATTCTCCTTAGTTTTGTTTTCCTTTTTTTTTTTTTTAGAGGTATTTATTCATTTAAAAACTTCACACAAAATCCCGTACTTTCATTAGGAGAGGCCTTAACAGCAGGAAAACTCCGAGTTCAGCTCACCTGCAAGCTTTGAGGTGGGAGGAAAGCTGGGCTTCTGTGTACTCTCTCTTTTCCAGATGATGTCCTCGGTCACCTCTGCGTGCCAGGGGGGTGGTGGCTGTCACACACCCACCTGCAGCGAGTCATGCCTTCACTTTTGGTTTTCCAGCCGGTGCTTGCCTTGGAGCCAGCAGCTGATAACCTGCACGGGTGTAGCAGAGCTTGCACAGCCTGGAAATTGTGAGTAATTTCCAGTAGGAACTCCTGGATTTGCAGGAGTGCGACCTGGTTTTGCACGACACGGGTTTCCTGTCAAAGAACCCTTCTCGACTCCTTCTGTAACGTGGATTTTAGCCGTTTCCCCATTTCCTTTGTTCCTCTCTCTACCTTCAGAGATAAACCCGGTGTTTTTCTGTGACTGGATCTAGCATCTAAGACCTGTTTTGTTTATCCGACAGATTGCAGGTTTTCTGCAGTTCTTCACTCCTAGAGTTTGCTTGTTTATTTGTTTGTTTTTTAAATCCGAAGGCTCTCTTCTCTCTGCCCTGCCTTTGAGCTGTAAACATGTTTTGTAGATGACTGCCCAGACCCTGGTCACTATGCTCTCGTTACATTTTGGAAGTAGCCAGGAAAATGGCCCCTGATATTTCTACTTTTTAAAAATTAACTAGCTTAGAAACTGGACTACAACTTGGGGGTAGGAGCTGCACAGCCTTTGTGCACATTTTACCACCTTGGGACTGGAGCTGGTGGGGAACCAAGTTAATTCCAGCACAAACTCTCCCAGAAGGGTTTTTTTAGCTTGATCTCAGCACCACAGCTGCAGGAGTTTTGATTGACTCTGAGAAAACCTGTGTTTCACTGCCAATGACCTCTGAATCCTCGTGTGATTTCACGCTGATTGCAGCTATATAAGCCTTGAAATAAACTTGTTTCTGTTTGAAGACTGAAACTTTGCTTCTGCACCTTGCCATACTTTCTGTTAGTTCAAATAAAAACAGAATTAATCACAGAAAAAGACATTTATGAGCACTGTAAATTTTGGCAGTTGGGCAGTTAGCAAGCCTTTTCATGTAATTTGCAGTTTAATTTTCTTTACACAGATCCAATCTTAAATTCAAGATGTATTTGTTATTTTGTGTTATCAGAGTGCATTATTTTATTCTTTGCAGCTTCTTTATGTACTCTGACTTGTAATATTAATAAATAGGTAGGAGATTCTATCTCCCAAAAAATCCTCTCTGAACAGGAAATAATGATGGTCAGTCATCTTTATTGTGGTTCTGATATTTGTTTTGGTAGAAGTGCTCTGCTCTTGATATGGAACTAGATTTTTTTTTTGCATATTTATAATCACCATAATTTTCTTCCTAATATGAATTTATGTCCAGACAAAAGAAGTACCTCAGTATCAAAAACTTGGTGGTATGACAATGGCTGTATTCCTGTCATAGCTATAGATTTAGACAGTGACTTTCTGATCCAGATCTGAGTTGTGGCTCGTGCATTCAGCCTCAGATATGTTTCAGTTTTTGCTAGTGTGAATGATCTTTTTCTGCTGTGAAGATCTTAAGATTCCTTCAGGGATTTTAGCTGAAATATTTAGGAAGATGCTCACTTTTTTCAGGCTCCTTCAAAAATTTCCTTTTTTCTTAGAGCCTAGTTCACCACTCATGGAGAACCCAAACCACTGACTTTTCCCAGTGCAGTTGTACACAGATGAAATATTTGTTTCCCTGAAATAATGGAATTAATAAGGACAGGAATTTAACTTCTGCTTTGCTTTGCTTGAGCATTGTCAGATATCAGGATCCTCTTTCTGTGTACACACCACATTCCTTTCAAGAATGTATTCACATCTTTTTTATGAGCATTCATTGCTGTTTTTTCTGGTTAGCCAGTCACATGATGTTGTATTTCCTCACCAAATAGCCCAACAAATTCTTTCAGTTTGGACACAAACAGGGCTGAAATGAAAAGCGATGTTTATGGGTGCTGATGCGTTGAAGTCAATTTGGTGTTTTGAGTAACATCAGACAGTGTTAATATAAATATTTCACCAAAAATTTTACTTGTGGACGTGACAAGCAGCACCTCCCTTGCCCTCTATCTCCCTTAGAGGGAGTCAGTAAAATCATATCTGGTAGGAAAACTGCAATTCAGTTGTGCCAGCTGCATGCCAGTGCTGTGCTCTGACTGATAAATCTGTGGAGGTTTAATGATTCTATAATTCTCATTAATTACCAGCCACGACTTACATATTTCTTCAGAATTTAATTAGAAGTTATTTGTTTACAAGGTTGATTAGGAATGCGGCAGTAACAAACATGCAAAGAAAATGTGAATATGTTATTTTTCTTATGATCCCGATGCCGTGGGGAAAAAGGAGGATTCAGGGTAGCCTGGAGGTTGTTTCAGTTTGTTTATGTGCAAGTTCTTTAAACTTAGAGGAGTGCATTTTGACTTTACTGCTGTCATCAGTCCTGAAAATTTGTTTGCATTTTATGGCCAAACAACCGAATAGGAAATGCATTTTTTTTCTGGATGTACTCACTAGCTCTCAAAATGGGGGAGTAAACAAGCAATGCATAGCATTCAGCAGAATTCCCTTTTTTGCTAAAAAGATTCTTGAAATAGAACTTTTTGGAGGTCCTCACAGGAGGTTATGTTTTTCCACTGTGATATGAGCTCTGCACACGCTTCAGAGGTGACTGTCCCTGGGACTGAAATATCTGATTTCAGACAGCTTCCCATTTTTTGGGGATCTGTATAGAGAAGACCTAAGGCTTTACACCAGGTTTTGTACCTTTTCTGCCAGAGCTGTTTTTACCAGCTGCACATGTGGCACTGGGGAGCTGGCATTAAAGCAGGATGCGGCTTGCAGACGCATTAAAACCGCTTTTAGAAAACTGCACTGTGAGCAAAAAGCCAAAGTAAATCTTTACAGCTCTTCTGAGGAGAGCCACCCGTCTGCGTGGAGCAGATATTGATTTCAAATCGAGAATGCACACAGGAAATGATGTTGACACGTTATCTTCTAATCCTCAGCTGAAGAAAATGGACAGTGCTAATGCCAGCACTAGAAAGCCTTTAAGAGAAAAAGCAAGTGGTCATATGCACTGCTTAAATGAAATATTCTGATAAAGCACATGTGTTGTTTAAATTAAATAGTCTGAAAAATCTCTGTTTAAAACCCCACAAAAGCGCTTAATTCTGTCTGGGTAATTATTAATGATTACAGAGAGTTTCAGGAATCACATGGGAAGAACAAAATACAAGACCAGTTCTGCTCCCAAAATTACTATATATAGGATTAATTTTAACAAAATATTTGGGTAACAGAAAATTTTAGAAGTTCATGATCTAACTCATTGCATTAGCAATTAGTGTTCACATGCTGGATTCTTTCCTTTCCCAGTTAATTAAGAATAAGAAAACTATGTCTAACTTCAAGGTCACAGAACAATCTAGTGTAACAATCCTCTATAAAAATGGTCTTTATTTGGACATCCTAATGAAAATATTATTTCTAACCTCATGTATCACAAACTGGGACAAGAGAGCTCGGAGTTATAAAAGGATCTATTTTTCAATGACTTTATGCCAATCATATTTCGAGGCAGATGAATGCAACACCAGATCACACAGACAGAGTGTACCATCTACAAATACAGAAAGATTGGTCCAGTTGAGTGACGTTTTTTTCAGGTTTGGACTTTCTCCAGTTTCCAGGAGGGGCACGGCTTCCTAGTGAGAAAACAGACGCTTGATAAGAAGTTCATTTTGCTCAGTTAACATCCCAGGATGGCTCAGGCAGTGACCCAGAGACTGCTCCTCCTCCCTGCAGGTGACTGCTGAGTGATCAATCCCCTGCCAAAATGCAAGGTTGCTCGAACCAGCATTGCTCCTGACAGTGGAAATGGTTAGTCCTCTGCCACTGGAAATTTCTGAGGTAAAAGGTCTGTGCCAAGGCCTTGTGGTCAGAGAATTGTCTGACATCTAACCTGACTGCAGTTTGAAATATTTCTGTCCATTGGTGAGGTGGGGAACAGGTTCTTCTCATCTGCTTTACAATATTGCAATATCTGCTTTTACACATTTGAAGCTCGGGGTTCTTTTGGAATTGTGAAAATCATCCCCCCCTGACTGTAGTTCTTTGCTCTTTCCCTTACTGCATTATCTCCCATTTTTTTCTGACCCTTTTTCAGATTAATTTTGGTAGAAATGAGAAGGCCAAAAATTGAGTCTTTACCAAGAACTGGACGTGATGGTTGGACTGCAGACAGCAAAATAATGGAGCCTCTGTTAGGTCTGTGTTCATTAGAGACCTCAGTGTCCTCTTCATGGCAGGGAGTGAGGGGAATATCCCTCAGTGTGCACCAAGTCTTTGAGCTCACAGTTTGAGAAAAAATGCAGCCTAAAAATGCCTCCTGAGCTGGTAAAGCCAGGAATGACAGCACAACTTTGTGTGGTTGGGGTTTTGTTTTGAATTCATGCGAGTGTTACAGGTAAAAACAACTGTGGTTTTCCCTACCCAAGGCCAGAAACACCTACACAGAATGTGGGGGTTATTTAATGTAGGTGGATTTTTCTTTACAGGAAGATGTAGTCCCAGCACCTTCTAAAGTGGGTATTTCTACAGCTGCTCCCAAAATCTCTGAATTTTTCAGCACTAGTTTTCAGATTAGTTGGATGAAGACAGTATTGGGAAATAGAAAACCAGGTCAGAGTCTGCCAAGAACTCCCAAAAACCAGCCACCTCAGAAGTATTTACTTCTGGAGACACTTTAAAGGCTTATAAAATAAAACATTTTCAACAGATATTTTTTTCTTTGTTCTCCTACTCTGAAGAAACAGTTCAAAAAGCCAAAAGAAAAGCCCCAGTCCTGTAATCATGGAGCAGGGACTGACTCACTGCATGGGGTCAGTCCCGCTGAGAAGTCAGCCCTAAATAAGAGGGAAAAGCAGATGGTTATCTGCAATAAACATGACACTTGCACAGGGAGCAGTTAGTAGGGTTCTTTTATTAACCTTTCCCACACAAAGGTTTTACTTGCTCAGAATCATTTTAAAAAGGAATTTGGAATAACGAGGGCTTTTGAAATATTTTGCAGTAATAAACTCTGAAACAAATTGAACCCATGGTTCATGCTGTCGGTATGAACAGCAGGAAAGAAGAGTGAGCAATATCCAGATATCACCAACAGAAAGGTGATTAGACATTGGAAGGGGATGCCCAGGGAGATGCTGGGGTCACCATCCCTGGAGGTGTCGTGGTATCTGGACAGAGTTTGGCCTCAGTGATCTCAGACATCTTTTCCAGCTTTGCTGATTCTGAGATTCTGTAAATTCTTCTTTCTGGGCTCAGAGCTCAGTATGGTGGAAGTGTAATAAAATGTAAACCCATGGAAAGGTCAAACAGCTTAAAAAGCCACAGGTCCTGACTTCTGCCTTTGGGAGGAGCCATTTCTTCAGTATTAGGAAAGCTGTATTTTCATGGTTTTGGCTCTGCAGCTCCTTTGCTGAGCTTCCATGCATGTCTCTGCAGTTGTGTCCTGCAACGGGGTGGAAAACAGCACAGGGGGAAAACCTGGGCAGTGACAGAGCAGGGTGACAGCAGGCAGGCAGCAGCTGCATTTTTTAGTGATGAACCCATCTGTAACAAACACGTAGAGTGTGTTTTTCTGATATGGCGGCTGCTTGCGTGAATGCTCAAAGGGGCTCTCACCCTCCAGATCCAGGCAGGTAGGAATGAAGAAGAAAAAAAGAGTAGGAAGGTTATTTTCTGACAAGCAAGCTTCTCTCTGGTGGGCACTGCAAAAATAAACCCAATTAAACTGGCACAGTTTACACCATGCTCCTAGCACCAAACTCTGCTCTACTGGTAAGCTGCTTTTAGCAATCACAGATCCTCGGTATCCACAAAACCCAAATAAGAAAGCAAACAGTTGTCAGAAAGTTTAATTTCATCACGCAGGCGTCAATAAACCAGAGAAAGCTGAAAACCTTGGTGTCTACGATAATTCTGATTGCTCCAAGTGCAAACAGGGCATAATCACTGTTGATCATTCTGACCCGAGCCACCTTTCTGTGGCAGAAAGAATGGCGGGCAGGGGAAACGAGGAGCATCTGTGGGATAAAAGCCTGCTTTCACCATGGGAAAGGGCAGTCATGATTTAATGCAGGAGGAGGACGAGGTGACTGTAGTGCCAGTGAGGAGGTGGGGAACCCTCACCACAGCCAAAGGAGTGATGCTCATGTTGGGAGGATGGTGATCCTGCTGGCAGGGCAGAGGGCACTGGATTCCCCTCTGAGAGCTGCTCAAAGCCAAACAGCCAACCCCAGAGGAGGGTCTGGACATGAAACAGCAAAAAGCCAGTGGTTCACATGGGACGAGCACGGTGGCTCAGAGGAAAAGAGTGCATGGAGCAAGCGGAGCATAAAAGGACTGGAATAACGAGGGCAGTAATGGATGTTATCTAGATGGTGGAGGTAGAGGTCATAAACTCATTTGTGGCTTTTGTTCCTGATGAAGACTCCTCTGTGTCCATCCCCTTGTACCAATTCCATTTCCATGGTAACAATCCTATCATCTACCTGAACTGGAAGGCAATGCCCCCTTTCATGCAGTCTCGTCGTGGCTGCCTACTGCCTCCCGGCAGTCCTTCGTCCTTGCCTTTTGGAGTCTGCTGTCTTGGAGCAGATCATTCAGCTCAGATATTTGCTGTTCTTTCCTTTCTCTTTCTGCACAGACAGTCCTTTTTTTCACCCTTTGTCATCTGGGAGTCAACAAAACGTCTCTTCTGACTTTCCCAAAAAACATCTGCCCGTGCGCTATCAGTTATGAAAATTAATGAAATCATACCTATTTAAGAGATTACCAGGAAGCTGGAAGAGAAGCCTGACGTCTTTTTCTTACAAGAATAGTAACTGGTCAGTGGAGCAGTCCATATTCACAGGCACGGCTCTCCCAGTGGTGTCACCGACGCTGTAAGCCCAAAGATGCTGCTGCCACTACAGTCCACAAAATTCGTGTGCTGCCCCAACCCACAGCCCGTTTCCCAGCCTATTCCGTGCTGCAGGACCAGCAGCCTAATCTGTGTTGTGCTCCAGGAAGAGTGTGAGCAACGCTGAGGTGATCTAAGTTGTTCTTTGTCACAGCCAAGGTGAAATGCACGTGGGGAAATCCCAGATGAGCACGTGAATGGTACCATCCTTTGTGTTAGACAGGAACACTAAAATATCCGTGGGGATTAAGAGAAACAAAACCAGCGTGAAAGTTCATCTTAAAACAATAAAACAGAGCAAGAGTGAGCCTCAAACTGACAAGAGCTCCCCCCACCACCGAATAGCAACATGGGCTTTCTCTGCTCTGTGATGGTTTGGCACAAAGCACATCCCAAGAACGCCTTCTTTAAAAAGCGCGCCCAATCCATATTTGCATCCAAAGACTTTATTTCTTAAATAAAGACAATTACACACCCTTTTCAGTTAAAGATCTCACAGCGTTCCAGAGGTGGCTGATGTCGTTTTGCATTCACGTGTTTGTAATTTTACAGACGAGGAGTAAAAGGAATAAATACTGCCTTTAACCCGTGGCCACGCAGGAAACCAGGGCCAGCCCACCTTCCTTCCAGCCTGAGGAAGCCTTCAGCTGTGCATCCCGTGTCTGCTGTGCCACAGGAACCATCCTCTGGTCACCAAGCCTGCTTAGAATGATACAGTTCCTTCTGCTAAAGGCAGAGTATCACTGGTGCAGCCCAGCAGTCTCTACTCTCTTAATTGGACTCTGGAGCTCCTTTTCAAAACCATTCCCTGATGTTTGGCTGCTCTGTGGAAGCTATTTTTAAACAGAACAACAGCTCTCTCAGCGTAATGAACAAAATGGGCTTTCTGTAGGAACAGCTGTGGATTGCTTTTCAAGTACCATTATTTGTGGTTTTTCTAGGGGGAATTTTTTGTGTGTGTTTGTTTGTTTGTTTGCTATTAGGCAGAAATGCAGCTGTCATTAGAAGAATTTTAAAAATACAGTTTGTACCTGTATTTCACACTAAAAGCCTCTTTTTTTTAAACATTATTTAACACTTTAAATGTTCTTTTTGAAACAAAACTACCTGGAGTTTGTCTGTGACTCACAAACCTTATTTAACATTTTAAACATTCTTTTTGAAACAAAACTACCAGGAGTTTATCTGTGACTTACAAGCCTTATTTAACATTTTAAACGCTATTTTTGAAACAAAACTACCTGGAGTTTGTCTGTGGCTCACAAACCCAGGACTGAGCAGTGCCATGTCCTCACCTGCACTGTTGTACTCATCTGAGCCCCCTTCTCCTGGAGTTGGAGGATGGGTTGAGAAAGATTCTGCTCTAAGCAATGGAAGTGACTTGAAGGGTTGGGGAAAATGCCTCACAAGTAGATGCTGAAAGAGAACTAATGACAAAAAAACCCAAAGAGTGACATGTAAAACCTTTAAAAGCAGTGTATGATACAGAACAGTTCGTCTAGGAGCATTCCTTCTGACACACAAACAGTGATACGCTCAAAAAATATTGAAAAGTGGCAACTTGAAGCTGATAAAGGTGAATATTTGGCTGCTGCTAATGTGCTGGCAGGATCAACAGTGGTCTGTACAGCTGCATGGATAAGAAATGTGGAATTTTCATAGAAATACTCTAGGAGTTCAGTGATTAGGAGTAGCCTCGATGTGATGTACGAGAGTTTTATGTTAAATATAAACTGTGAGGCTGTATATTCCTATGCGCTGTGATATAATAAACCTCTCCTGTTAAAACTTATATCTAATTTCTCTGGAAGCATGGGATTTTATATTGCTTACTAGAAGGCTTTCTGTAGTGATCTCCAGAGTTGTGAAGGTTGTCAGACTGTGTTTTGGAAAGGAAGGATTTCTGATTTGATTTCCATGGCATTGAAGCAGAAAATGCAGTTAAAATAGGAAGAGGACCTGTCAGAAACGGGTTATTATATTTTTTAATTAGCCTTAGACTTTAAGACTAATCTGTGTGTGTGAGGGGGTTGTACATGTGTGATATTTAGTCACGTAATTTAAGTTAATGGAGTCTTCACATATTTATTGGGCATTGAGATTACTGGGGTACGTAGGCCTCAAGTTATGGAAAATAGATGAAAGCTGAAACAGCTGGGAATAATGTAATTTTAATGCACATTAATGGCTGTGTTGACCTGGGACTGGTGGCCTTTAAGTCCGTTTGCAAAGCTGCTGAAGGCTCTAAACCTTTTGCTCCGTGTGAAGCTTGTAGAGGATCTGGGATCCATCGCCCCAGGCAAAGAGCTGCTTTTCTTTAGGATTGTAGTGTACGGTGGAGTGGCCACCCTGGCGCTTCGGGAAATGCACTCCTGGGTTTATCTGAGCGTTCAGAGCACCCAGGACGTCGTAAACACACTGGATGCGGGAGGAGCCTCCGGAAGGGGAGTTGTAGACCACGTGGAGGGTGTGGCAGGCCATGAAAGCCGCCTCGGCCCCGCGGCTGCTGCAGGGCGTGTCCCAGCTGTGCTCCACGGCCAGGGGGGCGTGGTTGATTTTGGTGACCACGATGTTCCCGCCGGTCTCCGGCTCCGCGTGGAGCGCCCACAGCCCCTGCTCGTCCACAGCCAGGTCTATTTTTGTCTGCGGGGAGAGCTGGTAGGCAGGGACCCTCCCAGCCCCCGGCAGCAGCATCTGGTCGGCGACGCTCCTTCTCTGGATGTTGAATTTAACGATCTCGTTCAAGGAGCCGTGTCTGTGGTAGAAGAGGAAACCCTGGTAGACGACGTGGCCAGTTCCTTGCCAGGGCGAGGGCAAGGGGACTCTGCGAGCCTTCAGCGTCTGGTTGTTTTCCATGAAAGTCGTGATATTCGCGAATTCCAAAATCCCGTTATTTACCGAGCCACTCAATAAATAAATCTTTGCGTGCTTTTTGCCAGGGTCTTTCAGCCAAGAGCCATGCTTTCCTCCGGTCTTCTTAACTACCTTTAACGACCTAATACCTGCAAGCACGTGGTCACAACCTGCAAGGAAACACCCAAAGACAAAAAAAAAAAATTGGAATATCTGATTTTCTAGTTTCCTTTCTTTGAATTACTTAGTTTCCTTTTAATTAATCTCTGAGGCCAGAGTCAATATATCAGTAAAAGTGTCAGCAGCGTGGCTATGGTAGGTAGAGCTGAGAATAGTTTTATATGATATATTCCTGCTGAGAAAACTGTGTTATCTTCATCTACCTAGAGAGTGTTGGGTTCTGTTCTATCATACCAGTGCTATCCAAAACATTTGGATATTTGTGTGCCTGAGAGGAGACCAAGAGCACAGTTAGTGATTTTGTGATTATTCTTGTCTGTCCTTTTACAGGGCTGTCATTTTTACTTCAGAGAACTGACTTCTGGTTTGGATCAAAGCAGTAAAATAATCAGATTTATTTCTTGTTGGAGGCATCCAAATTAAAATCCATTATCCTCATGTGCCGTATTTGTAGTGTTTTTGTTTCAGGGCTGGTCTTATCCTCAGGTAGCCTCTTTTTTATGCATTTATAGTATAAATAGAAATAAAAATAGATCAGCACAACAGAAAGCCAGAACAGTGGGCTATCTTCCCATTCCCCTTTGCAACACCTGCACGCAAAGGAACGAGAACAAAATATAGACCACGAAGACAGGGATGTGCATGCACTAAGGAGCCTCTGAAGGAGCTGGGGGTGTCTGTGCTGCCAATTGCTGTGCCAGGAGCGTGGCTGGTGGAACCACGCAGCTCTTTACCTCACCGTGGGGATAAAATCGGCGTCAGCAGAGAGCCAGCCACAGCCTTGGCTTCATCCCGCTCCGTGTGCACTCCGCAGGGAGGTTTCAGGCCAGAAAGCACCAGGCCTGTGAGGACTCAGGCATTTAGACTCTGAGATCTTTATCAAGCAGCAGCCTTTCCAGGGGGAAACTATTGCAAGGCGTATTAACAAGCTTGTTTACCAGAGGCGCCCATAAATTACCGGGCGCAGCATTTGAACTTTAAAGAATTGCTTTCAGTGGAGCGCAGCCATTTCAGTAAACAGGACAAACAAAGCTCTGAGGCAGGAAGTTCTGGCAGCAGATGAAATGGAGAGAGCAGAACCAGCCCCCCTGTTTGGCTTGATATGAACCTATTGAAGCCAGTGGCAAGATTCCAGGTGCCTGTAGAAAGCAATCTTTATGTCATTTGTGTGTACTGATACCCTCTAATCAAAGCTTTTGGATATTGCTGCTACAGCGTGGGGCTTTTTTTTCCTGGGAGTCCTCTCTCCTTCCCTGAGCAAGCCACAACAGCTTTCTCAAATCTAACATTTATTGATTAGATAGATTAAAAAAAAAAAATTAAAGCTGCTGAATTAAAAACCCTAGGCAGCCTTGACAGCATCTTCCTCTGCAGGGGAAATAATTTTTGTCTGATTGATTTGTCAGATTTTTGTCTGATTGTTATTTTCTGTGCCAACTTGACCCCACCCAGTAACAAAGTTAGGCTTAAAAACCTCTTTCCTGCTAGATTTTTGAAGTGACTCAGCAAAAGTAATCATAGAGTCTGGTTAAGACATGACAGTATGGAAGCAGAGATGCTATTTTCTAGAATTGAGGGTCTTCCTACTTATTCTAAGTGCTGTAAAATCTACTCAGGGACTACTTTTGCCATCAAATTCAATGGGAAAATAATCTGAATAGTACTGACAGTAAAGAACAAATTGAAAATAAAGTTACTATGAACTGCTATGATAAAGTTAAAAGTAGTAATTTCCAACAAAGGAAAATGGAAAGTAATCTTTTCCCCGCTGAAACTCTCAGAAAGATTCAATTTTCAAAGTGTCCTAACAGCAGTCAATTTAAAAATCCCCAATTCTTTTCCTCTCTGAAAAAAATGCCTAATGCTCAAAAGTTCTCTAAATGGAAAGCAGAATTATTGATATTCAAAGCACTGAATTGTGGAGTAAAAGGAGAGTTCAGAAGCAGAATAGGTGATTGCTTCTGTAAACATCTGCCTTAATACTGATTTCCTTGAAAAGTTCAAGGAAGAAATTGTAAACTTACGTGTAAAATTAAATTAGCCTAGATCTATTGAAGTCACTGGAATTGTATAATTGATGATGCTAAAGTTCTTTCACCTGGCTTTTAAAAAAAATAACAGTTTATATTTCTTATTATTTATTTTTCATTTCTTACTACTACGAGAAGAAAACAGACCACTGTAATTGTGTCCATAATACATAATTTACATCCATATTGCAACTTTTTAAGGTAAAGATAATTATAAAATGTCGTTTGTTTAAGAAAAAAAATAGATTTTGCATATATTCTTCATGCTGAGTACCATAACACTTAATTTTCAAATCAGAACAGAGCTTTGCTTACGGCCAAGCCAGTGTGGTCTCTTATTAAAGTAAAAGGAGGGGACAGGGAGAGGAAGGATGACAGTGCAGGACAGTAAAGCAGATGCAAACTGTAGAAGTGAATTAAGCATTTTTAATAACTCATGAATTTACTTTTGAGTTGAGGTTTTGACCCTGCCTGCTCCAAAAAACAAGGGCCACCATTAATCCCTTAGTACAGCCACAGTACCCAGAAATGTATTTTTCTGGGACTTTGCAAGAGCGCACCTTCAGAGGATTTCACCTTACTTTATAATAAAAAGCAACTTCCAAAGAATTAATTCAATACGCAGTAGAATTTCTGCAAAGCACGTGTTTGAACTGTATTTCCCTCCCTCCCTCCCTCTCCCATACATTTTTTGCATATACATAGTTTTTTATAAGCCTAGTATTTACACAGCCCAATCACCCTTGCAATTATCCGTGGTATTCACCCAGCTGATGAAAATCTGTTACCCCTGTGTCAGCCTGCACACGCGGGCTGGGGGTCTGGCTCCTTCACACCAAAGCTCTGAAAAACACACAGCTCTTACTTGCATTTAGCATCAGTTTAAGCCTCTTTTTTTCTTCTGCCTCCTCAAGCAGCTGCTGTTCCAGCAGGTCTTCGTGCACTTCCACGCAAGCGTTGGAGTCCGCGACGGATCCCAGGTAGTCGATGTCCCTCTGTGCGTGCTCCATCCTCGCGAGCAAGTTCTCCACGTCCCTCCTGACCTCGGCCTTGGCCGTGCTCAGCCCTGCCAGGCGGGACAGCACCGTCCTGGAAAGCTCCCGGAACTCCTCCACGTAGCCCAGCACGTCTTCGTTGCATTTCTCCAGCCTCTTCTTGGGGCAGGGCAGGGGAAGAGAACGCATGGATAGACGTGGGTACTCTGTACATCACAACCTCACTCATGATTCGTTTAAAATGTGCTGTTCCCTCCTTCCCAGTCCCCCTGCACCCATCTGTTCCAACCCAACGTCTCAGACAGGCACAAAATTCACGGGTCTGGACAAAAGTCCATATTTTTTAGCTTGGCGTGGTTACCGACAGCCAGATACTTTGTTTTGCTGCCTAAAGAAGGAAAAGTGCTCTGGGGGAAGCAGCCAGAGATACTTAAAGGGCTCGTGATCTCTGCTGACTTGATTTCCAGAAGCCTTTTGGGACTCCTCCTGGAGGACCACAGGTGAAGCAGCCTCAAAGAGCTTTCTGCAGGACATGAACATTTCACATGGATACCCTTCTTCTGATCAAAGCAGAATCTAGTGTGGCTCTTTTTCACCCATTTAAAGGTGAAAATGAAAACGCTGAAATGCTATGTTTGAGGAAGTTTTGGGTTGTTTCTTTTTTTTTTCCTCCCTCAAATCATTGGCTGTATTAAAAAAAAAACAACCCACCCAAACCAACAACAAAAAACCAACCAAACAAAAAATAGCCAAACAAAAAACCTATTTCTTTACACCAAAATTCAAATTATCAATGCTTTCAAAGGTAAGTTATATGGTTTCCCTGTTGCAGTGCAGCTGCCTCGTAGGTGTCCTGAAAATAGTAGCCTTTGGGAAAATGAGGACTTTGAGCAGATCTTTGGTTGGTTTGCTTTTTGAGCTCTGGTTTCTATGTGTTGCCTCCTCTCTCTCCTATTTATACAAGACCATAAGTCCCCAGGAAGTTGCTTAATTACTTTCTACAGAACCTTTATTTTAAATGTTTTCTAGTGCTCTCTTCAGCATCTGCCTCACTCTTTGTCCTGCTCTTTTTATACCCCTTGCACCAAACGCCACAGGTAAAAATGCCTTTTTTAATGGGTGCCAAAGGAACAGAAATTGCCAGGTGAAGTTACTCCTAGAGCGGCAAAGAAAATTGAAATCTCAGTCTACACAATGGGAAGAGAATATCAGGCTAATCCTCCTGTTCCTTCTGTGTGGGGAAGATAAGACTAATGAGGGTTCTGTACAAAAAGGGATGTGAAATCCGGCGAGTTAGAGCTTCTCTAGAAGTCTGCCAATGCAAGCCAGGAGCCAGGGACATGTCAATAATTTAAAATAAACAATATGTGATTATAGCACACCAGTGCTGAAGAGTTGTTTTGCAGCACTGGTGACTTTTTACTGCAGAAAAAGAAGCAAGAACTGGTACGTTTATATAAATAATTGAGAGGAATTTGAGGAATTGAAAGGACTGCATTTCAGTCTCCCAGATATTAAGGGTTTATTTAAAGAGCAGATACACTGCTGGTTTGCATAAATGTGTCTTAAACTACTCTTCCAGGTAGGGGTATCTGCACACAGGAAAAATACCTGATAAATTTCTATCTCCTTGCTAATAAATACTTTGCAGCACTTCTACTTGTGGCAATATGTTTATAAAATCCCTTAGGATGGACTGTGAGAGTACTATTTAAGTTTTGGCATCTTTAGCTAAATTAACTGATGTCATAAAAAAGAAAATACAAGTGATAACAGAATGAAAGTATAACATTATGCAATTATATCCTGCAGCAAATGACGTGGTAAGTAGGGATCTTTACAGTTAAAGTTTTAGCAAAGATTTTACTCATTCATTGGAAAAAGCTGGAAATTCACCCTCCTGATTTGGTATATCCCACAGACTGTCCTGGGCTGGGAATTGCCACACATTTCCAAACCTCTTTGCAGAGCTGCAGGATCTTTCATCAGGCACGTACCTCCAGAGCCAGGAAACGCTGGTCCATGTAGCTCAGCAGGGCTGCATCCTGCATCACGGACTGTGCTGCTCCCACGATGCTCATGAGGGAGGGAACCAGCAGAAAATGAATTTGCAAGGCCACCATTGCACCAGGAAATTTTGGAGGAAAGCGGTGAATCAATTCTGTGGGCAATCCCAAATGCCGCCAGTCCAAGGTCAAATGCAATTTGCCATCATCTGATGTGAAAAAGTAATGCTAAAAAGTTAAAAATCCCGTGGGTGAAAGTATTAAAAGGACTTAAAATGGCTGTTGCACTTCATCATTAAGGAAGTAATGTTGCAGCAGAGGGACTGAATGTGTTTATTTCTAGGAGCCAGATGACTACTTCTCAGTTTGTGATCCTGTGATCAGTCCCAGATGTTCAGCACTGACTCACGCCGAGCCTGTAGGCCAGATTTTGTTAAATACAAATAAAAGTTATTTATTTTCCCCTCCTTTCTCCTCCCATCTGCTTTCCCGTGTGACCAGGCCCGCAGTAAGTGCTCGGTGCGAGTCAGAGGGGATTCACAGTCAGTGGAACACAGGCCAGCCCCTCACCAAATCTGCTGCTTGATGTCTGTGGCTGTAAAACCATCTAAAGCATTTGATTTCACTTCCACTATTCAGCCTATTTACAGTAGGACTGGAAACCATAGATAAAATTATTTTAAAAAAAGTTCCTTCTCCTGTTTCTCTTGACAGTGTTTTTCCAGGTAAAATCAATACCATTAACACAGCTCTGGGTCAGTTTAGTGGAGTTCGTGACTGACATTTTCTTTTGGAACAATAATTCTACTTAGTCTGACTTAAAAAAAATTATTTATAACTAACTTACATGAGTCTGCTGCATTTGAGGCAATTCGTATTTATTCGATTTCATCATTTCCCTGACTGTATGCCTTGTTCGGAAAAATCCACGGCCATGCTAACACTGTATTTGCTAGAAAACCACGTGTTAGGAGCTTAGAAAGCTCCCTTTGTATCTGAAGCCAAGCTGGACGCCTCTGTTTCTCAGAATCCTCCACTTTTTCAGTTTTCCCCCATCCTCATTTTTCTTTTTCCGCCATTTTTTCTCCTCACATTTACCGAGCTTTCTTTTTCTTTCTGACTGCCTGACGTGTAAGCACGTGAACGATTGCAGAATTCAGGGGGGTGTGTGCGTGTGTCACAGCAGGCAGATTTTCCCCTCTGTGTGCTTGACTTTTGCAACCCCAGGGAAGATGAACATAGGAAAAAAATCTCTTTTCTAACCTCCGAGGTGACCCTGGAACCCTTCGGGGTTGCTCTCTGGGTCTCGTGTGTCTGTCACGGGTAATGACTGGGAGATGAAGATTATGGAACTCAAAATTACGAACTCCCTTTCAAGAACGCATGTTTAAAAGCCAAGATATAGATATATAATTTCTTTCCTTCATCTTGAGACGGGGAAAATGACCTCAAAAGCAAAATGTCTTGAACTGCTGTACACCCTGGATAAATTTAAACATGCTGTACATGGGGCTAGATTTTAGGACGTTGCTCAATTATTTCCTAGAACCACCCAGAGCTGAAAGACCAGCAGCTTCCAAGGATTTCTCTAGATGAGGCATTCCCACACTGATTAAACCATGATCTCGTGGCAAATGGCAGAGAGGGTCCATGTCAAATGCACCCTTCTGGAAGGGAAGGCATGCTACAGCAGCTGGCTAAGTCCTCAGCTTTGTTGGGTTTTTGAATTTATTTTGCTCTGGTTGTTGTATATTTTCCACTTCTGTTCAGCCTAGATACATACGGAAATGTGGTTTTTATTCCAGCTACGTATTATCAGTATAATAAACAAATAAAGAAATATATATTTATATATTTGATGGTGATTTAAAGCAGGATTGCTTGGCGTGCCTGGGAAGACACTGCTCTCAGTGCAGAGGATATTACACACTAACAAAGCAAAAAGTTTGTTTTTAGCTCAAGGAACTCTTCTCTCCTGACCATTACTCCCTTGATTTGACAGACCTCTCAAACCTCTAAAAGGAAACAAGTGTATTAATGTGGGTGAATATTCCTTTTCACTGTTCTTGTCCTCTCTCTGGCTGAGATGTTGTTCTTTTCTTGTCAGTGCTGCTTCTTTGCTGCATTTATTCCACCTTTTTCCATTTGGTGTCTGTTTTGACAGCTGTTAGATATTTTCAAATGAAAAATAGGCATTTTCAGCTCCATCTGTGTTTGTGGTTCTGATTTCAGATGCTGGATGGAGCTTTCAGTGTTTTAAAAGCGATGTTGAAATCAGTTCAGAGTGCATACTTGATTTGGGGGAAAAATGACATTTCCTTAAGATATTATTTCACTCATACGACTGCATTCTATGTTTTGCTGTTTTGCTTTTTTTAAAAGTCAGTTTCTTGCTGTCATTTCAGGTGGTAAAACTCGAGAAGTGCCACAATAAATCAGCTTTTTTTCCCTCCAGTCCCACTCTGGTGTCTCAGTCCCTCACGGGAATCACAAAACAATTTTCTTTCTGAGCTTTGGGAACATCCCTGACTCCCAGGCTCCCTCACCCTTCTTCCTTGGCTTTTCCTGAGCCATGGATGCTGTCCTAATGCCATGCCATGTGTCATTACAGCCTTGAGAAAAAGTGGGAAGTCCCCACTCCCATCACTTAAATCCAGTTAATGCACAGATACATCAGATTTTACTCCCAAAGTACACACCGGCTTAAAACAAGGTTAATTATGTTTTTCATCTTTAATTAACCTCAGCATGCAAAGCAATAATAGATGAAAAGGAAGCATCAGAGTCTGATTTAGAGCTGTCTAGTGATTTTATACACACCTGCATCAGAATAATTGCTGCTCAGCCTGATATCAGTGATATCCCAGGGCTCGTGTGCTCGGGTGGGATTTGGTTTGTGATTGCAATTTTGTTTAGTTTACGGCCGCCTGTTTTGGTAGGTTTGGATACTGGTGTTTTATAGATGTGTTATATATGAAAACTAGTTATTGACTTTTTGCATTTGTCCGTCTGTAAGTTCTCAGTTACAGTTGCAAAGTTTTAGTCACACTGTTCATTGTTAAAACCCCAGTTAAGTAAAAATCCCCATGTTATTCATTTTAAACCCCCGAAAGTGTTTAAAAGCAATGTTCCACAGATGTTCATGTATTATTACCCTTTTCTTCAAATTCCTAATGTTAAAAGCCAAGTTTTTACAAGCCAAAGTTATGTTTTTAACCCCTATAAGTTGTATCATTGTCTACTTCTGTATATTCTAATTTTGTTGAGACTTGGGCCTGCAGAACCGAGTTCCTTGTTACTGCTGGCCACTAGTCCAGTGCTGAGATCTGTGAGGTCAGAAAAGACATTTGTCATAGTGGGAAATGAACACTTAATTCCAATTCCGACACTGCCTTTTTCTTTTTCTTTTTTTTTCTTCAGTTTTATGCCTTAGACAATGACTCCGATTTCTGCAAAAAAGACAAACGCGTGAAGTCTAAGTGAAGTCCACCTTATGTGGTGCTCAGTGTAAAAACAGCGTTGAGAGGGATATCAGCCAGGAATGCAGTGATAAGGAGGAGGTTTGGCAGGATTTTGGGATTCGTAGAGGACTCCACCAGGCGGCTCCCAAGCTCTGGGAATCAAAAGGCAAACTCAACTGAAACACAAATTCCAACGGCTCTGGAGGAGAGGCAACACGCCGAGGGAAGCGTGGTTTGGATGGTGCAGGATGACAGAGAGCCAGGCGGATGGAAATCTGCCTCCAGGCTTTGGGAACGCGCTGCCTGGGCTCTGTGCCACCCCAAACAGGGAATGCCAGAGCTCCCCGGGATCCACAGGAGCCCGGGATGCCCCGTACCTGCAGGAAAAATGAGTCACAGCATCGTTGGCTCTCCGAATGACATCGTAAGAGGGAAATAAACCTGCATTTCATTCGTGTAGATTTGTAGCTGGAGTTGGTTAAACTGTGGAATCATGGAATATTTTGTGTTGGAAAGGACCTTTAAAACTCACCCTGCAATGAGCAGGGACGTCTTCAGCTCAGAGCCTCTCCCAACCTGGCCTTGAGTGTTTCCAGGAATAGGGCACCCACCTCTCTGGGTAACCTGGGCCACTGTTTCATCCCCCTCCGTGTAAAAAATTTATTTCCTATATCTGGTCTGCATCTGGCCTCTCTTAATTCAAACCCATTGCCCCTTGTCCTGTTGCTACAGGCCCTACTAAAAAGCCTGTTCCCATCTTTTCTCTAAGCCCCCCATAAGCACTAAAATAACGCAGAGAACTTCATCTGGACACGCATCATGAAATAGTCTGACATAAAAATCAACAGCGTGCAGTCATTTTGAATGGTCTGTTTGTTTATTTGTTTGTTTATTTGTTGCCAAACTCAGAATCACACATTCCGTTGATCAAAGACAACTCTTAGTAGCTTGAAACTTAAATTTTTACAACCCCACAACTAAACAAACCTAGAATCGCACAATTCAATTTAAACCAATATTAAAATTTTCGTTGCTTTCGGCTTGTTTTCCAGTGTGGAATCCGCTCATGAATATTGTCACTAAAATGTGTTTTGCTTGAACGTTCATGTTCATTAAACCTATTCACAGGAGTGCAGCAGTCAAAATGACATTGCTTTAAATTCAGATATTTACAGGAAATTATTATGACATTTGCCCTACTCATTTCAGTTGAGAATGCCTGGTGTGATTTTTTGGTTATGTTTATTTTTCAAACAGGCCTTTTAGGTGTGAGGCACGACTTGTGAAAAGCTGAAAAGATACTTTTTGAATTTTAAATGCCCAGGATGTTACATTTTCAGGTTTTTTTTATTGTTTGTTTGAGTCGTTTTCTTTCCTTTTGGGGCAGTAGACACTGACAAGGTAACATTTCATTGTGTAGTATCGTTTCATTTGTTGTTGCACCGAAGAGGTGGATTCATAACCTGCACTTAGGTGTTGCAAATAACCACGGAGAGCTCTGTACACACCTGGCAAAGCTGTTAAAACTTAGCAAGTCGCTCTGCCTCTGAGCTGACTGAATGCCACCAGCCGGTGGAAGAAACATGTTTAGTGACGATGAATAATGCAAACGTTCGTGGCTCATTGGCAGGTATGGAGGGAGCTTGCAGCAGGGTGATGTGCTCTGGGACTGCAGCAGCGAGTTCAGGGCTCTCTGGCTCCCTTGTTTCAAACTAAAACTCTGACCTGCGCTGAATTTCTGAGAGTTTGCTGATAACACGTTCAGAGATTTCCGTGGCGGCACAGCGCCGCAACCTTGAGCTGAGTGGAATGGAGTTGTGCTAGCAAGTGTCTAATTAAATCTGCCCAAAACCTAAAAGATAGGAAAACGTCTATGGACTGGGGGAAGTAGGACAGAAAAGGCCCTGAAGGGGCCGTGCAGGAGTTGGTGAGGGTGGTTGAAATTCGTCGTGCTGGTTTTTTTCACATTACCAGTGAAAATGAGTCCTACAGGGGAAGACGGGCCAAGCCTGAACTCCAGAGTCATGCTTCAAAACGAGGGCTACTTTTAAAAAAGCTTTTAAAGCAAGATCAAAATATGATAAAAGAAGAAAATACCTGTGATTGTTTCTTGTTATTTATATCTGCTTGCTATCACCTTATCTGAAGGTAAGATTAACAAGGCCTTTTGTGTTCTCCGTTTTCTGCACTGGAGTCTTGAGATTTCTACTTCAGGAAAAATCTGTTAAATTTTTACGGTGTCCAAGAATACTCCTCTGGATGAATTCAAAATCAAGAATTGCATTCAGGAACTGATCCAAAGAGACATATTCTGGCTTTAAATGGAGATCTACAGGTCTAGATTTCTGTGTCTCTCTAATCTGGTCCCAAAAATAAATTTCATCGCTTCAATCTTTTTTATTTCCAACTTTTATTTCTGCCAACCAATTTATGATCTCAAAATTACCCCTGATGAATGCCAGAGGATCTAAGCAAAATAAACTTAGTAATTATAGTGCAAAGCAGGGGCGTGGGAGCTAATAAGCACTAAAAAAGTACAAAAAAAGAGAGCAGGTTGTTTTGAGGCACATTAATCAGAGCGTTAGTTCAGAGAAATCTCCTGACAGACAAGCTGCAGGTCAGGACAGGGTGTGTCCGTTGGACCTGCAGAGCAGTCAGCTGCACAGCTTTTCAAGTTGATGTTTTTCAAAGCCCCATCGTGTCAAGACACTTCCGTATTTTCATTCAGTGTGTGCTCCGTATTGTGCTGCACCCAACCTCTGAAAGTGAATAGCAAATGAGACATTCACAGAAGGCTCCAGATTAGAGAGAGTCTCTTCCAAACGATCAGAGTGAACTCCAGGCATGACATACGTGCAAGAAATGGGGTTTGTGGCCTGTGTGCTCTCTCTGAGGTCGGCACTATCACATTGAAAGTTGGTGTATCAGATGAAATGGCTCTGGTGCCAGTTGATGATGAATAGTAAAGCAGATGCTCTACGCTGCCTGGAAAGGATATAAACAAGTTAAGCTGTCGTGAATAATAGATACCCATTTCTTTAATTCTTCGTTAGAAGTCGGCTCGTTGTTCAGCAGTGCTACCACTGTAATGCTGAATCCGTTCCCCAAGCTTTGTCGTATCTCCAAAATTAATTATCTCCATGCAGGGAAAAGGTCACACATTTCTGTGCACAGTGCACAACATTTCGCTGGGCTGTATCAAGTGGATTTGATTTGTTCCCTTTGACCTGTCAGGCCTCAGTGCACACTGAATTTGTACCGTTTGAAATGTGAGTATCTGCTGAAAACACTTCAGTCTTGTCATAAAAATATGTAACTTAGAGTCCTTTCTTAGGAGAAAGCAAAACCCCTGTCTTAGGAGGAAGGCTGGAAAGGACCGAATCCATTCAGCAACAGAAAATATGTGGTAAAATTTTCCATCTCTCTAGCCCTCAGTTGGCCAGACAATCAGAAACTGGTTCTGTTAAATGATTAAAATAGAAATTCAGTGCCACCATTGTGGCCTTGTACTGGGTTATAGGAAAAAAAAGAAAAAGGAAAAGCTGTTCTGCCCTGCAAGCTATCCAACCTGGCTCTGTTTGTTTCTCTGAGTAGATAGGGCATGACTAACTCGCCCATATGTTCAAACATAAAATTCCTGCTGCGATTCTCTGCAGCAGAGGACAAGCAGCATCTGCACATGGGGGAGATATCTTTTCTGCACTCCAATCAGCCCAGCCCTCCGACGGGACACATTTATACCTGGCACTCGGGAGCTCGCACGCTGCTGCCTCTTTTGGGCCTGCTGGTATAAATAGTGAGGTATCGTTCCCTTTTCTGCACATGACACATGAGTGTCACACCCAAACGTTCTGCCACAGCCTCGCTGGCTGCCCTGAGCACTCCTGCCCTGGGCAGAAGGGCTGTGCAGTCCCTGTGGGATTGTCATTGTCATTGTCCTGGGCCCAGGAGAGCAGTTGGGCTCATTTGGAAAATAGTCCTGGGTAAACAATCCCTGCAGTCACGCTGTGCTGCCATGGCAGAGTTAGCAGAGAATTTGTGTGTGGCAGTGATAAAACGTGGATTTTGGGCTGTGTTAGTGTTAGAACGTGAATTATGGGCTGTGTTAGTGCTAATACACGCACAGGTATTATGTATAGTCCAATACATGTACAAGTATTATGCATATTCTTTTAGATCCTCAGAAAAAGCGGTCTCTGCGTGTCTGCCTGAAAGGTGATTTAAAAAGATGTCACTGCCTCACACGGCATAAAAGTGACACATCAGATTTGGCCACTGGCTTATTTTTAGTGACTTTCTTCCTGGTCTTCATTACAGCTGAGTTGCTGGTCCTTCAAACCCTACACTACGTCTGTCATTTACTGATGTCACACCGAATGAAACGGCACAGGGTGTAGGGAGAATTCCTGTGGGGTGTTTCTGCAGAGATTTTACAGGAAGAGACTTCACTCTTCGACTCCAGGCTTCATGTTTTCTTTTGCTGGAAATGCCTGCTAAGGAAATACTGCCATTTCCTCCACGTTTGACACGTGCCAGGCATTAGAAGGCACAGACAGCTTTGTAATTTGAATTATATCCTTGCATGCTACCTTTTGCCACACGTGTTGTCCTTGGCTCCTAAGGGCATTGTTGTCACACAGCTGAGGACGTGCCATGGCCTGTTTATCATAGATTAGGCTCTCAGCCTGCCTTTTCCTGCCTCCATGCAGGACTACATATTTCCTGTCGGTGCATGTTTCACGTGGCTCATTATGAAACCTTTACAAAATAAATATACTCATCCAGAGTCTTACAAACAGAAAAAAAATTGAGAATTAAAGGTGATTTATAAGAAAGCAATGCAAGGAGACCTGGCAGCCCAGATGATGCATCTGTAGCCCTACCAAGTAACAGGCCCAAAGCTGCAAACACACGGCTTTTTGTGGAGCAACCAGATGCTGCCACTGGAAAATGTCTCAGTTTGACATCTACGGCCAGATGGTCAAACCTGTGCCCTCTGTATATTGTAATGCACGCAGAGAGTTCTGCCAAGTGTAAAAAAATAGGAATGTGATCCAGGCACTGCCAGCAGTTGAACAGGATTGCAGCAAATTCTTGCATATACAACCAGAGGACATAAAGTTTTTAGGGATGGTTTATGCTGCATGTGTGACCCGGATGTGAGGTCCATTAGGGGCTGGCAGGGCATCAGAAGAGAGAGCTCTTGGATAACGCTGGTGGATCAGAAAAGTGGCAATTACAGACCCCACGATGTGCTTTGTGACGTGGAGAGTGCCCCAGCTGGATGGTCTGGTGAAAGTGAACTCTGGATAATTTCTCTCTCCTTGAAGCTGGCGTCGACGAAAACGAGTGGAAACCCGTTTTCCTTTCTCCCTCTGAACATTACCTTGTTCCTTGGCATTATCAAGCAGTTGTGCTTTTCGCAGTTACTGCATTTCAGTCGTAAACATGGAAGGTGAAACACACCTTGGAAGAAAGATGCCACAGACCACTGAGTGCTGTTATGGGACTTGTTTTCATTGTAGTTATTGGGAATGCAACCGTACACTTGAGAGTCTTTTTTACCTTCCTAATTACCTAGTTTTTCTGTCTACAGCCTGGCTAATAAACTTTAAAAGCCATGAAAAGATTTTACAGCGCTAGTGGTAGAAACAGAGCATTTGCCTTTATTTGTGCTGCTCCAAAACTTCACAAGCTGTGCTATCCCAATTACCTATTTTCAATGGACGCCATCCCATGAGAAATTCCCAATCCTCTGTAATCTGACTGAATATAGGCAAAATGGAAAAATGCACATGGAAAAATCAGTTTGCCCAGCAGGACTTTCGCAGAGCCTAATTCTTAGAAAGGAATTTTGATCTGCTCCAAGGCACCTGGGGTGATTCCTCTGGGTAGCAAGTGCCAATTTACGCTCAGTGAGAAAGACACAGGTAAATGATTAGGATGATGTGCTTCTATTCTGTGCAGCAGTATCCTTGATGCTGTAGAGTAGCTGTAAAGTCCCCTTCTTTTCCAGATTGTGACACGTGTGAGCTGGCTGCTGTAGTGCTGCTGTTGCTTGTGTCAGATGGGATTCCCTTGGAGCAGCACTGGGAGTGGGGGGGAAGTTCTGCAGCCTCAGACTTGAGGACACAGCCAAGCCCGACATGAGAATGGAATTCTGGTTTCAGCATAACATTGCAGATTTCAGGAGTTAATTGAGGGTTAGTTATTCAGGAAATACGGTTCTATATCACGGATTTATGTACACAGGGATGGATCTCTGGCTTGAGAGGTTCAAGTGTGTGTGGAAAAAACATCACAAAGTGGTTTAATACAGAACAGCATGCAGACAGTTTGTGCTGGATTTAGAGCCTTGGGGTGAGCAACCGTTGCATGGAATTGTATTTTTAAGTAAAGAACTGCCTGAAGTTTTCAAACATTCCCATCTGGCACCTCTTTCAGTTTTATTTTCCTTTTGGCTCAAGTTCAACCCTTTTAGGTGGTGGAGTGTGCTCAGGAGGTTTTAATGCCTGTGGTGCTCCCCTGCTGCAGCTTCCCCCAGTCCTTCAGTGTCTGGAGAGCCAAGCCAGGGAGCTTGTGCAAACCTGCTGAGGCAAACACCATTCCCTTGCTTTTGTATTCACAGAAAGGGCTCAGGAGAATGATGCATCCTAGAAATGGTTTGGGAAATGTGTTGATGGCCATAAACTGTATTATAATGCCAGTGTACTGGCATTGGAAAAGCATGTTTATCCAAACACAGCAAGTTTTCTGGATAGTACCCGATACAGAATGGTCCTTCAATTGAATTTTAAAAGCCTCTTTTTGAGATTTGTGCTTACCTGTCTTGGAACGTCCCGATGCCTCACGTGTTCCAATTTCCTTTCTCTTCCCTTTCATAGCTGCTTGTAATATTAACTGTATGCTCATAAATAAAAAAAAACAAAACAGCTCTCTTGCCTGAAGGAGGTTTATTGTGTTTTTGTAAAAGATTGGTTCAGGGAGCTGAATTCCACTGGACCACACATGCTTGCAGGAGTGGTCATAAATTTTGCAATTGCAAGCATGGTTAAATCTTTTATTTATAAGCTGATGTACCTTTTATACTGTCAGAAAATAGCAAGCAGAATGTACTTCTGGTGCATCTGTCTTAATGTCAGGAATGACTGCCAGTTTACGATTTTCAAACAGTTTGTTGTAATCCCAAACATCAGTCTCCAGCGTGAGCTCCTGGGTAGTAAAATAAACAAATGGAAACCCTGTCTTGCTATAAATAGAAGGCAAACGTTGTTTTGATAAACTAATTTGAAAAGAACCTGAGCTGTACACAAAATACTGTGGAGAAAATAGAAATTGTGAAGGTCTATTTAATTAGGGCTGGCGAACAGAGGGAGCTGGACAGATTGTGGCTTTTAATTCTCAGCACTGCCCATGGGGGCTGAGGAGCCTCGGTTCTCCCAGAACTGATTATAATCCATCTGACGTAGAGCTGCCATCTCAGAGATTTCTGAAATACAGGAGCTCTGCAGTAAAACGGCAACAAAAAAGGCCAAATCTGCACATAGATCCGTGTTCTGTGGTTTTTGAACTCTGTCTGCCTGGCCTGTGTGCACGTACGTGCATGCACACTAATAATCCAGAATTAAGCTTTGTGTGTTTGAAAGCCTCGCTCGTCTTTTTCTCCAGCTGCATCCCTTGATGTAATAAAAGGGATCATGTCTCCCAATAAATCCTGCCTGCCTTATGCCTTCAGGCTATTGTACCTACAGCAATGTTAGCTAATTTGCCAGCTTTTGCACGCGTGTTTCAGCCAGGCTGTGGAGAAGTGTAAAACAAGGTAGAGGGAATTTGATACATCATGTGATGCACTACGTGTTAGTATATTGATTATTTTTAATCTGGCTCCTGTAAAGAGTTGGGAGCCAGGACAAAGCAGGAATAGCTGGGGAAGCTTCACAGCAGAAGTGATGAGTAGCCAGGCTACTTGTTTATTTTTCAGCAAAAAAAAAAAAAGTGCACTTTTGCAATTTTATTTGACATTCTGCACATGAAACAATCAAATTTTAAAAAGCTGTCTCTTCACAGCTCTCTGCATTGAGTAGCTTTCAAATTATTAATTAATAGAATAGGAAATGTTTCCGGAAGACTTAATCTGAATAATAAATAAGCAGAATAATTTACTACTCGCCCTTCGCAAAACACACACTCAACAATTCCAGTTAAAAGCTACGTTCTGCTGCTGTTCTGTGAAAGTTGTATTCTGTGAAGTTTTGACAGTAAAAATTAGCAGCAGGAAATTAAAAAGGCATTCAGTAGCTTCGTTTTTATATTCCATACAATGTCTTCTTTTACTAACAGTCTTTATAGTGACATAAGACAGAAGTCCACCCATGTATTAGGCATAATTTAATTCTTTGCTTTCATTTATCACAATATTTATAATATCAGTCCTTTACTGGCTGAAGTGAGCCAGGAAGAATAGCTCCTTTCTTCTCCTGCTTTTTAAAATGCTACCACGAATCTCCAAACTCTTTTCTCTTTTCTTCCAATGTTCAGGGAACGTCACAGATAAATCAGAGTAGAGTATCCATTATGGGATGTATCATGGTGATCATTTACCTCTCAGATGTCCTCCAAACTAATTTGGGCTAAAATAAACACTGGAATTTTCTGTCCTGAGTGCTTCAGACACGATTCTTCTCACTGACTACCTCAAATGAGTATTTTGTCATTTGGCTTCTTCAAGTCAGGAGGATAAAAAATGGGCCCTGCCAACTGAAAGCACTCTAAATAGCTTAACAGCCATTACCTTAGGCAGAACCTTTTACTCTTCATTTTGTCTTGCTTCCAAAAATGACCTTATCTTCACCATTTGTTGACTACTTTCTCAGATTTGCAGCCTGGGAAGACGAAGGTGCCTTCCTGCACCCGGAATAGCTCCCACAAATCCTCCTGAAAGAGTCTTTTGGAAATGCATCACTATAAATCATTGAATATTTGCACAGGGGGGCACATATAACCACCCATTAGGCGAGTGGTGCTTTCCAGTGCCTGGCCTGGCAAAGGCAGGAGTGAACTGATGCTGCTGAGTGAAGCACTGATATTTGGTTTTTATTCTTTTCGCGGCTCTAGGTGTGAACACAACGATTCCTTCAGAAGCTGAAGGCATAACAATGTTCTCAAGAGTAATCAGCACCAGAAAATCTTGTTTTCTCCGATTCTCACGTGGTGTTTAATAACAACAAAAGGCTGTACAAAAGTGCACCCTGTGCCTGTCATTTATAGCCAGGGACCTCAAAATATTTTATGGATGTTAATTGTGAATGATATCCAGTAACGTGTACAGGGGAAGAAAATTTATTTTGGTTTTATTCCATCTTTCTCTGACTTTGGAAGCCCTTTTGTTTTTTTCACAAGCATCTGGAGGTACCAGGAGCAAGTTTTACTGACTGAGATATTTATTAAAATAACTTCTAATTTGAAAATTAGAGCCCAATACTTAACCTTCAAATCCCATTTTATAAACTAGAATATAAAACCTGAATTCCTAATTGAAGGCACTTTGTCGAAGGTGCCAGAGTTTAAATAAACCCACAAAACGTTACAATTTTCTGTTTTACTTTGGTTTATACCTTCTTGGCAAAAAGACTGAGTGGTCTTGCAGAAGTGCTTCGGAATTAGAGGAGTCAGGGCTGCAGTTTGGAGATAGGAGCTGCTTTTGAGAGACTGAAAATATTCTGGAAGCTGTCCTGAGCACGCTGGTCCCACTGTGGGCTGCGCTAACTCTTTTTGGACGCTTGTGTTGCCCGAGCCTGGCGCTCTGTCCGACCCCACGGAACGCCGCGCGGGAATTCTCCGTGCGATTTCCACGCCGAACCTGCCGGAAAATTTGGGAATGCGCTGAATAGAAATGGCTCCTGCTTGGCTGGAAGTATGAAACAGGGGTGCAGCTGTGCGAGGGGGTCTACACTGGGAGGATTTTGGGTGGAATTACCCCGGGTGGGCACCCAGGGCCACCCAAACCCCCCGGATTTTTATTGACGTAAGCTCAGTGAGAACTCGGTGTTTTTTCTCTGCAGGAAAATAATAGACACGACATGGCTGGCTGAAGAAAAAGAAACCAGGAGAGTAGAGACAGAAAATCCTTAAGAGAGGGCTGGGGTCAGCCAAGCTTGAAGAATGTGGGTTTTTTTTGTTTTTTTCCTCGTGGTTGTTTGAGGGAGCAGGTAGCGCCAGCTCTGAAAAGGTGAAATTGAGTGCAGGAGGATATTTTGTTGAATGTTACACCAATTTACACATGCAAACAAGGACAGGACTGGTTTCCTGCATCGGGGCCAGGAAGAGATTTTTCTGAAAATACCCTAAAATGGACTCTGAGTGCAGGACCAACATCATCTGCACCGATCCCAGCCTTTATGACCCATCCACTCCATTAGAGGAGTAAGTGATTGCTTCTGTGTATGACCAGATGTTTGATTTGAAGGCCATTAATCAAATTTCCCGAGGCAAAAGAAACATTAAGCAATTAATTAAGATGTAATACTAGACTTGTAAGAGCGTTCTGACTGCACTAATTAATCAAACCACGTTGGAAGACTTTGTTTAAGGAGCTCTGAAGCACTTTCTGATGTACTTCAGAGAAAGCAGCTGCAGGTATTGCAGAGGAGAGCTGAGCGATTCAATACACCCATCTTGTGCTCACATCTGCTGCCAATATGATGGATTTTGTGGTTTAAAGTCATGGTGAAATCAAGATTTTTTTTTTTTTTTTTGTAGTTACAAAGGCCTTTGTAATAAGCTGCCATTTTGTGATACAAGAGAAGCTCGTCTTTCCCTCTCCTGAAACAGAAGAAAACTGCTTTGAATTTTGAAGGTTTTTATTGAATTGAAACAGGCTACTGTTTTAATTATTAATTTTGGGGAAATACATAAAGAATATACAGTCAGGAAAAGCTACATCATGATTACGCTCATAATTTTTGATGTTTAATGCAACAGCATCTAGGATCCATAGGCTGAAGGTCCTTTCTTGTGGACACTTCACTTTCTGATGAAGGAAATGTTCCTGTGTCACCAGCAGAATTGTAAACTGCAGCAGATTTCTTCGTGTTTTCTCATGATGGGCACACACAGACTCTCTGAGGACCGAAGTGAGAGGTTCTTCACGTCGATATCAACAGAATAAAAACTTTTATTTGGCACTGGAGGCAAAAAGGACTGGTCAGTTAGCTGATTTTTATTTCAAAACCAGCTCTAATTTTAGAACTCCTATTTCTTGGTCTGTTGTGTGAAGGTCCTGGATGAGGACCTCCTGTGGCCATTCATGCAGGAAATAAAGCAATGGGAATTGGATCAGATGATTCCAAGGCTGTATTTGAGGAATGCAACCATTAGGTACGGAAATACGTAAGCAAATATCTCTCTTGACGCATTATCAACTATAGGAAACAGGAAAATTAATGGAATACTGTAAATTTTCAGACCAACAGCTAGTAAGTGAATGGGTGTATTTGGTTCTTGGGTACTGGAGCACATTTTGGTTGGTGTTTTAAGACACTTTCAGAAACCGACCTGACTCTTTGGGGTAGGTATTGGTTGGAGAATATGCCTATGCAGAAGGTAGAGAAAAAGTGCATCAATCAAAAAGATCTAAAAACTGAGAGCCGGCAGCTATTAAAAGTGAAGAAGTACAAAGTTTCAGTGTCCTGGAGGATCTCTGACGACTGAGGCAGCAGAGTGGATGGGGTTTTGGCAGGCAGAGTTGGATGGGAGGGCAGGAGCTGCATTGTGGGGGGTTTGTGTGATGGGCTGTGCCTGTCAGCCAGAAGGAGATTTGAGAGAAAAAGAGATTTGCTGACTCAGTCAAGGGTAAACCAACACCAGACAGGACCAACAGGCAAAGAGTGGCTGTAGCAGAATTTCTCCAAAACAGGTGAGCGTGAGGGAAAAACGGCTTTACAATGGTAAGAGGAAGAGAAAATAAAAGAACATAACTGGGAGGCTGACTTGGGAAAGCTGCCAGATGTTTGTTTCCATGGAAACCGAAATGACAGATTTATTGAAATGGTTGCTTCAGGGCCAGTCTTCCCTCAGTGCCTGGAGAGGGCTCGTTGGCAGCGGATGGAATGGACAGGTGCCAAACTGATGAAGTCATCACTGGTAATCAAACCACTAATTGAGAGGGAAATCTTGCAGGGGAAGCTGAGACATTTGGAAAAATAAACAAGCTGTCATGCAATGCCCACCCGTCTCTGCCAGCCTGTCTTTTTGAACTTTGCTAATTGCTCTAAGGAAAGATGTTACCTCTGCCCACGAAGTTTATCTTTCTTCCACTGATACGTTATCATGGACCAAACATTACCATTTGAAACAAACAAACAAACCAAAAAAAAGCAAACCAAAACTAAAACAAACAAAAAACCAAAAAAAAAGTTACTATTTAGTTGTAGCTGTTATTTATAACACCCTTTTTTCCCTGAGATCTCAGGAACACTTGAGATCTCTCAGGAAATCTTTGGACACCAATGTTCATGAACCAACTCAAACTGTGACCTGGCTATAGGAGAGTTGTTAGAGCTTGTTAGGACATGATTTAAAAAAAAAGAAAACTTTTTTTTAATGCAGAAAGAGCTCATGCTACCCTTATCCTCTTCAATATGTAATGGTTTCAGGTTTCTAGTCTCAGGCAATTTTTCTCCCTTAAATCACAGAGTCTCAGAGAAATGCTGTATCAGACTGATAGCTGAGAGGGCAGATCATTTCGCCTTCATTGTTCTGATTAAATAATGGGTTTTTTATCATCTATTTCTGCAGTATTTCAAACTTAGAAACATGATACTGCCACATTTGGAGAAGGATTAGGGCATATCCCAAGATAGGAAAGTCTGAAATGAGGGAAGATTGCATCAGGATATGGTTGGGAAGGTAATTTTCATCATAGCCAGACATACATGTCTATACAGCTTGCCCCAATTAATATTTATAAATTGATTTTTCAAAGGCTGTGCGTGTCACATTCTCCTGAAGAAGTTAAGTCTTAGATAACATGTATTGGATGGAGCTACAGTGTTCATCATTTCATGCTGAGGTATTTAATTTTTTATATTTTTAATTTAAAGTCTGTGTCACTGCAATATGTTAGTTCTACTCCAGAATATTTATCAGGCTAAATGGTCAATATTGTCATATGCTTGATAGTTTTATTTTTGCATTTTAAAAAATTTTTACTTTTTTTTTCTTTTTCTTTTTCTTTTTCTTTTTCTTTTTCTTTTTCTTTTTCTTTTTCTTTTTCTTTTTCTTTTTCTTTTTCTTTTTTTCTTTTTCTTTTTCTTTTTTTCTTTTTCCTTTTCTTTTTCTTTATTTTCTTTTTTTAAAAATAAAATAAATAAAATTCCCTGTAGCATATCTTCAGTATATATTTATTTATTTCTTCAAAGTGCATGGGGTCAAGGAATTATCGTGAATATTTCTCTTTTTTGGGTAACAGGTGGGACTGAAGGGGAGAAGAAAGGAAACAGGGAAAGCAAAATCTGGACTCACCAAAGTTTGCAGCAAAACTTTCAGTCACGTGATTGGGACCAAAATTTCATGAAAGGTTCTAGGAACATTATTAATAACTGAATATTAATGCCTTTTCCTACTGTTTCTACACTAAATCTGCTGTACCACCTTGATCTTGTGAGGTTTTTCTTCCTCTTGTCTTTGATATTATAATGATTTATGCAACACACTTTAAATTCTTGTGCAGTGAAGTGGAATTAATTGATTTTGCTTATAAGAATAGTAAGCTTGTCCCTCTCACCCTTGCAATATGAAATAATTGTGGATTTTAAGTGTACACAGCCCATACAAAGTCTACATAAAACCAAAAAATATTCTGGTACGAGGAATAATTTTTCGATATAAAAGCTTTTCGTAAATTTCAGCAGGAACATAAAAAAAAATCTGTTTTATGATTAAAGATTGAAACAACCAAGCCAAAATTACTCTCCTGCTATTTACAAATCCTCTTTCAGTAAGCCTCTTCCATCCTTCTCCAGATATTTCTGTGTCTCTTTTAGGAGCCCTCACTCCAGTATAAATGGAGATGAAATCCAGCTATACGAAGTTTCTTTTCTTTCATTTTCCGTGATGGCACCGTTTACACAAATTGTTGCTCGTCTCTTGTTCTTCTGCATTCTTTCTCAGCTTTGAAGGGGATGAATGCAGCAGCTGCTGCTCAGGTTGGCCCTTCTGGGGTGTGGATGTGTGAAGATCCCAGCTCTGAGTCTGGAGAGTGCTGGGAGGCTGGGATGTGAGCAGCACAGACCCCAGCTTTCTCTGGAGCCCTTCTCCCAGGCACAGCCGTGTCAGCCAGAGCACCACCAGTGTCCTGGCAGGTCCAGCCAGACAGCTGATGGATCTGAACTCTCATCCCTTGTCTCCATCTAGGAAGACAGCTGATGGATCTGAACTCTCATCCCTTGTCTCCATCTAGGAAGACAGCTGATGGATCTGAACTCTCATCCCTTGTCTCCATCTAGGAAGACAGCTGATGGATCTGAACTCTCTTCCCTCGTCTCCAGATGTGAGCTTTGTGCCCCACGCAGCAGGCACATCCTTTCCAGCAGGAAGGGGCAGGCTGCAGGAGGCAGGAGGCACCGTAACCCCGAGGAGTTTGCACTTCAATCTCAGTTTGCACACTGATTTTGGCATTCCAGGTCGTTCTGACTTCTCACCGCCTTCCACAAATCTCTGTGTGCATCACAGTGGATACCAGAGCAGAGAATGCATCGGGGCTTTGGCTGGGAAAGGCGTGTGCTTTGTCGTGGCAGATCTCTTCATTGAGATTCCTTTTTATCTCTTTAGTGTTGACAAGGCTGAGAGTTATTTTGGAGTAAATGAGGCTTCACTTGGCTTAATCTGTTGGTTCTGTGGTTTGGCTCCTTATCCTAATGACTTGCAGTCGATCTTTTCACGAGGGTGGGCAGCAGTCCCCTCGGTTCTCTGCTGGAGCAGAGCACTGGGCTCTGCCTTTTAGGAACACTTTAGTGTTTCCTGCAAGCTTCCCGGGATGAAGAAACTTCCAAGTCGCTCCCAATATTCTGTCGCTGCAGGAAAAGGCAGCAGTGACAGCCTGTGGTTTGTCACAAGACGAGAGATAACCTTTGAATATTGGTCTCATTAGGTAGAGGCTTGTTGTTATGGTAATATTATCATCCCAGTTGATGCAGAAAACTGAGCAGGGTCACAGAACAGCAATCAGAAGACTTGTCAGAATGAAAGAGCTGGGTAAGAAATAGTCTTTCAGGAAGGGATTGCTGGCAGGTTTCCCAGGAAGCTCCTGACACAGAGATGCCTGATCCACCTAATTCCTTGATGCGGGGCACCCAGCACAGCAATAATTGCCTGCTTGCTGCATGAGGATCTGGGGATCAAGACCATTCACCAAACCCTGAATGCACCACATTCAGCTGGGAGATTCTTTTCTCTACCTGTCCCATTTAGGTGCGGGTAGACTTTATGCTGCAGGCTCTTGGGGCTCTGATTATGACACTGAAACCTTTCAAAATGTTCCGAGTTTGTGAATGAGGTGATCATGCTGTGTACATGCAGTGTCTAATGTATGCAGAAAGATGGTTGCAGAAGGGAAGATTTTGAAGTTGGTGCGTTTGAAAAGCTCAACAGAAAGCACTGAAAAGCAAAAATAGTTTCTAAAGAGATGGAAGACTAGGGCTGTTAGCCTGGGAAAAATCCTTGGCTGCACTGAGCTTTGTTAAATGATGTAATTTTTTAACCTCATTTAATGAGCAAAGAGAGCCTTTTAATTAAAACAAACAGCAAGATTTAATTGTTGATAGTTAAATTTTTCTGGAAGTTAAATAACATTCAGTGGGCCGAAATTTGTGGAATGGTTTTGCTCCAGCCCTGCCATGAGCTGTTTTACCTGCTGTTGCCAGTGGCTGTAACAGATCTAAGTATTGTGTGAGAGCCTGGAGATGTTATAGGTACTTTTCTCAAAGGTAGAGATGAAGAAGCGTTTAATGATTGTGATGATAGCTCATAAAGCTCAGTGCATTAGTGCTGGAAGTCTACAGCTGGATCCTGGTTAGGTTTTAGGTAGCCAAAATCCAGAAGCAGCATCCTGTTCTCTTCCTGCCCCACTCGGCCTTTCTTCCTTGGGGTGGGCAGAAGCAGCGTTCACAGCTTCTACAGAGGGCTAAAATATTTTCCTGACCTTCAGTGAACAAGAAAGTGTTCCTACAGTTTAAAACCAGGCTTAGCTCAACTTCAGGACTCCTTTCTTAGGCTGAAAGAGCTTCGTGCCTTGTCTTTTCTGCCATTCAAAATACACGATGATTTGCACCAACAGAAATGGCACAGCAATTTTGGTGCTCTTAACTGACTGCTTCCTCATTTCCTTAAAAAATACCTTAATACAACTCCTATATGAGGAAGTGAAGTAGGAGAACTGCTGTGTTGCAATTGTCCCTTTTCTGAGTGTTCTTCACGACATAGGATGTTTAAAATGAAATTTTTAGGGCCCTGGAGTCCCAAACTGACTGAGCCATTGGTTCCTGTGCAACTCCTATTTCAATCAGCAGTGCTTAAATATGTACAGAATTCCTGGTCTGGTGTGCAAGGTCCAGGGAGCTATCCACAAAGAACCAATTCTTCAGTTCAAGACCATTCAGGATATGTGGATTCTCATAAATTAAGCAGTGCCAGGGAACTTCAGCATTTAGCAGAACATTATTTTCTGTATTGTCACACTTTTCAAAAGGTCTCCTGCTCCCTTTTGGCCTGAGCTCGCTGCCACTTTCCCAGAGAGGAGCCAGGCAGGATTCAGGCAGCAGCGTTGGTCAGGAGCCTTCCCAATCTGCCATCTGAACACAGCCTGTTTTGGCAGGAAAGGGGATTTATTAGTGTGACATGAGCCACTCCATGCCAGCAGGCTCGTGCATATTAATTTATTACCATAGCAAAGACATACTTAAAGGTTTTTTTGTTTTCTTTTTTCTTTCTTTATTTTTTTTTAATTAATTGGAATGAAATTCAGTTTCATATTTTCATTTAAAAAAAAAAAAAAGTCGAGGCCTTTGGTTTCAAAATGCCAAAATTAAGTGTTCCAGCATTAATACACAGCAGTTGTTTGTTCCCTGATGATATCACTCAAAAATTCATTTGTGTCCAAATAAAAACTCATTTTCTCTGAAATGGTTTGGAAAAATTCTTCAAGTTTTAATGCTTAAAATTCTTTCTAAGTGTGGAATTGCTTCGGCTCCCACAATCCTCCCTGCTCATAATTTGCTGTACGGAATGAGAAGAAGAACAGAATTTTTCCTATGACTTTCTGTAACATTGACCCTTAGTAAAATGACAAATTCAGGAAGATATTAATGACCTGATGACATAACAGCCACATTACAGGGGGGAAGCAGAAAAACCTGGTCTGCTGAAAGAACGTGCCAGAACCAGAGGCTGCACCTGGTTAAACCAACGTCTGTGGGGGGGAATGACTTTGGAAAACCTGGAATTCTGCCAGTGCTGCCCAGGATGCACGAGGATGCACTGGAATTGGGATGTTCTGGTGATTGGTAGGTCATGGCTTGGAGCACAGCATCAGCGTGTACAGGAACATGTGCAGATATTCAGGTTCTGAAATGTGGCCCTGCTCTCGGGAAACCAGGATAAAAAGTCCGTGTCTGCCCCAAAAATGCTATTTTCTGTCAGGCAAGAGTTGACAGAAAGATGTGATGGGTTAGGTAAGGTGAAATTTACTGCTAATTTACATTTTTAATAACAGCAGCCAGCCAGTCCCTTTGCTCCTAGAATTTTAGGATCTTTAGTGAGCCAGATCCTAGAGCGTGGCAGAACCTCCCTCTCCAGGGAGTAGAGCAGAGCCCTAAATATAGCTCAGTCTGGAAAGTGTTTGGATGTCACTGGGGTAGGGAATGTTTTATGAGGTTTCCACGTATAAATAAAAGATGAATGCAATTAGTCCTCACCATAGGATATTTCCTTCTGCGTGACCCAAATTTATTTTTTCTGTGGCTTTCAGCAGGAGGTGTGCCATCAAATGCCTTTTGAATATCAAAAGGTTTGGATGAGCTGCCATGATTGGCTCCATAACCTTTTATAACCACCTTTATGCAGAAAAATTTTCCCTTTGAAATCGAAAAATTTTCCCTTTGAAATCCATATTGGCCACTCTCTTTCAGGTTATTACTTCAAACATGCTCTGCAACTCTCCCCTAATTAGTGATTCTAGCTTTTTTGTGAGCTGCAGATGAACGGTGCTATTTTGGTCCCTCCAGGTCAGGGCTGCAAACACGTTTTAAACACTGTGGCCTCATCTTTGTGCTTTTGGACTCCCCCACGCTTTGTTTGTGCCAGTGATGTTTTCGTGATGACTGCCACAGCCTCTGAATTCCCCCTGGTTTGAATCTGGACCATCAGGTTAATTCAGAGCCTGAGATTTCCATGAAGCTCCTGGTGGCCAGATCTGCTTGATCCCTCCGTTGGCCACGCCTCGTTTTCTCCAAAACTGGGACAAGATCAGCGGAGTTTTGGACATGATTGAGCTACTGATGGGAATTACTGGTTTTATTCCTGTTCATCATGAAGTCACTGGCATCAGTTAGAATTAGAGCCCACGTGCAAGCCCAATGTCTTCTCCAGGAGGCAGCAATTTGGATGAGCACTGAAGGACGATGAGAGTGATTTGTGGGGATGTTCTTATCACTGCCCTGCTCTGTAACCAACCAATTTCAATAAAATCGTGCACCATCACCCTCCCAGAAGTTCCAAACGCCCCCAGGGGTATTATTGTGCACGAAGTAAAGGACTGTTGTTGGTACCAGAAGGGACATTGACTTCTCTGGAAAGAGCTGGCCTTCCCACTCGATCCAACAGCTTTGCAATGCGTCTTTCTTTGGAATTTCTCTCTCCCTGATCCTGATTCCTTACCTGGAACAATCATTACTTGTTTCTGGTGTTGCCACCTCTGAAGCCTTAAGTAATTATGAGGAAGAAACACGGAGGCAAGGGAGCTTCACATCAGGGAATAAATGTTTTTCTCTGGATTTATATAACCAAATAATACACTGAAGACAGAAATAGCAAGTCAAAGCTCAAGCTATCACACGAAAAATAAAGTGAGGCATGAATGCTTAAGATCCAAAACTCCAGACATTTCAGTGAAAGACATTTTGAATGAGAGCTGTGAAGAAAAATGATGCTGGGTTCCTGCTGGCCCTGTGTGTGGATTTTGGAGTGCAATTATTCAATTTTACAGAGGAAACCCACAGTTTTATACCATTTTTTGATAAAAAGCAATCTCCATAGAAGCATTACTTAGCGAGGCTGTGCAGTGCAATAGAAATCCATCACACTGGTTCAGATTTCCAGTAACTGTGCTGCAGCAGTGGAACAGTTCAGTCTTCATGTCTGTAAATAATGTTGTCTGATTAATAATCTCAGTAGTTATGATCCTCCAAAATCCCCCAGGCTGACGGAAAACCAAGCAGAAAAGAATTCCTTCTGTAGTGTTGAATAAAAGGGACTTAAATGGGGGAAATGAAAAGCCTTTATATAATGTGGAATCATCATCAAGTGCAGAAAGAGCATTTGTCACAATGGAAAAATCTGTACGTGCTGAAGCTTTCAGTATGTTTTACTCATTGTGTCTCACCAGTGCTACAAACCCTTAGATACTGCTGAGCAAATGATGGGTTTCTATTTGATTTTGCACTTGATTTCCATGATCTACGTTGTATACCTCAGTCATCACAAAAACGTGTTCCTCAGTATCCACTGGGTCTTCATGTTTTTGAGAAAAAGAGAGTTGTAGGTTGACACTGCTGAACACAGATGAAAAAGTCCAAGTATTCAGACAGAATAAAAACCAGATCAGGACATTTCTTGTGCTTTTTGTGAGAAAAAGAAGAGAAATGGATTATTCAGACTATGACTTGCTGAGACAAACTGGTGCTTGTTGCAGAAATAAGCAACAAATAAGCCTAAAACATGCAAATTGTAAAGTTTCTTCAGAGGTAAAATCAATTTACCTTCCACAATACCAATTCTGGCTGGAAGCACTTGTAGATGACTGACTTTTAACTTTTGGAAAGTAGCAAAATATTTTTATCTTGATTTTTCGTAAGTGAAATGATGCTATATTGAGACATGAATTCTCAACTGAGTGAGATTTTAGCTCAACCTTGGAGCATAAAGTGTTAACAGTTCCACAACGAGTTATTATCTTCACAGAATGTCATATCACTAATTTCGTATGATTTACCCAATTTATCTCTATCATCTTGAGTTATGGTCCTGTCACAGCAGTGCTTGAAATTCTATTTTGTTTCATTAGAACACGTTGGCAGCTTTTGACAAAAGGTTTGTTTGCAGCAAAGAGAAAGCTTATTTTGTGGCTTTTTTGACAAATCCTTTGTGAAATACTGTCAGGAATTTGCACTTCACACTCTTGTGGCTGAAGCTGGAATTTTGTGCAAGGGGTTCCCTTATTTTTTTTTTAACCGTGTAAAGCATTAAGTACTTACAAGTTTCTGGCTTTTTAAATAAGCTGCTGATTCAAAACGAAATTCTGGTTACCTGCTCTAGGTTCAGATTTCAGAGTTCTCATTGACTCTTATACAGAGATTGCTTTTGCATTTGACTCTGCTTGGAAAAGCTGTGCCCAGTGCTGGTGAGTAGGACTTTCAGCACTTTGAGAGATGTCTGTAATTATTTTATGTTTGTTGTAGTCCTTGCAAAATAACCAACCATCAAAAGAACTCAAAGCGCTTTTAGATGAAAAGCTCATGGATTTTGCTTTTTGGCTTTTGAACCAAGTGAATGTAATAAAATCTATTTTGCAGTGGTGAAATTTGTATCATTCCAGTCATTAAATATTATATTCCAGCTAGCAGGAATTTGATTTTTTTTTCAGGGCAGGACCACTAAAAACTTGAGTGCTGTTTGATAAGCAGAGATCCAAGCACAGTGAATGATGTGGTGCCATGAACTCTTTTATGGCTTCCAGTTCTTCCTCTAAAACACACACAGGGATGGACGTGGGGATGCTCTCAGCATCTGTGTCCTTGTGCACCCCAGCATCCCACGGAGATCTCCAGAGCAGGCTGGAATCACGAGGCTGATGGTGCAGCTCAAGTGCCATTTGAGATGCTTATTTTGAAGTGCTGCAAGTTTGCAAGCAACTTCCCTGGCTCAATTCCCCTCCCACATAAACTCCACAATCTCTTTACAGAGTAATTTTTCCGTGAGATTTTAAGAGAACTACTCCACAGCAGCATTAAACTCTACTCCTACTTTTATTTAAATTAATCCTGATAAATCAAGTTATAATTCCTTCCTGCATCAGGGTTTTTTGGTTTTTTTTTTCCATTCAATTTATGGCAATTGCAAATTTATGTAATTATCTGTGTTTATGTCACTTAAGACTGTGCTGGTGTTAGTGCTGTGTTGTAGTCAAATAATTTTGTAGTGTTTTAAATACAAGTCAGCAAGCACTGAGCACACTTGATTTCCCTCCTTTTTTCTTTTAATTTTGCCTTCTCATTTGCTCTTTCTGGACTTTTAATTAGGAAAGGCTCATCACTGACATCACGAGATTCAGCAGCACCTTGATTTTATTTCTCAGTAACAAGTTCCAGGATAATTTGGTAAAGGCTGAGCAAGTTTTGTGTGCTACATTCATTAATTTTTCTGAGCAGTGGTGTGACCGTTGCTATTTTGGAAGGAAATGTGCAATTGAATGGAAGCATCACATGTTGAGAGTTCCTAGAGTGGGAGATGATTCTGTGTTTGACTATTTGGTGCAGTCTGGAGTGTCTGGTCAGTGCAGAGCAGCTTTCTAATACCTGGAATAACCTTTTTCTACCATTTACCCATTCACCAACACAGAATTTCTACTGCCTCATCACGCTACTCAACTTGAACTGGTAGATTGAATGATGTAAATGTGAAAATTAAAACACAGTGAGATAAATAAACTCCTATCATACATATACATGGCACATATCTTGAGATATGTTACCAAACCACTGTGTTTTTTCATCTGGCATAAATCTGTCACTGCCTTTGCTTTCCTGTACTATTTCTAGAATCAACTACACTTAATATGCCTTCCATTGCCACTAGATTCCACCAGAGTCCGTTCACTTCTGCCACAAAAAAAACCTGAACAGAAGAATTGCACTAAGAATCAGAAATAAAATTAATGGAAATTCATGTAAATTTAAAAAGTTAGAAAGGTTCTTGAGAACTTTCATCTGAGAGGCAGAAATAAATGTCTTGAGTTCTGTTCACCAGCGAGAACAGAAATGTAGTTAGCATTTTTCCTGTTCTAGCTGTTCTCAATGCTGTCATAAATCATAGGGGTTTTTTGGGCCTTATAAGTGTACATTATAAAACAAGACAGAGGAGGTTATGCAAGTTAAGTAGCAGGAATGCTGTTAGCTGTAAAAAACCCTGGCACAGAAACTCCCAGGGATTTCAGAGGCAGAGGGGCCGTGAAAACAGAGTCTGACCAAATATTTGAGTTAGAAATTCACAGATTTTGGGGCACAGATCAATAGCTTGAAGGCCGAGGTGTGGTCATAGCAGCTGTATAAAAATCAAGATTTTTCTTTATATTCATTATATTATATTTCATTATCATCATTAAAGATTAGCAGCTTCATCTCTGAAATTCTTGACAACTCCATCAGACCTTACAGTATTAATCTGCCCATAAACCTTCTTTCTGTGTGTTTTTTCAGCGTGAAAACCAAACCCAGTTTATACTGAAGAGTTTGCTTCAACTCATTTGAATGCCAAAGATGATCTGTGATGTAATTGGAGAGCACACACGGACGCTCGTATTTGGAATAAATGGAAAAATTGAAATGATTGGAGGCTGCATTCTGCTTTTACTGAAAGCAACAGAGGAAAGAGGCCAAAATTAAAGGAGAAACCAAAGAGCATGTGCCCGTGTGAGTTAGTCTCTGCCTGTGTACATCCTTTGAGATAACCTGCCTCTGGGCACGAAAGAATAGCTGCACTTGTGGCAGGGACGCGAGAAAAGACTTTCCATTTAACAATTCATCAGCTGAAAGTAACAGAACGTTACATAATCAGATTATTTTCATAAACTATTGGTAACTTAGTGATTATTTAGCTTTTTATGCTGGCTGGGTTTTGTTGGTCGAAAATCTGTTAGAAATGCATAGTTCACACTAACTCATTTTAGTGGCCACAATGATTTACCCCACTCTTTATGTTCTGTCTCGATGGTGATTAGTAAATATGTTCTCAGTAATGAGTTTTTGCTGAAGATTGAGATATCACAGAATAATTTTCTGCAGTTCTGGATGATGATGCCAGCATTTTCAGAGCTGTTAATTCCTTGTATTTCCCTGCACAACCGCGCTGTTATCTCTGCTCCGGTGAGATAAGGAGAAAAACCAAAGAACATGTCGATTGAGAGAAACCCAAACTGAGAGCTAACAAGCTTCTTCCCACGGGTTTTTTACCTCAAAAACCACTTTTCCAGCTGACTTCCCCAACACTCACCTGCATCCCTGACTGCGGGGCTCAGAGAGGCTCCGTGCATTTGTTTGCAAGTTATCTCACAAGGATAATTTATCTCACGTTGGCAAATTTTGTGTCAGTCGCTGAGAATTTCACGGTGGCTCAGCAGGAACCTGTGCAAAACATGGCCAGTGTGGAGGCTGGCATCACTGAGAAGCTGTTCTGGCCACGTGGGGTCTCCTGGGGGAATGGAGGCAAAAGCAGGGGAGCTGCTGCAAACCCTCAAAAACTGATCAGGCTTTTTTTGTGGGTGGCCATGGGAAAGACAGCAGTGCTATTGCCTCTGCCTGGGCTTGGCTCTGTGCTGCAGAAAACAGGTAATTAAATTATGGGACTGTTCAGGCACGCTGGGTTTCTCAGATGCCCCAGGAGAGATTGGTAGCAGATTGCTATTAGGGGAGCTGCTCCTAAAAATCAATTAGCTGATCGCTGAGAGTGATAGTAACAGAATGTGAGAGAATTTTTCCCAAAGGCTGTGGATGAAAAGGCTTGGGAACAGCTACGTCTCTGCAGGTGTCCATCTGGGCAAAGCTAAGGGAAATTGAATTTGGAATTGAGTGCAGGAAACAAGGTCTGGGGTTCAATGTGGTTTCTGAGTATTTTGCAGAAAAGTTAACAAATAGTGGCTTTTAGAGACCTTCCCGAGAAGGATCCAGATGCAAGGTGACAGCTGTGATTAGGAGGTGTGACAGACGGTCCCTGGGGAGTCTGAGCCTGGGCACCTTCAGAGGATTTTGTTCTACACATGCCTGTAGTAGCTGGGGTTGCAGACCTCTCCCAGAGCCAGCCTGAGCTCCACCAGAGCTCCAGGAGTGGCTGAAGTGACCCAAAGATGTGTGACTGAGAAAAGGGATATCTGAAACAGTAAAGTGCTCTCCAAAAGTGCTCGTGGTTAGATAATGAAGCCAACACAGCCAGTTCCTCTGGAATGCTCCTTGTACTCAATGGGAATTTATATCACACACTTCAGGAATAAGCACCCAGATGATTTTGATTCCAGATTTAAAGAATGCTTTATTTTATCTCTGGAATTCATATGGCCTCTAAATAATTTGGAGACTATAAAGATGCTGGGATACTCAGCTTTACAAGTACTATTGAACCTGTTGCAATCAATAGCAATGATTTTCAGCTTGGTGTTTGTTGTCCCTGTCTAAATGTGCTCGAAGTTAAAGTTATATATAAAGTTATATATAGAATTCCAAAACCTCCACCAGGAATATACCTCTGAATGTTTAATTTGCATTTGTTGATGTGCTGTCTCTGTCCATACGTAATCTGCATCAGATTAATTTAAAAATAAATTCCCTTTATGTCAGAAAGATCTTGGGGGATAAATCTCACAACATGGTTGAGGGTTAGTTCTACACAAAACTCTTTCAGAAGCTTTGTATTTGGGACATCAGTGTCTGGGACTGGAACTCCAAAAGCAATTTTCATCATTTAAAACTAACTCTGGTGGACAGCAGCGGCTGTCAGAAAAAGAGGCTGTGCAAGGCCTGGGAAGGGAAGTGTGCCCAGGAACTGTGTGCCAGGAATGTTCAGGTTGGTGTCCTACCTGGGTGGGCTTTCTCTTCCTGCCAGAACAGAGACTCCTGCTTCAGAAATGAACATCACAAAAGAAATAAAATGATAAAATGAATCTTACGAGATGCTGAACTTTTTTTGTGCCAGCTGAACAAACACTTTGTAGCCCGTGTTCTCGGTGTGATTGGACTGGATCCTGGAACTTTTGTGATGGGTTGGATCAGGAGCAGGCAGCACCTTCCAGGATCAGTCCTCGTGTTTGCACAGAGCGTTCCTGAGCAGCTAAAGCAACGAAAACATGGACGGCAGCCTGCCGCAAGTAAATTAATAATACACATAAAACAGTCACATCTATTCATGTGTCCTGTCTTCTAAAGGTTTCTGGTAGCATTATGGAAAAAATGGTTAGGACAAGAGAACGAGAGCCATGCCCACGTGAATGCTGCACTGCTGGTGTGCTGCAGATTTGAATGCACAGTGAAAAACCAACTTCAAGAAGACAGGGAGGTACTTGCAGTCTCCTGTTCCTGTACATTCGAGCCCCTTTTCCTCTGTGAAAGTACTTAAAAATGACCTTATTCACTGTGTCATGAAGTGCTCAGAAACCATTGTAATAAGGATTATCTAATTACACCCTCTGATAGCATTCCAGATCAAAAACATACAGAATATGGGGATGATTTGGACATACACAAAAAAAGATTCATATTAATGCAGTATGAACAGACGTGTCCAGGTTTTGGCTGGCTCAAAACTGCTGTCTGCTCTGAAGTTTTCTCTACTAGTTTGTGTTTTATTGACTTAGAGACCCATGAGATCTTTCCATCCTCTGGACAACGAGGGCTTCAGGCTTGTTCATACACAACCCTGCCTTTTGTTGCTGAACTTACAGAGCAAAATTTGCTTTTTAAAATCTTGTGAGGAAGCACGTGGATGGAAACAGCGAGGAATTAATTCAACGGGAAGCTTATTTTAAAGATAAGGGAATGCGTACCTGACTAAATACGTAGTGTAAATAATGAAAGCTATATCTGTAATATAAACTATAATAATGTAGCTTAGGCTGAGCCTGCCTGGGGGTCCTGCAAGAGCTGTGCTCCGTGTGTGTCCCGTGGGAGCAGCAGAAACCAGCAGAGGTTCTGCATTTCATTACAGCTTTAGACGATTTTGTAGATCTCATGCCTGCTGGGGTAAGAGGCTGGCCTCACACGGCTTTCTGAGCTGAGACGTGGTGTAAACACGTTTCTTTGGCTGGAGTTTTCTCGGTGTTTTCCGTGATGCTGGGTGTTCCTGTCCGGATGAGCAGGCAGCTGGCAACTCGTGTGTGCTGTGAGCAAATGCACGGCGAGGCATCCCCAGCCCTGCTGGAAACGGATCCAGGCCAGGTGTCACAATGCTGATGTTCTGAGGGAAGGGGATAGAAACTTCCTTTTCTGTTTGCTTTGTTTGTTTCTATCCGCCCAAGATGCTGCAGAGGTTATGTCCCGCGTTTAGGCGGTTGATGAAATATTTCGTTTAATACGTGTTCTGAAAGCCTGTCAAGCATTGCAGGATCCAGAATCCAGTGTCCTCCCCTTGCTCTCTTTTACTTACCTGACACCTAATCACTAAAACTTTATACATTATTTGTTGTCCTGTGTTAGCAGGATGTGCTGTGCTAAGAAGAGCTGCGCAAGATCAGAAACTCAGGATTAGTTTAGCTAATTTCTCTGATTATTTCATAAAAATAGGAATCAAAACCAACTATTTTTCCAGCAGCACGAGGAATACCGTGGCAACTCCTATCAGCATTTCATTTTTGTAGCAGACAGATGTAGAGGGAACTTTGCTACAGCTGCTGAATGTGCTTAAGCTAAAATCCTTGGTGATTTCTTTTCTTAGTTTTTTCACACCCAAAACCAGGACGTGGAAATTTCCACCACTGAGGATGTCCACAGTGCTAATGGGTTAAGCACTGAATAAAGCTAAAATCTTCTTGATGTCTGTAATTATTTTGTTCATTCTAAGGATTCTGTAATCAATAAATACATTTTTAATTCTGCTGGTGCACTTTCTTTGGGTTTCCTGCTCCTCAAAAGTATGGGATTGCTTGGTAGTGTTTTTAAATTATTGTAAATATCTCCCTCTTTTTTTAAAAAATTTTTTCTTATTTTAAGGAAATGGTAATAGAGGAATAATTGAAAATACATCCACATATATAAATAGCACCATAGCAGGTGTTACAACACTCCTTTAAACTTCCTGTCAGTATCATACACTTTGGCTTTATTGCTCTGCTCCTTCCTACATGAATTCCCTACGCTTTCAAGTCTCAGAGGGTGGAATTATGCACTAACAGTGCTCAGGGGGCCCCTGCTAGTCTTTGATTGTGATCTTTTCTGGGTCAGATTAATAATTCATACAATATTCCTCTGTGGAAAGAAATATGTCGCCCGCCATCTCCTGTCACCTTTTTAAGGTTTGTTTTGAGCCAAATATGAGTTCACTCGAGGATTAAATTTCAGAAAAAGGATAATTACTGGGTCATACGAGCAGGCACCAAGTAAAAAGCATTCTAAAGTTGGATGTGTTTTCTGGATTTTCAGTTATTAGACTGTGGAGCACCTTCTCATGGAAAATGATGGAATATCCATTACATGAGGCACTTAAAATGCGATTGATAACTTCTGACACGGAAAAAAAAATATCACTGTGGGGAATAAATTTTATCTGTGGAAAAGCTGTAGAGACAAATAAAATTTGCAACATATTTGAGGGAAGCAATGCATTTTTCATGCATCCTTTATCTGGTTGCTTTAGGCCATTTCATTACTCACAAGATCTTGTTCACGTTCTTTGGGATACGAAAGTTACTTGATGTAGATTCCATATGTTTTGGATTTAAAAGCCGGTGTTTGATTTAAGAAAACAATGTATCGGTTTACCTCAATTTGTAACTAAGTGAGGAAATGGGGAGAAACTCCTTGTGTATATAACATCCATGGCTTGAGCATCCCTTCCTGCAGGGAGCAGATGAAGACAAGAGGGTTGCCCATCCCAGGACATGGCAATGCTTGCTGGAATTCCTGTCAAATCATGGAATTTCGTGTGACCCTGGGAAAGTCACCACTGTTTTACTTCTCTGCCTACGTGGCCAAATCTGAGGAGAAACCTGTTAATCTGATTTACTCTGTACTAGAAACATTGCACTATGTGTGTTCCTCTTCTCCTAGAGCCATGGCCCTGACATGGAAGAAGGCTTCTGCTTCAAAGCAGTCATGCTCCACTCTTTAGCTAAAGAAAATAGGAATTTAACTTCACGTTAAATCTCAGTATCCAAGTCTAAAATGATTTGGAACACTTTAAATTGAATCAAATAACTGGAGTATGAATGAGACCGCAGCGCCGAGTGAAAGTCTTGCTGCCTTTTGTTTGAAAGAGAAATGAATGTATGGAGGGTAATAATGTTAATATTTTCTGCACAGATAGCTGATGAGAACTGTGCTTTTCTTTCACATTCTAACAGCCTGGGCGAGATTAGTTTCTAAAATATCAGCAGGGATTGCTGCATAAAACATACCGACATAGGAGGGGCATAGAATTCCTCTCTTTTTAAATGGTATGGATATGTGGATAAATCACAGATGAGGGACTGAAACGTTTTAATTTAGAGGTGTGAACAGGTAGCTAGGGCTAAATTACTCTTTGAGGTGCAGATTTCAGTCGCACTGAGAGAATGGCAATACAGCTTGCGAGGGAAGTATTAAGCACAAAGAAATTTGCGTAGAGATGGAAAAGCCTAATCATATATGTAAGTACTTAATCTGTGGCAGAGCTCGAGACAGCTTAGGCTGCATCTGGAAGAAAAGGACGTGGGCTTTGAGATTATCTGCTCCAAGGAGAAGCCAGGACTTTTTTTGGAGACTAAAAGCAGCAGCACCTGGTTGGCATGAGCTGGAGCTGAAGGTATCCTTAACCATAGCTTCCAAAGAATTGGTCTGGGGAGAACTGCCAGTGCTTGCTGTGCTCCTGGCTCCAAATCCTTCACCCTGTTCTTAAATTCTCACTGTTCCAGGAGGGTGGGAAACAACTGCTGTGAAATTTGCCCTGCCAGCGTTGTGTTCTCTGAGGGTTGCTCTGAGCTGGGAGAATCCTGTTTTTTCTCAGAGAGGTTTGAGAGCTTTCTGCAGGGATTTAGCTCACACAGCTTTGCCTCACACCAAGAGAAACTCTGCCTTGCTGCTCCTCGCTCTGGCTGGACTGGATGCAGAAGCAAGGTTTGTGTTGGAAACAGTAAAGGATGCTGTGGGTCAAGTCCCTAGTGATTCATCAAAATACATGTGTGGTATGGAAAAATGAGGGTTTTTTCACTACGACCCCTGTGTCTTTGTTACTTCCTTCAGTGCTCGTGTAGAACTACAATTATCATCCCTTTAAAGTCGATGAACACACTGGAAAAGCACAAAGCTCTCTCTCTCTCCTGTTCTTGGTCCTCTCTTTTACAAGCATTTTGTGTTTTATACCAGATATGGTAATTCTGTTTAGAGGACAGCAACATTATGATGATTATATGGTTCTATTGCAGTCAGTAAATCTTCTGAATAGATTGTTACAATATTTTATATCAAAATGCAACAGGAGCAAAATACAGTCAAGCCTTTTTACTTTATCAGAAGGCAGCCAATACATTACTGAAATCAGGTACCTTGACATCACATAAAAGAGGCAGCTTCGATTACAACTTTCTCCAATGCATTTTATTCAAAGCAGAATATTTCAATGAAATACAGAAAAGTATTTACTAGGACTGCAATTTGTGTAGGAAAAGCAGTGTTGTCAAAAAGCTCGGAGCTAGCAAATCAATCTTAGCTGTAATGGCTGAGATGCTTTCACCCTTCAGAATACAGAATCCATTTTCAGAAGAGTTCTAATGATTATCACCACACCACCAGCACACATTTCAGGAGAAAAATGAAAACCACAGGATTTCTACCCCGTTGCAATTTTTTTCTGACTTGTGCATTTGCTGTGCTTCAAGAAAATTTTACCATGTGGCTAATATATAATTTCAGAGTGTCACAGTGTAATCCACAAGGCTCAAACAGTAAATTCACCCCTCGAGTTATTGTAATGTGTTTTCTCTAGAAGAAGCTGCCTTGCTGTGATGTTTAACAAAACCCAGACCCAAGAAACAAATAAGCCAATAGGGGAAAAAAAAAAAAAGAAATGAGGGGTTGGAGGTGGTCAGAGTTTTTTCACAGGACACCTATCTTTTTTTCTTTTCTGAGTGTAGAGTCAATAGGTTTCCCTGTTTTTAAAATTTTGTTGGTGTCAGTTAAAAAACAGATATCTTTTATAAGAGAACACGATTTTATTTCTAATTCTAAAGGCTGTCACTCAAAACTACGGCTCGTCATGTTCTAAAATCTATCCTCACTTTTCATTTGCCTGAAAATGTGAGAATAAATAAAACCGAAGAAATGTTCATACCCAACCTTGTTTTGCAGTTTGTTCCCACCATTATTAGTGCTTCTGTTTCAGGCTGAGATTCTGGGATGAAATTTTGTGGGAAAGGAATAAACTGTGTTTCTGTAGCACTGCCAGGATAGATGGCAGAATTAATTCCATGTAGACCTACTGTGCTGGATGATATTTTGCTTAGTGAAGACATGCTGCTCAAGATCAGTGATTATTACTCAGTCTGTAGAAGAGGAAAAATCCTAAATTCTTGCCTCCCAATGCTGTCTGTTCTTTGATAAAATTATTGGTTAAACATGCTTACACATAAAACAGGTTTTCCCACATCTCATGATTCAACATTATCTTTGAAATTAAGGTTCTATTTACAAAATTTGATCTGATCCCACCAAAAGAGTAGGTTAAGAGAATCCCAGAATCATTAAAAAATCAAGAAGTACTGTGCACTTGATTTCTTAACAAGGAGTACATTTGATGGATGATGTGCAGTCTTAGGTGAAAAGGGACTGCTATTTATTTGGTATTATTTGGTATTATCACCATATTGTAAGAACAATATTTTCATATCGCAAAAATTTATTCCTGATAGAATGAACAGATTTGGGGTTTTATTTCACTTTGATCAGGATTTGTGACATTTTTGTCATTTTGTGATTTTATTTAACGCTTGCTTTCTATATTTGCGCCCTGTTTTCTTTGCACACTATTTTTTATTCGGACTAACAAATTGTCTTTGGAAAATTTCACAGCTGTAAATTTGGGATCAATAGACTTAGACACATGAAAATAAGATGTGAATACCTTAAATGCACTTTTAAATTATCTGACACTCTTCATCTCTGCTGGTTTCATTGATGACTAGGTCTGAAAACTTACTAGATACATCTTGAAAAGTATTTGAAATTGCCTTTTAGTTCATATTCTAAAATTATCAGAAAGTTTTCTGGTTTATGAGGAACGTATTCAAATGGCAGCAAATTGTAAATGTGTACAAGAATTTTAATCATACATTTTAAAAATTGAACTAACCGATAAAGTGAAACCAAAAAAGTAAAACCAGAAAAGTAAAAGCAAAAGCATCTTATGAGTTCAACAGACTAAGGAGGAAGGCAGCTCTCCTGTCTGACTGCTGAGAGAAGAAAATGTGTATTTAAAAATGTTGGGTGTAATTTATCTTGGAACATATGTCAGTTGAGACAAGATGACACATCCGTTAAAGAGAATATCCAAATTGCTGCTCACAATATAAAAGTCACAGCTCTGTTCCAGCAGATCTGTTTAATGTCTTCCACGAGTAATGTTTCAAGAAATATTATGCCCTTATTGGTGGTGAATGTGCTGGTTTACAGCTCTGGTGTCCAGGCACTTGGCTTTCATTGAGAAAATTTGTTTGGATCAGATTTTTCCTGTCAAAGAGGACAATATTTGGTCTCTGACTTCCTGCATATGTCTGATATGGATAGGCAAGAAGCAAGTAGTGATCATAACATTGTATATTTTTGCTCTTTACTGAATTTTTCACGAATCTCTATCTTTCTGCCTTCCTGAGCTCTTTATCACCTATTTGCTACCACGCTGAAACTTTCTGCAGCTTCTGCTAGTATGTAGAATAATGTTTAAGCTGCAGACTTTGGCATGAATGTGATTGTCAACACTGAATGCTGCTGTTTGGGGTTCCAGAAGTGAGTTAGCCACAGCAGCAAGGACAGGCTGTTTGATCATTAAGCAATGATGTGTGGTGAATTCTTTTCTGGTTTTTTAATAATTCTTACTGTTAAACAAGCAGTTGCGTGGCAGCATTGCTAATCATCTTCTGTTCTATTTGCACTTCAGAACTAATTGTAGTAAAATCAGGGCTGTTTTTCTGCAAGGGATCTCAGAACATTTTGTTACGTGACTTTTTTTGCGTTGCGCAAATAGAAAGTTTATCTGTATTTGTCCTAATTAGGATTATTCCTCGAGACCCGTCCTTTGCATATTCAAATCAGAGCATTGTGACCTACTGGCCTGTTTTAAAAGAAAAGAAAATGAGGTGGAGCTGCCACCACGGTGAAAACCTATCAAGAAGTACGTGTTTCTTTTATTTATATGCAATGATGTGCTGAGATGTATTGAAGCTAATTGGCTTCCTTTGAGAAGCGGGTTCAGACGATTAAAGGAAGGTGTAAATTATCAGGAATACAAAGGCTCTTGGTAGATCCAACAATCAGGCACAGCTCATTTCATCTGGAGTGTTAGAGGCACATAACAGCTTTTAGCCTGAGTGATTAATCCCTCGAGGTTTCTGTTGGGAAGCACAGATCCTTTCCCAAGACCTTGCTAATAATAACATGTCATCAGATCCACACCTCAACACAGGGATGGAGACTAAAAAGTTACCAGAATTATTTCCCTGCACCCCTTAATGAAGGCAATGTGCACAGAGAGAAGGTGCAGAAAGTTTCAGAAATTCAGAATTCAGCTTCAGTCCATATAATCAAGCAGGGAGTAGTGTCAAATCAGAAGCAGAGTGTTCATCTGATGAAACACACTTCTCTCCACAAATCGTTGATTAATCTTTTCTAATGAGAGCTGGCTTGGGATAGTAGCCAAGAAAAGCCACTGTTTCCTTCACTGAAAGTTTAAATAAAAGCAAATGTCTTTATTCAAATCCACTTATGGTGCAAGAAAAATTAGTTTTTATCGTTGCAAATTCAGAAAGGTTTGAAGAGAAAAAAAATATTTCTGTGCTGTTTTGTTTTTTTTTTTAATCTAGTGATAAAAAGTCAAAGCTGAAGATTTCCCTTCTATAAATTCAATTTAAAATATCAGAATGAGAGCTATTCCTCCATAATCGTTACTTTTGGACACACAGTAATATGTATTGGCTGAAAAAAATACAGACGGCACGAAGAATTTTTTCACCAGATAACTACATTGCTGAAACTCCAGAAGGTTCAAACTGAAGTGTTTGAAAACCATCCTGAAGGCTAATTGTGTTTCCTGGAGCCCCAAGGGAACACATGATGTCTCCATGGCAACCGCTCTTTACTTTTTTATTTAGAAAAGTGTTTATGCATCAGACTTCACATATTGTCAGGTATAGGGAAAACGTAACACTGGAGGGTTTTAATAGTCAGCAGCTTTTCCTTCTCCAGTATTGCCCTTCGTGTGGATGTTATAGTTGTGTTTTCTGGTCTTAACTTCATTTTCATAACGAGGTGGTCATTACATTACAAAACACTCACCTGATAACAACAACAACAAAAAAGATGTCTCATTTTCTTGCACTACTGCAGTGGCAATTCAGCAGATTTGAGCTGCCCTTCATTTGTGTGCAAGTTTCATGTAAATTCAGCAGAGGTGCCAGAGCTGTGGCAGGGATTGACATCGGTACCAAATCCAAGCATGACGAACCAGATTATTTTTGGCTTTTTTAATCCACACCACGCGATTGCTACCTGGCCGCTTCACTGACTACAAACTGGTGCAGAATTAGGTCTAAAATACTGAAAAGGGACCCCAAGTCCCTGGGAGTGGACGGTAACCTGCTCTCTCTGATGTTCAGGCTGGCATATTCAGCAGATCAACCCCTAGAGTCTGCATTTGCCTTTCAAATGAACTCACGAAATGAACGCAAGCAGCTCATTGCGCCTCTGCAACTCAGCTCCTGCATCCACAGGTGGCATTAATGGTTTGTTTTCCCAAACCAATTCAACACCTGCACTTTTGGAAAGAGATGAGTTGCAGCTCAAGGCTTTTGCCTCTTGCTGCACACAAGCCCTCTTGCTTTCTGGAAGTATTTTGGCACCGTCAGTCCTTGCCTGTTAGTGTTTATCTGCACTGATGGTCCCAGGGCTCTGTGGCCATCTCAGACACCTGCACAGCTCTTGCAGCTGCAGTCGTTCTAGAGGCTTACTCAGCAGTTTAATTTCACCTGCTCGTTTTTGTCAACCCAGCCTTTCTGCTAGAATTGTATTTCTTTGTGTTTCTCCAAGACCTGGTTGGAGAGCTCCTGGCCAGCTGTCAGTACCTGCACTTTAGCTCACAGCTAAACTTGTGCCAGCACAGTTAAGAGATCTATTTAACCTGTTGAGGGCCCCTCCAAACCTATTTCTACACCTTTCTGGTACTTTTCAATAAGGTATGACTTTAAATTCTTAAATTAAAAATCTTCAAAATCTTAAATTTAAATTCTTTGAATTATTTTTAAATTCTTACTTTGCTGACAGTTTTTTTTCCCTTCGAACATCGGAGTTTGAAGTTAGCGTGCACAAAACTCCCCTCAATGGCAGGCTTTAAAGCAGGAATTGATTTAGATGCCTTATGGAATGGAAGTCTGTCCTCTCAGTGTCCCATTCTGGTTCTTCACCCTCTCCTTGGGGAGCACGAGCCCAGCACGGTGATGACCAAACTGCTGCTATTGCTGTGGCGGTGTTTTGATGCATCAGTGAGGAATGTTTTTAAGAACATTTCCTATTGTTTCAATCAAGGAACAGCAAAACTGCTGTGTGACCTTGACCAAAAATAAAACGCTTCAAAGACCTAATATAGAGAAAGCAGCTCCCAGAAAGTTTAGAGAGGATAAATTGCTGGTCCAGAATAATCAACCCGTGATGATCACATCTATAAAGAATTTATGATGGGTTTTTATGGAAAATATACAAACAAAACCCTTGCCCCAACTGTGCAACAGTAATAATTAATTTATCAGTGGCATCTGGACAATAACAAACTGCTAGTCTAAGCTGTGGCTTGTACTGAGAAGAACTTTCAGTCTCCCGTGCTAGAGGAAATAGTGGAAAGCAGAATTTGGCGTGCATTGTGTGCCAGCTGATCCAGGCATTCAGCTGCTTCCATTCAAACAGGTAAAAAACTCGTTTGTGGTTCTCACTTGCACGAAAAGCACACTCATAAATGTGTATATTGCCATGGAACTGAGCACCAACTCGTTGTTACCAGCTGGCAGGAGAGGAAAGCATTGGCTTAAAACGTGTTTGTTGTGGTCTTTTGGGATTTGTTTTTCCCAACAGAGGTAGTGAGCAAGAACGTGCTGCAGTGGCTGCATCCCATTCATAACAGCATTTCTTTTCCCAAAACCTAATAGCAACAGCCTTGGTGATATTTAGGTGATGTTTACCTTTAATATCACCGAAGACATGGGCTATAATTTCCCAGGAATATTACAAACACATAATAACAGCCCCTGCTGGAGACTCTCAGACCTTTTTCATCTAATTGAGATCTGTTCATGTGCCTCACTTATTACAGAAGACGTTTCTTGTATCTGGCATCTCCATCTCTGAAGTCTTCCTTTAGATCAGGAGCATTCTGAGCTGAGGCTTTGGCTTTTGTTTTTATAAAAAAAAAAAAGAAACATGATCTGCTGTAGGAGCTTTTGGGGCTCCTAAAGAAGCCCAAAGAGAACACGGGAGTTGCACACTATTTATCAGATGGATAATTGTAAAAACCATAATGCTGACTGCACACCTCCTAAAGACTCATGTCTGCAGGCAGAAACCCTGGCAGGAAAAATCTGGCTGCTTCTGGTGCATTCTCAGTGCAGAATAACAGTAGTACAACAAAACAACAGAGAATCTGCTTTCAGAATTAACATTGGTATCCACTTTAGGTATTTTTAGTGATCCTAATGGGTTCTATGTCTATAGAAATGCTGGGGTTTGTCCCTTGTATTATACAGGATGTTTCCAAAATGAAAGAAAAAATTAAATTGTGTGAAAAATTAGTGAAAATGAGAAGCCTTCCTGAATGCATAATCCTCTCCTGGTAGCAGCTTTAACTCCTTTGGTGGAAGTCCAGTCCCAGAAACACAAATGTTGGCTTCAGCCAGCATTTGAGGCACAGCTCTCGCTCTGTGCAGAGCCCTCTAGGCTTAATCTGAAACAGGCAGAAGTTGAGTAGTCGATGGAAATCTCTCTTTCTTGAGTAATATTTGTATCAGGTAGGATGTTTCAAATTAAGGATTCTGATACTGATTAAAACATAAGCATGGGAGGCACAAGGAAGAATGACCATTGAAAAATAATGCAGATATGAATGGATCGGATCTGAGTTGGAGATATTGGAAAAATCAAAATTATACTAAATAAGAGTATAACCTCCTTTTTTTCCAAGCAAAAGCCTCTGTGGATTGCAAACAAACAGCACTAAACTGTGGGGCAGTAATTGTGGGAGAGTTGTGAAAGATGGGAACAGGAAAATGCAGAAAATGCAAAAGAGTGGTTACAGTTTCTTTTCTCCATCACTTTATTGGTTTTACATTCCTTTTGCCCAGGTAGCAAAACGATAAATTAATTTCTATGATTTCCAGTAATTGACCAATAACCTTAAAGAGACTTGTCAATGTTATGTTTTGGAGGAGGTTTATGGAAGAAATGTAATTATGTGGTAACAACTGGATGTTTGCTTGGAAACAGAACCCCTGAAGAACCTTCAGCACTCCTGCCATTATTCCACATAATTCATGGGTGCAGAAATACCAGGGATTGCAACCAAAGACAGGGAACGAGCAGTAGGAATAGATTAACTCATAAGAAGAAAAAAAATCTGATTTCCATAAAAAGACATCAATTTAAAAAAATGGCAGCAGAGGAAACACTGAACTCAGAGAAGCAGATTGCTTTTTCTGGCTGTATTTTTAGCACTTTTCATGGGTGACAATTACTGTGGAAAAACAGCTTCTGCATACATTTTTTTCTCAATATTATGTGTGTGTAAGTACAAACATACATACAGGGCTAATAGTGAAAGATTCAGTCATTTAGTGCATACATTAATTCCTATTTAAATTTTATTTGCTCACAGCTTTTAAAGCTATGTTTCTCTAGAAAGGTAATGAAAAATTGTTTTTTCGCTAGTTACAAATATCATCTCCTAATTAAACCTTCCTGGGGTTGTTTATTCTGTACCACAGAGGCACATAAAAGCTGATATTTTCCATTCTCCTTTTTGGTAAAGAAACAAGAATATTTCTCCTGATGTGCCTGGGGATGAAATGGGGAATCAGAAGACCCAACTGATCCCACATTCCTTTGAAGGTGCCACAACATCCTGGTGCAGGTCAGGGTTTAAGGAGCACAGCAGAGTCCTCAATGCACAGTTTGCACTTTTCACTTCTGAAACCTTCTTCTTTGCTATTGTAGATATATTGATTAAACGGAGAATATGAAGAAAACTTGTTCCTCCTGTTTACCAGCCCAGGAAGAAGCCACTCATATGCACACATGTGAGTAGTAGTCCAGTTAAACCAAGTAAATAATGAATTTGATTGATTCAAGGATAATGGAAACCACAACATTTTGGTTTCTTAGCATCAGACACAATGGAAGCTAACAGAATTTTCCAGGGGAAGCAGACTGGAGATTTTGATGCAGGTTAATCTTGAGAACCAATACAGGCTGAATAAACTAAAGCAGCATTTCATAAACAGCAATTTCAGTTTATTAGGTAGAGTGGTTTAATTTCGGCATCCTGAAATAACAGATGAGACACTTTGCTCCATTTTCATTTCTATATGTATTTATATGGCTCTGCTTTTTTGTTTCATTTGTGTTGGAGCCTTTGCAGATCTTCTTTGACAACCCATTAAAGCTGTCAGGATTTTTTTCTACATCATTGCCTTTAATTCTAGTCCTGTCTCATTTTTTCCCATCACGTTTTTCCCCTCCTCTCCATCTCTCTTGCTGTTGTCTACTTTTTTTCTTTACGGCCCTCTTGCTGCTTTGCTTTCTGATTCATTATTTGAAGTAAAACTTTGTCCATATGATGAAGAATCAAAGGCGTGAATAACATGATGTATTCTTTCCTCAAATACAGAAATTTATCCCAAATTGCGGGCAGGAGCTTCTGAGTAATGTGGTTTAAGAGTATCAGTTGCATGCCTGTGTTTTCAGCAGAACATTGATTACCTCTCTGATAATGTTGTTCAAACTCAAAAAGACTGTCAGTAATGTAGGAAAGATAAGATAAATGGAAGACCTCTCTGAATTTGATGTGAGGACAAAGCACACTGGAACAAAATAAAATCCCTTAATAGCAAAGCCTTGTAAAAATAAATAAGGCTAAAAGCTGGGGGTGTGTTTATTACGGCGTGTGTTGCAGAGGCTCAACACTTTGATATTTTTACTTGTGATCTCTTGAATAACTGGGAAATACATCAAATAAATGCTGTTTGTATCTAATATAGACAGAAGATAAATAGATTTAAAGTGTCTAGAGTAATGGGAGCTGTTTGCAAACCACGCCCCTGAATTTGTTGCACTTAGATGGGTCAAGATTTTCAGAAGTAATGAGTAACCCTGAGTGTCTACATTCTGATGTCACAAGGGGACTTGCTCTAAGCTCTCGCTGTAAATTATATTCGTCTCTTTCCTTAAACGTATTCCCAGCCAGGCACCAAAAATAGAAGCCAGCTGAATCAGTAAAACCTGATAATTTTGCTTTAAAAGGAATTCTTATAGAGAAAATTCTCATAGAGAAAATTCTCAGCCTCCTCACCTGGGGGATTCTGATGGGGAAGGGTCAGGATGAGGGGTTTTGTAACGAGACAATGGGGTTAACAAGAAGAACCAGTGATGCCTTTTCCCTGGTCTTAGAAAAGGAAAGCCAGACATGGTTAAGGGGGAAAGGGATTTTACCTCGATATTTTAATGGGATCCTTATCAGTGCACCCCTTTGCCAAGGTGGGACGCGTGGCAATGCACACCCCAGGGTAAATCACATATACAATTTATAGACCTTACACATTAGCATATCTAACAAGGGTTCCCAATAAAGGGGTTTGGGTGGATGGTGTGATACTCTCCTCACCTATGGAATTCCCTCCTGGATGGGCCAATCTCTAGTTTACAGGATATGTTCTAGAAGGGCACCTTGGCTCCCCAAGATATTGGGATGTTTGGTCTCCTGGCCTCACGGCTTCTGGGCTGTTTGGTCTCTTGGCTAAACAGAACCCTAGGACTGTGCTAAATTATCAGACTTAAAGAATTACAAGTAGGCTGCAGAGGCTGCAGGAAAGGTGGAGAGGGACTTTTTATGAGGGTTTATAGTGACAGCACAAGGGGCAATGGCTTAAAACTGACAGAGGGCAAGGTTAGATTGGATATTAGGAAGGAATTCTTTACTGTGAGGGTGGTGGGGCCCTGGCACGGGTTTCCCAGAGAAGCTGTGGCTGCCCCATCCCTGGAAGTGTCCAAGGCCAGGTTGGATGGGGCTCTGAGCAAACTGGGATGGTGGAACAATGGCAGGGGGGTTGGAACTGGTTGATCTTTCAGGCCCCTTCCAACACAAACCCTTCTATAATTATATAATTCTATATTTAATTCTATAATTCTATAATTCCACGATTCTAATAGAGGTGTTGAAAGGTTAGAACTGTGAGGTGGCAGAAATTCCCCGTGGTTCATAATGGACCTGACAGAAACCATTAATACTTTCCTTTGCTACCATCCACTCATTCTGCTTCTTTTCTGACATCCGTGGCTGTAATATATCCCTCCAAAAAGGACGGTTTACACAAGTTAATAATATCCTTAAATGAGGAGGGTTTTTTTAATACTGCACGAAAAGAAGCACTGCAGTCTTTTGTTAATTTCCTATATGTTCTGGTCCTTGTATTTTATGTATAAAAATAAATGAACAGGTTAAGCAAAACCATGTTAAGCAACTTGTTGAGTTATTATTTTATAAGCTGAAGCATATACTAAACCAGGTGTTATTTTTCCTGGTGGTAGTCAATGGCATAATTCCCAGCAGTGTTATTAAGCACAAGAACAGGCCAGAAAGCTGGTTGTGCCTGAGGTAAATGAGGGTACAATAGATTATTCATTCAAGAATTTGGAGCCCATTTAAAGCATTTGTTATTTGGGGTTTTGTTGTTGGTTTTTGATTTTGTTTTGTTTTTAATGAGACAGCATCGTGCAGTCATTCTTTGCATGGAAAGTGCACTAAAACTTGATTAAAATGCTTAAATGAGTCACTGAGGGACTGCATGTGTTAGATGATATGCAAAAGGAAGGACTTTGCCACGCAAACTCAGTGCTTAAATCACAATGTAAAGCTGCAACAGGAATTGTTTGCTGCAATCAGGAAGCAGCGACAGTTTGAGAGACACAGACTCCAGGTTAGTCTAGACTAAGGGCCTTCCAGCAGGCCTAATGCAAAGCTTCCCTCAGAGGTTAGATGGAGTCTGCAGCACTCTGTGGTTTCTCAGCAGATGGCCAGAAGGTCTCCAAAAATCCCATCTGAAAGAAGGGCTCTAATTCTGGCATTTCAAAGTCGTGACTGTGACAAGGTTACAGCACAGCCTGGGAGCACCATGGAATCTTCCATGTGAGCTCCACCAGGCACCCAAAACTGCAGAAACTTATAAATACACCAACAGAAAAGGCAAAGTCTGTTAGAAGCCACAAATTCAGACATCACAGATCGTGTGAAGGCCACATGAAAATCCCTTGAAGTCTAAACATAACTAATATGGATGAGTTAATTTACTCTCTCATTCTGAACACCCAGATTTCTCCAGACACTTTCTCAGAAACGAAATAAAAGCTGAGATGCTCATCCAGTGTCTTGGTTCTACCTCGATTTTAAGAAAAAATTCTGAACCTGTAGCACTGATGAAAAATAAAAGTGATATTTTGTGTCACTAATAACCAGAATGCCTTTAAAAGCATAACAAAGGCATTTGGATGGAGGTTAGGTGCCCAAATCCAAAGCTGCAGTTTTGAATCTTTCAGTGCTATTGGTATATTTTTGTGAGATTTGCAAAAGGATTAGATCTGTGAGATGCCAAGGATTTAAGTGACTTATCAAAACTGGATGTGGATAATCACAAGTGTCTGAAGAAGACCCGGATATCCAGTTATATTTCATATGAGAAAGATAATGAACAAAATACAGAAAAAGCCTTGGACTTCAGCTGACCAGATGTCTGCTGGAAATACAAGAGAGGTGAAACAGTCCTGGATGTTCCTGACTGTACACTGGCAGGTCTTGCTCAAATAATAACAGCTAATGCAGGAAATATTATAAAATGACACAAATTCTCTAATAAAACCTTGTGCTTACTTTTCTAAGTTTGCAAGTATTTTTAGGATTTATTTTATTACTGTTCTTTGTCAGTAATTTAGATAATCATACTTGGACAAAATTTTGAAGATGATAACTTCTTAAATGATGTTTATCATGTTATGTAAATATTCCCTTTTGAAATGTTTTTTGACATTTTATAGTGGCGTATTTACAATTGGGAAAACATAATGATGGGTTATTAAGGAAATATCTCCATTTTTCCCTGAATTTGCTTCCGGAGTAATTTAGATCAACAAGGCAAAAATAACATTTTTTAAATTAGTTATAAAATAAACTCTCACCCAAATACTCTAGCTTTTCTTTACCATTACTGGCACCCTGTCCACTTCATCATCTTGACAGAAACAAAACCATCTGATGGGATTCCAGCTGAAGTGGTGGACATCAGCTTAGCCCTGTGAGGCAGCACAGGGTCTGACCTCAGTATAAGCACCAGGAACTTCCAGGGATAGGCTTGGACCTGGAACTAAACCTAATCTTGAACTGCCTCTAAAGTCCAGTTTCAGGGGTAGGAAGCACTAGAGACAGACTCACAGCTTGGAAATGATCCCTCCTTGATCTTCATTTCCCAGGTTATGCCTAAGGCTTAGAGCTTCAAGCCCAGCCATGTGAATTTGTATGAATATTCACATTTGCATGTATCAGCCGTGCAAAATTCACCCCGTAAAATTGTCATTCTGGGGGACATTTCCTGATGCCTTAGGCAGGGACAAGGGCAAGGATGCTTCTTGCTGAGAAGATGAAATAAATGGCTGATCCTTTGAAATACATTTTGCTAGAGAAGATATGATTAGCAGGACACATTTGGAATAAATTCTGTGTGTCTGAAGGAGAATCACTTCTAATGAAAAATATAAATACCCAGGGAAAACCTTCTCTGTGCGTGCAGCAAAGGAGTTACGGGAAGGCAGAGGAAGAAGAAAATGACTTGTAAAAGGATGTATGAAGTAAGATTATTTCGGAGATGAGAAATAGATCTACACTGTATTTTTGTAGCATTTCCCAGGATATGTCCTGTGTTTTTCATTTCATTGGCTTAAGGGAAATGCTTTTATTTCCAGAACACGAACCAAGGCACAGAAGAGGAATGCCCAGAGTAGGCAGGGCAGAAGGAAATGTCAGGGACTGAAGGCGAAACACTCATATCAGATTGCATTCTTTTGTCTAAAGTGATGCTGGAATTCATTCATCCAGTTCAGGAAAACCCAAACCTTTATCTTTCTAAAGCCACTACCGAGCTTTTTCCAGAGACACAGTGAATGACATGAGGATCCATGATGGAAGAAGGTCATCTTCCTTGACTGGGTTTGTTCAGCATCCTCCACATAATCAGGAGTGATGTCCATCCCTCATGACACCAGGATGTTGGAAAACGTGTTTATGACTGATGTAATTAAAAAAATATAACATTAAGGGGGATTTGTTTATAGGATTACCCAGGAAACAGAGGTTGTGATTTACAGTTAAAGATAGATTAAAGGAAATGCTGCAAAGCCCTGAGCCCTGCTGGTACTCACTGGAAATGGGGCATTCCTCTCCATCCATGCCTAACATTGCTCAGAATTACTGTAACATAAGCACAGCCATCAGGCGAGGGATGAAGAAATCTCCACATTGGAGGAAAAGAAATCTTTGCGTCAGAGACGATCTGTATTTAAGACACCGCAGCACAAGGGAAAATACTGGAAAATCAAGGTCTCACACAGCTTGTCAAGGCACTGATAACGTCACAAAGGTTCTAAAGGCCCATCAGGGAAGGATCAGTGCCTCCTGCACTCGCTCTGGTGGTTCTTTCCACAAGATCTCCAGAAGGGAACACTGAGTTCTCCGCTGGCTCCCTGCAGAGCATCCCTGGAAAACGCTGTTTCAGAGCTGTCACACTTGGCACAGGAATTGTGTCAGTAGGTGGAAGGAGATCAGGAGGATACAAAGCATTTTCTTTTTTAAGCTCTTGAAATACTTTGATCCTTTGATTTTGCCTGACACACAGCCCTGGGCAGCACAAAAATGCATGTTTCTGCTCCCGCTCTACTGTCCTGCTCCTTTGGTAAGCTGATCAGAATGAAGAAAGCTCAGAAGCTTTGTGAGTGTCTTATGTGTGTCTGGTTGAAGGAGAAAAAAAAGAGATTTGTATTAGTGAAGGTCGAAATTGGGAAATCTGGGCAAAATTCTGGAGCAAAAAGGCTGTGCTGCCCGACTGAAGTTGTGATGGCAGATGCAGATGGGTACCCACAAAACAGATTTGGGATCAATTAGCTTTTATACAACTACCTGCAGTGGATAAACCAGGCTTGATTTTACCCCTCAATTAATAACTTGGTGATTGTATAGCCTTCCACGAAGAAAAGAGATAAAAGGCTGCTTGCAGCTCCGATCTCCATAGAGGAATTATGTTTTTCTTTAGTTATTCAATAAATGTGGTAATTTTTCACTTGGAAACAAATTTTTGTAGGTTCAGGAATTTGGGAATCTGTGCAATTCTATTTAGGAGCGGGATTAGACGGTAATGATTTAATTGATGGTTGAGCATGCAGACAAACCGTGCATAAAAGATCTTTTCAATAATTATATCTTTTCATGGAGCAACAGGTTTTTGTAATTTAGGCTCCAGACAGTAATTACAAACCAGATGCTATTTTAGGCACAGTCTGCAGCACACCCTTGGTACTTCCTAGGAAATTCAAAACAAACACAAAAGCACTGCTGGAACACTTAAGGCAGAAAGGTGAATTAAATTGAGGTAATGCGGTATCACACATGAATTGCTGTAAGAGTACTGCCCATATTATTATAATAACCTCTATCTGGGGTCACTGTCATGGAGCACGAGTGGTTTGGGTGGAGTTATTTTTTCCACGTTTTGCGCTGAACCTTCTGTGTCAGAAAGTCCAGGTTTTATTTGCAGACCTGAAAATCCCTGTGTGCCAATACAGGGTGCTTGGAAAAGAAGGGATGAGTTGTCTCCTGAGCTGCAGGTTTGACCCTGGTGGGAGCTGCTGACTCCCTGAAGCTGCTCCCTGCAGCCTCCCATCTACCAGCACCTTGCCATGCAAACAGAATACACTGATAAAATTGCCACTCCTGTGACAGGATGTTAGGAGAGTCTGGGTAACAGAAATAATGCAGTTTTGGAACAAGAAAATGCCCTGCTCTGAGAAACATGTGATGTTTTACTTCTGTGAGGAGCCAGGAATCATTAATACTAAATACAGGATGTTTTGCATTCCCCACACATTGAAGCGCTGCTGACTCGTCTTAAACCCTGAAATGTGGGGTTTAGTCAGGCAACCAAAACAAATAATTATTTACTGCTTTCTTTTATTTTTTTTCTTTTTGCTTTGTCACAAGTAATTACCCTTCTTGAAACAGCTCACAGCAGGTGCCAAAGGAGAAAGGAAATTAATACAGAGCTGTAAATGCAAATCTCCTTTCTTTGGAGATCCTTTCTCTTAAGGACAGCAACATCAGAGTTTGCTGGGCCTTTGGTTTAAATTAAACTTCCAGAAGATATTTCCAAATTAATTATTGTTGTTCAGGCAGTTGGATAGCTGTGTCTGCTCCCCTGGATCCTCTGGTAACTCCTTTTACAAACACAGCTCTCTCACTTGTCTATTTGCTCTCTATGTGGCTGAACATTGCATTAGACAGGTGTCAGAATGTTCTGACATCTCAGGCTGTGTTATGGCCTCAAACATTTTATTAAGGTACTTATTCAAACACCTGAAGACATCAAATGTTTGATGTCTTTAGGAACAGACATGAGTAGCAATTGATTTTGTGATTTGCTGTCACCTTGGATTTTGCAGCATTCATCAAAAGTGTTTCAGGCCTGGCCGTTACTATTAAACCATTAAATTGAAAACTGGCAACTTAATTCTATCATGTCCTCACATTCTGCGGCAGCCCTTATGTCCCTGCAATTTTGGACTGTTACCTGAAGAGAAAATACACAGCTTTGTAATGAAAACGTCATTGCTGTGAGGTGAGCGGCAGATGAAATGTGAGTAAAGGTTGAAACAGCTCATCACCAGCCTTGTCTGTCGGGCCTGGGCTCGCTGGGAGAACTTACACGTGAAGAAAGAGAACAACTGAGCCCATCTGGCCAGCAAAAATCACTGAGGGAAAGAGGATGAGGGAAATATCAGAAGTAAAAACACCAAAATGTAATACCAGCGACAAATAAAACGGAAATCAACCAGGCACATATCTAGATGCAACTTGGAAGTTATTTCTGCTTGCAGTGGAATTTCCAAGGCAAAGGCTCTCAGATCTGGCCTGAAAAGCTGCAGAACTTCTGCAGGTTTAGCTGAAACGTGCTGCTCTGCCTTGGCAGGGTGAGGGCAGGAAAGGGAGTGGGACAGAACAGCACTCCAGCTCTCAGGCAGGTTGGTGGAAATGGAAAAGCAATTCAGCAGAGCCCCACACCCAATCATAAAGATGCTCCTGATGAAAGGAATGAATTTTTTTTTTTTTTGAGTGATCTCAACCTCTTATTTGGAACAATGAATTTTATTTTAAAACAGATTTATAGTAAGAGTAGGAGGAAATAGCTTCCCATCCTTCCCCACCAAGAGATGATACAGCTCCAATGTCATATTGGGAATTGGTCCTTTTGTTTCAATTCACTTTAACTTTTCAAGTAGTTTAAGTAGTGTAGGAAAGGAAGAAGTCTTGGGGCATTTACAAACAATTGGGCAAAGATGCAAGAAATGAATTAATTTGGGGAAATCTGATAGAAAACTTTAGAAAACTCCTGCTAAGAATAGCAAAACTTATTTTATTTATTGTCCAAAATTGTACCTGGATTTCTAATTGATTCAGGGCCAGACTTAGAAGAGGTGTTCTGAGGACTTACTGTTCTTTTCCTGAAATGTGCTCTATATTAAACCCATTTGAACTGAAAGTAAAATGCCAACATGTCCGGAGAGCTGAGGTTTTGAAGTGAGGAAATGCCAGCATCAAAGGTTGTTTTCTGGCATCTGGAAGAGGTATTTCCACTGGAACAGTAAATATTTGGACTTCAGTTTCACTAAAATACAAAAACTGATTGATGAGTTTGGAGGGTTTTTTTAAGCTATGTGATTATTCTTCAAATGTTATCCAGTTTTTTTTTAATATTATTTTATGTTGGGAACTATATGTTTGGTTTTTTATTTTTGGAAGGCAAAAGTTATGGAAAAAGGCCCAAACTGTCCCATCTTGAAAAGATGGTTCTTAAAACTATATTTCATTTGACCTAATGTAGCTGAACTCTATTAATATATTGTTTTAAAACTGTTTCTGTGTCAGTTACCAGGATATAAATGATGTGTATACAGTAACATTCTTGAAACAGGATTTTGCCGCCTAAATAGAAAATTACAAAATAAAGGTTCAGTATAGAATTTGTCGTTGTTATTAGGAATGGTTTCTCCAGCAAAAATATTTTTATTGACAGTTTTATCTTAGGGTGAGGATCTAACACTAGTTGGCTAATTGCCATTTCTGACACTTCTAAATGATTCTTTTATATTACACAGCTTTGGTCAAGCTCTTTGGATCAGTCTGTTCAGGCACTTCCATGTCTTGGAACATTGACAGGTTTTCCTACATGTGCTGGCATTGGAACATGAGTTCACTGAATGTTTTTTGGCAAGTTATTTAGTGGTTTAAAGCCATGACCTTTTGGATGGTGTGGTGGGCTAGATTGAAGTGTGTGGTTAATTAACACGGGAATGATAAACGCGTAAGTGCACGCAGGGAATTCTGTGATTCTATTTAAATGGCAATATTAGAACACCAATCGGGGAGGTAAAAACACTTGTTGCTCACATTGGAAACCTCTGCTAGGGCCCACTGGGACAAATTTCAGTGACAATGTTGTCGGAGGTGAATGGAATCAGCTCTCAGAACAAGGCACTAGGTGATTTCTTTCCTTGGAAATGTTAATTTTGGAGTCACCAGGTTTCCTGACAGGATCCTGTCTTTAGAAGCAGAGCTGCAGCCCCGTGCCTGTGCTCCTTCCTGAGGCGCTGGTTTCCCTGTAGCAGCCCGTGGTGTCCCCAGCTCTTCAGGGACATCCCTGCACTCCCACTCCCGTCGCTCCAGGCGCTTCTCAGGCTCTGCTGCGTCCTCAGCAGGCATTCCATTCCATTCCATTCCATTCCATTCCATCCCATTCCATTCCATTCCATTCCATTCCATTCCATTCCATTCCATCCCATTCCATTCCATTCCATTCCATTCCATCCCATTCCATCCCATCCCATTCCATCCCATCCCATTCCATTCCATCCCACCTGCAGGAAGGCACAGGCAGCAGCCAGCAAAGCTCCTGACTAACCAGGCACCTCCCTGAATTTCCATCTCACCGCTGATCAGCAGTGCAGGACCACAGGGATTCTCAGGTGTCAGGCTCTTCCAGGGAGGGATCTCAAACTTTGGCTCGCAGTCCTTAACAGGCTGTCACAATGGTTTTCCTTTTTTTCCAAGCCTGTAGGCTACGTACAAAGACTTAAAGGATGATTCTGCTGGAAGAGTGTCTTGAAAGGAGAGATGTGTGGGCCTGTTTTGACAGAGGAAGAGGCTTTTGCTTGCTTATTAACAAAGAAACAGAGACATGCAAATCCCTATCATTGAAAGACATTAAAAACAATTTTGAAGTTCATACACCTCCTCTGCTGGGGTGTATTTTAGGGTGGCTTATGGGACAGAGAGGGATAATTAGCACTGCATTCACTGCCTACAGACGTGTCCTTTGCCAATCTTCCGTCTCCCATTACCCCTGCACACCATGTGTCTGGAAAAACAGGAGTCTACCCAGGGCCTAAAGGTGTTCCCAGTATTAAGGACAGTATCAACCTCAAAACTATGCCCCTGTTCTCATTTCTTTTCCACGTGTCTGTGATATCAAATAGTCCTGAGAAGAGAACAGAACGAAATTAATTTCCTAGTGGCATGAAATATTGTTTTGTGCCTTACGTTCCACATCAGAAGCCCTTTATTAATGCGGTGTGTGCAAGCCAAATCTTCCAAACGAGGAGAGACTGAGCTGGTCCCCAAGCTCTAAACAGAGAGGCTCTAAATTAGGAGTCAGGCACATCTGGGACTCTTGCTGATGGATATGTAAGTTCAGCTGGTGCGAAGAAAAAGACAAGGAAAAAGGACAAGCGTGTTGCCTTTTCGGGTGCAGTTTTTGTGGTCATACCAGATGTATCTGTGCTCTTTCCCATTTGTTTCCAGGCTCTGCCAGGGGCCCTCTGGGAATTTCCTGGAGCTGCATGTCAGGTGTTGACAGGAGGATTGCTAATTTTGCCAGCATGCCATGCTAAATACTAATTTTGGTTATTTAACACCATGTCACGTGATAGAAGCACTTCTGCAGCTCCTTGATTTTCTTCTTAATATGAAACATAGATGAGATTCATGACTGATATGTCAAATAATCTTTCTATAAGGATGACTGTGGACATGGGATGAAAACACGAGGTGCCCAAACTCCAAAATTATGTGTGAGTGCTGTAAAGTTAAAAGCTTTGTCTCTCTGGCCTAATGTATTTTATCAAAACATATTATCTGTGGAGAAAAACTGAGCAAAAACGTTTCCAAAGTGTTTGCTGGCTTTCTGAATAATGAATCGAACTTTCATATTTATTAAATACAAAATAGTAATAAATTACAATTGCACAATTTCTTACAGAGTTTTTATTAAGATCAAAACTTATTTGTTCAGACTAGATTTATATAAATAAATCACAGTACATTTTTACTTGTGTTTAGAAGATTGTAATACATATTACAAAATTAAGAATTTTTTTGTCCCTCAAACCATCACTGCGAAAGGAATCATGCATTATTTCTACTAAACGAACAAAATGCCCACCTAATTGAGAGAGCCTCGATACAGGGATGGCCCTACTCTCCAAAATTAGACATGAAACATAGAGATACCAGGACTATTTATCGAACAAGAAATAATAAAGTATAGTACAATGCTCATGTGTTATCAAAACCAAAAGTATACCAGAACAACACACCTCTCTTCACGCACCTTTGCGACGGGTATCGGAGATGACAGCTGGCCAGCATGCAACCGAGTCAAACATCTCAGTTTCACAACGTCTACGTTTGAGCAAAAAGGAGGAGGAACTGAAAAGCCCGGACGAAACAAACGGACAAATGAGGAGCCCAGAGGTTTACAAGTCCTCCCGCCACCTTCCCCTCCGCGCCTTGGCTCAGCGGGTGACGCCTTTCCAGGGCAGCGCCACCGCCGCCCTTCGTGCGCCTCCCAGGAGACGGATCTGCTCCCGGAGAACCGCAGGGCCCTGCAGAACCCCCAGCTGGGGCTCCTTGCCCAGCCCGCCGTGCTAGAAACGAGCTGGAAACGCAACCCCTGGAACTCCCCAGCCTTGGAGGCCGCGGTGCCGCTGGAATAAAACCGCAGCTCTCGTGCTGCACTGAATTGTGGCGGCACTGGCTGCAGCAAGATTCAAGGCGATGCTGGCGCAAAGTCCGTCCTGCTGCCGTTTCTCGCAGCACAGGGGGCTTCTGTTAAATTCTACAGTATTGTGGATTACTTTCTCTACTTGCTTCTTTTCCTACTAGATCAGAAAGCCATTGTTTTCTCTCCTGCTACTGAGGTGTAATCATTTGGCAATGCACTGTTCTAAAGGGAAAAAAGCTTTTAATCGATGATACCTCAGATGGAGTCACCTGACCCACTTTTCTCACTTCCCTCTGTTCAAACAAAATGTATTAACAGCAAAGTCATTTCAGATGAATTTCTAGCTGGGTCAAACAGATTTTTCTACTGAATTTCCTGTTTATTGTTTGTTACTTTTAAACCAAAAAGAGTTTTCAGCTATTTTTTATTTCAGTTGCAGACACGTCCCCTCAGTGCTCAAATGTTGCTAGGTGATAAGCATGTAAATCAATTTTGTCTCTGACTTTGGGTGCTCATTTTAACATAGCTACATACCACGATTGGTGCTTAAAACACATGAATGAAACCAAAGAATAAAAACAACCCAAAAGCCCCCTCAATAAGCATCTCCTCAAGCCAAGAAGGGTGGACTAAAATAACTTCTTTTTCATTCTTTTGCACTGCCCTTTGCTGTTGTTTCGCTTTGTATTGATCCAGGAGTTCCCCCACCAGCGGTTAAATTGGACCTCTATGTAACAAGTGTCTCACATGTACTGGTTTTGATTGGTTTGGATCTGCTGGCATGGAAAACGGAGCCGTGCAACGGCTGGTAAAAACACTGGGTCTTTATGCTATTGGTTTTCTGTTCTGGTAGTCCCCGCTTCCCCAGATTGAGATGAATGTTTGCTTATCCACTGCCAGGGCTATTTGCAGGGAAAAGCGAAACAAAAGAAGAAACAGCAATGCTTTTAATGTCTTGTGATTTCAGTGGAAGCAGATAAAGAAAAATTTGAGCACTCAGCTGCAGAAGAGTTGTGCTGTGAGTGTTTTGACACGGGAATATCAAGCCACTGTCCATGGTCCTTGGCCCCACTGTCAGTAACTTGGAAGGTTTTCCCATGGCCACTCGCTGCTTTTTCACAGAACAACATCTGACACGATGGCTTGTCATGGGAAACTAAAAGTAACAATTTAATAGCACGTTGTTAAAGAGCAAAATGGGATTAAGATCTTGCTGAGATGCATTTCTAAGGGATTTTCTCTTCTATTTTAGAGTTACGCTACTTGTCATACAGACTAATTATGCATTCACAGCAAATAAGAAAACAAATGAGGGTTTCAGCTTTGAAATCATTCTTGTGAGTCTACTGCTAATTTAACTCTGAGAATCACAGTTCAGAAAACAAAGATTGGGACCACAGTTTTCCCTGGGTATTCCAGCTGAGTTTGCAGCAGAATTCTCTATCCTCTGTTCCTTCCAGCAGGCTGTTGTGTTATTGTAATACAGCCCAAAGACAGCAGCAGTCTACTGGCCAACCAGAACCAGAACATGAAAATATTTTGGGTCTAGGGAATATCTCTGGTTAAGTGGAGTATAAAGGTGAAGAGCAAAGTATCCAAACATAGAAAATATCTATCATTCCATAGGTGCACTACTATGATAAGGCAGGTATTTGTAAAAAGCACATAGTAATGCCACAGCCTGAGTAACAGTTTGCAAGTCATGGGCAAAAAATTAGGAGAATTCAATAAATTTAGGGGTTTTTCCTCATCTCTAAGCCTTTGAAGTCTGCTGGATTCCACTTTAAATGCTCGCTGTCACAGAGATTTCTTTCCCTGTTGTAGCAGAACCCTGTTCAAAATAATCCTTTTGATGCCAGACCCTTGAGCATTAAATAAATGGAGTATGGTAATAAAATAAAAGAACTGCAACCCACTGGCAACTACAATGATACCACTTTTCAGCTGATGTCCCTTTGAGCTGCTGGGGACAAATCCTAGAAAGGCCCCTGCACTTTTCCATGGACACCGAGCGAGCCTGCTGTGTAGGTGTTTTCCCCTTCCCAGGAGTTTCTGTTGCTAATGCCGCAGCAGGAAGCGTTCCCCCTCTGCACTCCAGGCAGGGATGCACGTAGAGCGGTTTGTCCAGGAAATCAGAGAACTCCACTCCGAAGGAAGAGCTCCTCCTGCTTTGCTCATGCCCATCTCCCCTGGGCGGCTCCTGGGAGATGAGCCCGGGCAAAGAGCACAGGATTCTGCCCGAGGTGAGGCTCATGCATGAACAGATATGCACTCTGTCACGTATCACCGGCCTCCCGACAAAAAGCTTCAGCTGAAGGTGCAGCGAAACAGTTTTGCCATGGCAACCTTATTTTCATTCTTTTGGAAATGCCCAGTGGTTGGCCTCCTGAAACTGTGCTTGGGCAGGTTTGGAAGCGCTGCTTGGTTTGCCAGGCATCCCCTCGCCTGTGGCAGCTGCAGTCTCCACAGCAAGACAAGAGATTTTTGAAAACCACTGTGCTTACAGGAATTCTGATTTATAGCTGCAGCACACATTTACAACAGATCCAAGATCTCCAAGCTATTCTTTACCCACAAGTAATTCTGATTTTGTGAAAGATCCTCATGGATATGTTATAAAACTAATTTTTCAGATTTGAGGCCAAAAATTTTAGGTATTTCTTCAATCTGTGCATGCATATTTGTGTCAGCAAAGCTGCAGATCCAAAATGCTGGGTGAACATTCATCCCATACAGGACGTGAAGCATTGTGTGTGCACATAAACTTATCTGAACTCTATTTAAAGACCAGGGCTCCCTCTCTGTGAGTACATAGCAGGCAACTGTATTGTATAAAACATCCACACTTGGCATTTGCATCTTTTAATCAAAAATTCCCACGTGAAAACGTGAGCCAAGCTCTCTGTAGAAAACACTGGAGGATGAGAGAACTCCATGCACGGCTGAATGAGTGGCAAAAGGTTTATCCCAGGGTCTCCTGCTTTGGGGCACAGATTTCATTACGTGACAGAATGCAGCGCTTTGATTCATTTTCTTTTAATGGTCAGGATTTGCCAGAATTTACAATATGCCATCACGTAAACCAGCCCTGCTAATTCTACCACAGATAATAAAGGAAATCTTCACAGGCTCTATATATTTGGAACAGCATTTTCCAGCGATATGGAGTGTGTGTGTTTATTTGTAGGATTCAGCATTGCCACCCGGGACATGCTTCCCACTGTTTGCAGTGTCGTGGACACAACTCAGAAAATCATCTCCAAAGGTTGAGGACTAACAACCTCCATGTTATACAGATGGTTATCTCCTTTCTCAAAGAACACGCTGTCATTACAAATACCATATGCATCTTGTTCTCACCCAGCAGAACTTTTTTTTACAGTTTTTCATTTTTGAAGGATTTCTGCAAGGAACCACATTAATTTGTTTTCATGTCAGGTGAAAGGAGGCACCAGCTGAGACTGAGGACGCAACTTGTCATCAAAAAATAAGTATCTGATGGCAATCATTCTTGAAAAAAAAAATACTTAGAAAGCTTACCATTCACAATACTGCACCTTTTTTGCAAATACAAGGACGATGTTTGCTGCTGCTTCCCATATTTGTTGGTTTACATCGCTATCATTTTGCTTGTAAAACCTGGGTTATTCTACTGAACAGAAATGATGGCTTGAATTTGGGTAATGCTTACGACCATACAAACAATCTATCAGTAGCAGTAGTGTCAGCCGGAGAATTAATGCTACAAGTGGATAACATCACGCTATTTGAAACCAATAGCTCTTCACACAGTAGAAGACTGAGGGTCCTATTCAGCAAATATTCAGGGTCCTATGGCTGTGGCCACAGAGGTTCCAGAAGCTCTCGCTGAGTCTAATCCTGATTCAGGAACCAAAATGATATGCTGTGTATGTATTTCTCTGCACAGCCTGGATGCGCTGGACACCCTCCCCCACTTGATTCCTGGGAAGGAAAAAAAATATGTCTCTGTTTAGCTTTCAGTGACATGAAAAGCAATCCACAGTAATGAAATCTAAAGAAGTTAGCCAGGCATGTATGAAAAGAACAGGATGCCTGTGAAAAGGGAAGAGCTGTCAAAACCTAATTGTGGGCTCTGGCTGCAATGAAATTTATCAGAGAGGGAAGACAGGTTGGATATAAGGATGTAGACAACTTCTGCTAAGAGACACTTGGTATATTCTGGGCTGTAGTAACCCTGTGTCATTCCTACCAACACTTGGCAACAGCTGAGAGGTCCCAAATGCCCAGGCCAGCATCTCAAGCATGGCCCTTCAGCCAGCATCTACCCTGTCACTGGGGGCACAAACACCCGGGCAGAGCTGCCCCACTGTGTCCCACCCTCTCTCACAGGCAGGTGCACGCTGTGAGAAGGCACAGAACCACACAGCCCGGGGCCACTCCCTGCTCAAACTGTGCTGCTGTGCTGCCCAGGCAGCAGGAAACGCCATTCCTTACGGACACAGGGCTAGACTGTGGGAGTCTTCCCAGCTTGGAGCATCTTCACAACGCCTGACAATCATTTCTGGAACTGGCCAGGGCTGGCAACCAAGCAGGGAAATCTTCAGTGGCACTGTGATAGCACAGCCTCACTCCGGTGCAGAAAGCACACGCAGAGGGGCTGTGAGCTGCCCGCCTCCAAGTGTCAGTGCTGACAGCATCATTCCTGCCTTTGTAGGGGTATTGTGGTCCTTCCTGACTTTCAGCACTGGGAATAGCTCTGGGGCTGCTCACAAACCAGACACTTCCTTTTGGCTGGGAGTACCGCCTGACTCAGCCAGTGAGAGCAACAATAGCAGCAGGTCATGGTAACTTTAGGAAGCAATTTAGCTCGATCTTTGATGAATTTCTGTGTCTCATGGATCGGGATTAGTGTTCCCTGTATCGGGGAGAGGATTAGACAGAGGGATTAAAAGGACATCTTTACCCCACTGGACTCTGTGGAATAGCCCCTGAGGATATGGCTAAGAAAGAGTTCAACAGGAATGCCAAATTTCTGCTGAATAGGTTAAAAGGGTGAGGAAGCCTCTTCGGCAGCCATCCAAGCGCAGAAGACCTGCATAACATTCCTGCTGAATAGGGCCCTAAAGACAAAAAACAAAACAAAACAAAACAAAAAAAACCATAGGAACCTTGAAAAGCTTTTCTGATTGTGTTGCTTCTTATCAGCGCCTCAGATCTCCAGAGACACTTAAACATATTTTTTTCAGTGCAGTTAGGCATCCTTTGAGATGTGCTAGAGCCACGGATGATATATTGTTACAAGAAAAGAAGTCAAATTAGGTTCTTGTATATTAAAAAAAACAGGTCTTGATTGTTCTGCAAACAAGGTCCATTTCTTTATATCAATTATCAGTGGAAGTTACCCAAGATCTTATTTAAAAAACAAAACCAAACCCTCAATCGAGTGTATAATGTTTGGTGTTTTCATGTACATATGAAAATATCTATTGACAGACATCAATTACCATCTGCCTCCCTAAAATTGAAAGGAGCAGACTCAACTTGTGTGCTATGTTTCAATTTTAAAGCGTTTCCAAGCCCTTCTCTGGGATTTACTTCATGCACGCGGATCTTGGGTTGGCTCATAAACTTTTATCCGGCTCCCAACGCCGTGTGGGAGGATATTCACGATTACTGCAAGGGGGAAGCAAGAAATCAAAGCCTTACCTCCACGAGAGGATGCCAGTGAGCGATGGGCTTCCGAGGGTACGAGAGCATTTCGTTCCAGTGGTCACGACCTAGGCTCTCCGCGTCGTTGCCTACTTGACAAACTCCAATGACCTCATTGTGACCTACACTGTGAAAACGGTCCAGAATATTTTTTTCTTAAGATTTTACCTTCGGAACCACGCCATTTGCATATTTCATCCGAAACACTGATCGTGGATTTTCAGGATTAATTCTTGCCTGAAGAATGTAACGCGCTGGGAAACAGGCAGGTTTGCTCTTTGCGTTCCCCACTGATCAGAACAATTTGGTATTTCCCCCCTTATAGCACACAGAAGATTCTTTGCCCGTGTTCTGTAATTAGCTGCAAAGGCCAACAGGCTCTAAGACACAGCTTTAAAAATGGAGCATTTGTGCACAGCCTTAGCATAAATGTACAAACACAACACCAGTGTGTGGCCTCTCTGATTAAATGCCCAGTTACCTCAGTTCTGCTAAACACACACGTAGCTTACTTATGTCAGTTATGGATGCAAACCTACATTTTAAAATTTGGTAAGGAAATTCTGCCTGACAAAACAAAAAAAACCCCCTGGAGTATTCTACCAAGCTCAACACGACATTAATTCCCCGCTTACAGGGAAGAAAATAATAACTTTCTTTCTGAGTGTAAACCTAGCTTTATCAGCCAATATTTGACAGCTACAGGCATCTCACCGGTCATAATCCATAACAGCTATCGACAAGTTAATTTGGTCAATGTTTTCTGGAGGGACGTCAAAGACTATGGCTTCATTGTAAACAGGATTTAGGGTGTTCCTCTTGGTGGAAGTTTTCCTTTTCTTCAGCCGCCTTCCTTCACACATTAAAGAAACCTTCACGTAGGGATCTGNTTCTTTGTAGCTCCTTTCTGAGAGCTCTACAACTCCCTGCTAGTATTTAAAAGACATCTATGAAATCTTATTTAAGTTACTTTGCAATTTTTACTGTTGGATTTTGAAAGGGTTGCTGAGAGGATTCTGGGATGATCACTGCTTTGTCCACATGCCAGCAGCAGCAGCAGAATTGGCTCGGTGGCTCTTGGGGACTGTCAGAGAGGGCCAGTCTGCCTCTGTGTCATAGCTGTAACAGTCTGCTGCACTAACAAATTCCCACTGCTGGGAATGCATTTTGGCCACCTCGTTCCACTCCGAATCACAGTGGCACTGGAAATAATAATCCTGCAGTCTTTTTGAGAGAGCAACTTATTTTAAACTGTTGCTTGGAGCTGAACAAACTAAAATATATTATTTATTTCTCATAAACTCCTGTAGTCGAGTAACTCAAGAGCTCACAGTGCAACAACCCTCCTCTCAAAAATCATTCTGGGAGTTGACAGTGTTGAGTTCTGTGTTCTGGGAGGGAAATGGGACAGAAATCCACACTGAGCATTAAATTCATCCATACCTGATGCTCCTGTGATATCCATTGCCTTTAAATTTCTTGCCTTTATTATTGTAATAGTTAGTCTACCAGCTGTTGGAAGGTAGCAGAGTGAAAACATAAGGTCACCGAGATCCACGTTATCCTGTTCCAAGAAAAGAAAGGTAATGTGAAGCAAGAATAACCAATTTTCCACTCATAGCAGGACTTAAAGATAAAAATATACCTTTGAGGATCTACAGTTATGCAGTAAAAGCTGAATTCTCGTTCTGAGACATGTCTGAAAAAACCAGCCACCCATGTGCACACAAAATTCGAGTCACTATGCTGCTAGACCACCAAAGTTCTCCAGGCTAAATGAGGTTATAGTTTCTAGCACTCAGCCCTCGGAGATGACACACAATTAAATGATGAGGTACCCTGTGGGGGACTGGAAAACCTTTGCTCTGTTTCATGTTTTTTAGTGATTTGCCTGTTTCACTGACAAGCAGCCACAAATGTCTGTGCTTTTCCTTCTGGGCTGCAGGAGGAAACCCTCAGAGAAGTTCACAGAAAAAAAACATGGTTTGGGCAGGACTAAGCTTTGTGCAACTCTCAAGTTTGCATGAACTCAGGTGTGAAGCGTCTATGACAGTGGGACAGTCTCAACCAGAAGCAGAGTAAGGGTTATTATTAATTGTTGATCATAATAATAATAATAACAACAACAACTTCCTGTGCCTCACACAGACGAGTCCCCTCAAGTAAGGTTACCCACCTGTTCCATTGATAGAATAATTTGCAACCCTTTCCTGTGTTAATGGCATGAGGGTTTCAGAAAGGTGGTGGAAAATGTACAAACCCTGTTTGCAGTTACAAAGCATCACTATTTATTTTTTCTTTCGAAGAGGAAAGTTCAGCTCTTTCATTAAGAAAATAGCAAAGGAAGGATTGTATTAAATGATTTCTTTGATTTGATTTGCATTTTTTTGGCTGAGCAGTGAATCCACACTTTCATAGACCTGCTTCCTGTAACTCAATATTTCATTCTTGACTGAAAAAAAATTTACCTGATCCTTGAAATTAGCAATTTCAAGGCCGCATTCCAGGTTTTACAGGGAAGGGAAATACAGCTGTTGTGGAGTATGTGTATCTTGCCTAGTTTTGTGCAGTAGCTTCTCGTCTTTGCCAAGCTGGTTCCTTCTCTGTCAGCCACCAAAAGATGAAGGATGGTGGAGGACACAGAGTGAGAGGGAAAATACCTGGAAAGAGCCCCCAGCACAGGTTTGTCTCTACTGCACAGACCAATGCCCAGAGCCTGTGCAGTCACTTTATGTCACTTCATGAGTTAGCAGGGGACAAAAGCAGGACAGAAAGCACTGCTGGCACAGAGCTGTAGAAAAATGTTGTGTCAGAAGGGAATTCTAGAGGCCACCTGATCCAACCCCTTGCTCAAGAGAGGCATCTTTGCTTTAGCTCACAGCTCATCCAAGGAACAAAACAAACATGTGCACTCATTCAAAAGTAGGTCCTTTCCTTGTGCTGTTATTTAAGAGAGATGCTGTCAAAGAAAGAAAAGGCTGATATTATGGGCCATTTGTCAGGAATAACCAGCTTTTAACCCTGCCACCTTTTCCATTCTAAAGATCAGTGTTTCAGGGTGGCAGCTGAAAAGCTAATAAAGGCTGGGACAATATTGAGGTGGCTGCTGTGACTCAGACTGTTTAGTGTCTCCTGATAGCTCCCACTCGGAAGCAAACCTGCTGCAACAAACTGTGTCACTGACTCACTTGGTGGGAGGATCAAAGTGCTGCTTGGGATGCTGTGAGCAGTCCTACAGGTTAAAGAGGTGCCAGCATATCCAGGAGAAATTCCTCTCGGAATTCCCACCTGCCCTTAACATTACAGGAAAATAATCGCTCTCTGAAATTTTCCCAGTGATCAGCTGGAGCTCGATACCTACAACCCGGAAAACAGGAAGCAAAGTTTTCACTTGTCCTTCCCATCTTGAGAGCAACTTCCAACGTGTGAGTGTACTTCCTCAGCTCTGAGGTGCTGAGGTTTGCAGCTGTGAAATTCTCTCTTGTGCTGCAGCTCCTAGGGGAGCAGAATTTCATAGGCCATTTAAAGAAATTATTGACTGAAGCCATGTTTTGGGAATTTGTCACTCTGGAAAATTTTGATAGGTTGTTTTCCCTGAAGTGGTTACCACCCTTTAGGAGAAGACAGCATCATGGAATCACTCAGGTTTTCCCTGACCTCAAAGAAGCCCATCAGGCATCTTTTGTTTTAACTGTGTATTTTGGCATCTTTCAATATTGTCAGCTGTGGCAAAGTCACTCTGTGTTCAACTCCAGTGCCCCACAAGGTGATTAGGAATTTGTTCTGTAAGTACTGTTAATGGTTCCCTGTCACTACCAAATACAAAAGTTTCCATTCCAGACTTGATCATCCCGAGTGAACTGAAAAATAGTTGTCACCTGCACTGTGACTTTTTAGCAAATGCTGCAATGAAAATACTTCGTTAATGCTTTTTGAAAAATTGCACTGGGCATTATATGGGAAAAAAACCAGAGTTATACCGGAAACAGAGCCTGTGATTTCTTTAGTCTTTTCCAGTTCTAGAAGCTGTAGGTGTTGCAGCAATAGGTCGCAGATGATTGTGAGATTTTCTGTTTGTAAGCCAATGCCTGAGATTGTGGCTGAAAGGAGGCTTGCAGGCAGCAGCAGGGAAGAGACTTTTTGCCATGCAAATCCTTCTTTCAGTCTGGAAAAGAAGCCCTGTCCTCTCATGCTTTCATTTTAAATTGTAGGGAATGAATGACTACTCCATCATACTGGCTACTTGTTAAAGTTTTCTAAAGTTTGGAAAGAGATTTTATAACAGAGAGAGCCTTTCCTCTTGCCCTGGCTACTCCTGCCTGTCTTACCCCTATTTTCTGAGATCAAAGGGCAACATTGGAAATTGCTCCAAACAATGGGACCCCAAGGTTCAGTCGGGAAGGTTTAATGATCTTCAGAGAGTCCCACAAACCGTGACTGCCCCCCAGAACTCGTGTGTGTTCACCTCTCTGGGTAACTGCAGGGGCACAGGCACCGTGCTCTGGCTGGAGATCAGCCTTGTCACAGGCATGACCCTCACATCCAGCAAACACAGGCCTTTTCTACAAATTCAGCCTTTTAACACAGGCCTTTTCTACAAATCCAGCTTTTTAACGGACCCAAAGCCAAGGTATCAGAGCGCAGAGGGGATTAGTGCACATCTTCACACGTTTAAAATCACTGAGCTACACGGCTTAAGCCACGGATTGTCACTGAAGGTGTGCTGTACTAGCAAGAAATCGCTTGGAGGAACAGAATTAACAAGCACAGAGGGCAGGATCTTCTGCAAGGATTAGTTCCTGTTCGAATTGAGTGCTTATGCATTACCGGGTACGCTCCACAAAATGTGGCACTACAAGCATTACACAGCCAGAGACATCCTGGAATTCCTGCCTAGGAAAAGGTTTCATGATAGTGGAGGTTATCAAGTCGTGCATGCTGTACTTTCCAAATTTGTGTCTAAACTCATTCAGTGTGGTCGTAATATCACACTTGGCATGTTACAGTGCAACCACGACAGCCCTAATATACCCAGACCAAAAGGCTGGTCAATTTTATTAGTAACTCAAAAGAAAATAATCGGAAGATAATTAAATTGCAATTATAATTTCCTTATACGTACATGCCCTATATATATATTTTTTTTTTTGGTCCTGTTCAGCAGGAAGCATAAAAGACCTGAATAAATATATCCTGGAACAAATAAATCCTGTAACAAACATATCCCTCTGCCATTGTCCTCAAAAACTGCCCAGGTTCAGGGGAAGAAAACACAGCCTTTATTTTTAATCTGTAACCTGCCTGTTCCTGTATCCTAAAAAAGGTAAAACAAGATTGGGATCAGCTTTGCTTTTCCAGTGCCCCAGGCTCGGGGTGAGTGCCTTGATGTTGTGAGCTGTGCCTTACAGGGAGCCTCTGATAATCCCACCCGGATTTGTCTCTGAGCCCAGGCTGTGTTCATGCAGCTCTTCATTCAACGCAGCAAGAGCATGAAGCTCCTTCCTTGAAAACATCCCAGTGTTACCTGGGAGAGTGATATGTATTCAGTCCAGGTGGGGAGCTCAAACCAGAGGTGGAAATCACAAGGTTTGCCTGAAAACTGCAAACGGGATGAATCCCATAATCCGTGAAAGCTCAAGGTAAATAAGATTGCTGTTAGGAGCATGGAGACATGCCCCTCTCTCATATTATGCTTCCCTCTTGCTCCATTTCTGGCAGAAATACCTGATACATTACAAAAATCCTGGTTTTGGAATAATTTTCATAGTAATGAAAAAACCACGGTAATAGTGGTTTCTACTGAAAAGGTTATTGTTCCTGCTTTTCCCAGAAAACATTTCAGGTTCCCCCCCTGTAAAACTAGCCCAAAATAAATAAATCTTTAAAAATGCTGAACTCTACCAGTAACATCAGTAGGTTTTCAGTCTATAATCACACGGTATTTACAGATTTTAAAATGATTCCGTTTTTCTGGAGATTAGCCTGCAGGATAAATCACTCTCAAGGACTGTGTCATGCTGCTCAGCAAACATAACTCAGCATATTAAACAGGGAGACGTGTGACCTCCGGGAGGATGGTGACTCAGGGCCCCAAAATGGCCTCGCCTTTGATGCCTTTGGGGCTGCACCAAGCAGCTCAGGCTGGATCAAACCTTGCCAGCAAAACCTCGAAGTCACCTGGTTGTTAGGGATATTCTGACAAATGGGGATGGCATTTGGGATCAGAGCTCTCCTCTGGGTGCAGAGAATGGGTATGCAAACTCATGCAAAACAGGCAGCAGGGGATGGAAGAAAACGAGACAATTTATAGGTTTTGTCTTCTGCTTCTGCCCCTGGTCTGGAAGCAGGTTTGCTGCCCTCGAGTCAGGCATCCACGAGGCTTGTGCCCATTTCTTTGGCAACCTGAGTTTTGTATTTCTGGAGCTGGGATGGGCCTGCCCCACGCAGAGCCTGTGCCACTCTAATTAAAGCATATGTCTCAATTATACCAGGCTCCTCAGTGCTCCAGCTATAAAAAGACAGACACTACTTCTTCACTTTTCTGCTATGTTGCAAAACTAATTATGGGTTGTGAGGTGCCCACACGTATTTTTATGCATCTCACCAACCTAACATTAACTGGAGCACTTAGCAGGCACTGATGCCCTTGCTTATTTCCTATTAAGTCAGTAACTCTTGAGAGAGGTTTTCCAGGCAGAAGTGGTTTTAGAGATCTGCTGAATTCCTGCTGCTCTGTCAGAGCTGTGCAGCTCAGGCAGGGGTGGCTCTGCACGCTGCCTCCTTCAGCAGCTGGACACATCTCTGCAAAGGACACTGGAAAACAGGAACAGAGCTGAGGTGTCCTGGAATGGGATGGAACCATTTGAGTTTCTGAAGCACAGAAAGGACAGATCGCCCCTATTTAATTTTAAAGTCTCTCTTTCTTCTCCCCTCCAAGCTGAGGAGCATTCGTCGCATTTTAAACAACAAAAAATTCTTCCTAGTTACTTCCAAATCTTTCCTGGAATTAAGGGAATTACACTGCTACAGTGCAAGATAAGTTTCACTGTACATTGCTCTAATATTTGCTAATGTGGGGATTTGAATTGTGCAAGGATTTATTTCAGACAAGGTTCACTCAGCCAAGACAAGGATGAGTTAAGTACACCAGGTATATGTGTTAAGCCTGAATGACTTAAACATGCTTTAAGAAGTTCTATCTGCTTTTTGGGATATACATTTATTAAATTGCTCATCTGTGTTGAGAAGTCTGGAATAAGATTTGAGTGATAAGATATTAATTCTGCTGGGGAACATGTCCAGGACACAAATATTATGCAAATCCCATAGACTCTAATCTGTTTGGGAATGATGATAGTAAATCTGAAGCATCGAACATGAAGAATTTGTGAAGTTAGCTCTACATTTTTTTATTATTCCATCACAGAGTCATTTTGAGCTATATCTATGATGAAATGGATACCGATAAAAACTCTTTTGAAATGTTGGATTTTAATTGGATTTGCATGTGACTAGAAGAGTGTCACTTGCCTCCCATTGCACATTTTGAGATGAATAGAAAAGATATGACTGGAAAATTCCATTTTCATGACATCTTAAATCAAAGGAATGAACTCTAGTAAAGCAGATATTTATTAATGCCTGAATCAATCTATATCTACAGAGATGTGATTAAGTAAAGTAAGTGGAAAATGGGAATGGCCTATCTTTTATAATTATTCCTCCAATACATCAATGTCAGGCTATATGTCATGTTTTAAGTTAATTTTCAAATGGTACCATTTTCTCATTGTGATTTCACTTTTTTTTTTTTTTTTTTTTTGTATTTTATTTTGTCCATTTCTTTAATTTATGCTTTTCTTAAAAAATGAAAGTAAGTAAGTAAAGAAGCCTTACGAGCTTGGCTTCACTTTAATTCTGATTTCTTGGCTTCAGCGTTAATTCAGATTTCACTTACTGGGAAAGAACAGTAACAAACAATGCAGAAGCTTTGTTTCACTGCAGTGAAGAAATACGAGAAAGCTGAAGTGCTTGCATGTAATTCACTCTGGATTTTGCACTCATAGTTTCCTGAGCATTTTGGCAACATCTCTATAGAGATAGTATCAAAAGTAAAGCCAATAGCATAATCTCTGTTTTAGGAGTATGAAGATCTTCTGACATGGATTTTCAGAGTTTGTGTTTTGTGAGTTTTTTGGGATTTTTTCCCTCTCCTGATTCCATTATCCTTGTGTCATGGCTACTTTAATCCAGGCCACATAAGAAGGATCCTCCAGACACGACTCTGAGCTGTGCCAGCCATTCAAGACACGTCAGGAACGGGGGTGGCTGGAGCCAAAGCAGGAGCCTTTCACTTCATGAATGCTTCAGCACAAATCCAGTCAGCCTCCTTGAGAGGAATGTGCTCATAACTTTCTCTTGCCACAATGTCCTCAGCAGAATCAAGGACAGAGGCCTTTTCCTGGAGGCAGTCAAGGTACTTACCTCTCTGAAGACCCAACATCTCCACTGCCATCATTTATATCCTATAAACAGGGTGGCAGGGATCAGCTGAAACTTTCCAGTCACTGAGCTGCATATCATCCTCACTTATCAGGATGCATTTACGGGATATATTTGTTCTGAGAGTCACTTAAGACTTTACTGATAAATTATTCTGTATTAAGATCCTTTAAAAACAGCCTGCCTTCAGTACAGATAAACTTTATCCCACAGCTATTCTTAAAAATATGCTTAAATCCTATGGATTTTACTGGCTGTGAATCCTTTATGCAGGCTTTCAATTCACAACAACTGCAGTGGTTTGCTGAATCTGGGCCTAGCAGTGGATCTAATGAATTATCCTGTAGCTATTGAGATAGAAATAATGTCTTCATTTGTTCCAAACTAAATTGATGAAGTGGGGGGATAGTCTGAATTGAGCTAATGGAAATCAGCAGAGACATGGCAGGAGAAGCTGGAGTACTCGTCCTGTTTATGTGTGTGTGCCTGTGTCAGAAATTGATTTCATGGGAAAAACAGAAATGAGGCCTTCTGAAAGTGAAACTTCTGCAGAAAGTTAATAGAAGTCATTTTTAACTCCCTCATCAGTTATTAAGGAAAGAGTGAATACAGAGTTGGCTCTGAAAGCTTGCTAGATGGCATTGTTGGCCAGAGACAAAAGTCAATTGAAGTTTAAATTTCTCCTTCCGAATTAAACTATTCCTCTGAAAGATATTTAGTTCCTTGAATTGCTACTGCTTTTTAAAAAATTATTTTATGACTTTTCACTTTCTAGCATGGATTTAATAATACAAAAAAGTCTGCCCTGGCCCTTGTTTTCCAGGCATTGCAGGCTGCCTTGGATAATTTTGAGAGGCAGGGGGTGCATGAGTGTGGGTAAATGTTGTAAATGTTTTCTAAAGTTTGGAAAGAGATTTTATAACAGAGAGAGCCTTTCCTCTTGCCCTGGCTACTCCTGCCTGTCTTACCCCTATTTTCTGAGATCAAAGGGCAACATTGGAAATTGCTCCAAACAATGGGACCCCAAGGTTCAGTCAGGAAGGTTTAATGAGGGAATGATCTTCAGAGAGTCCCACAAACCTAGATAGAAAAGGGATAGAAAAGGCTTGAAAAGTAGAGGAAATAACTGCATCCTCATGATGGAATGCACAGAAACGTCATAACCTGCGAGGCGTGAGTTTACAAGCAAGGTGCTGTGGAGAAATTTGCTTTTCTGCCACCTCTAGGTGTCCCATCCCATCAGCGTTCACACGTTGCCACCTTTGGAACGGCGCTTCCAGAAGCTGCTGCAAGGGAAGCCTCCCGAGGCTGGGTTTGGTTTAACTGCTAAAGGTTTAAGGGGGAGCACTCTGGCACAGAGCTGACTCAGACCTTTCCTTCAGCAGTGGTTGCTTCAGAAATGTTGACAAGCTTGGGAGCAGCAATGAAATGCAAATGGTCCTAAATAGAAAATGTGTTTGGAGGGCCAGTGCTTCCTCCAAAGGAAATGAGGAGGGAGCTTGCACTGGGAAAAATAAGAGTTTTGAAGTCAGGTGAAGGTGGTAGAAGTGGAAGGACAGGTGGGTCAGGCAGACAGGGAATGTTTCACAGAGGGCAGTGTCCCAAACCAGTCAGTGCAATCTGGAAAATTAGGGCACTGACTGGATTTGTTCTGAAGCATTCATTACCTAAATTAAGGACAAAAGTTTTTACGAATGTCCATCAGCATCTGTCATGTGAAACCCAGTAATTTTTCCAGAGGCTGTTACTGATTTGGATTAAATCTCTATTTTTTGTGAAATAGTGAGACTGAAAAAACCAAAGTGAAGCAGAGGTTAATGGCATCGTAGTATGCAGTACCTCACCATGCAATTTAACCTGGGTGGGCCAACCTTGCAGACTTAAAACTGTTGGTGAACATCACAGAGATGAGGAAATAAACCCCCATGGTTTCAAGGCTAAGGGCTGGCTTGTTGTATGAAGGGGAGGCTAAATTACGTGTTAAGTGTTCACTATCTCTAGGCAAACATGAGCTTGAAGAAAATGAAGCAGCAAATCCACTCTAATGCATAAAATTATTTCTACCACGAATGATTTGCCAGTTACCTCTTGCTTCCATTCTGACATAAGTTGAAAGATATGTTCAATTACCTCCATATACCACTAATAATGAAAATTTCAAATACATCCAAGAAAAATTGCAAGGGAGGAAGCTGGTTTTAAAAGGAAGTTAAATAATTAAAATATTTTAATCCAAGATGTCTTGCCTGTTAATTTCTTTTTCCCTAGTGTGTTAAAATGAAAATGTCAACTTAAACTAGATCTGTATGCAAATAAATGGATTGGCCTTTCACTCTACCTTGAGTTACGATGGCTGCACGTGAACTTACAGCTCCACTAAAATATGAATTTCATTCTCAGTGCAGGCATTTTGTGTTGTGTCTGTTACATCTTGTATTCTGAGCACATCACTCCGAGAAGGAGAGAAATTAAGAACCTGGGTAGTGCTGAAAAAAGATGGAGAAAGTCACAGTATTGGGGAAAAAAAAAATGTGCTTTTCAGTCTGCAGAAGCACCTCTAAGGTGTTGTGGATGTATTCATTACACTCACATTAGGTGTTCTGTACTGACTTTGCTACTCAGGCTTTTAGCACAGGTTGTTCACAAAATGGGTGATAAGAAAAAGCCACTTTCACAAATCTGAATCTACTATTAGTATAAGTTTGCTCTACAATTTTGAAGAAATTGCTACAAAAAAGAGAATAGGCCAAATAGTATCATGCTTGAAAAATAGAAAGTTAATGTCAAACTCCCTGCTGCAGTAGCCTGCCATTCTAGAAATTTTCTCTGAGATACGTCAAATTTTTTTATTTAATCAGATGTCTTCGGACAGATTTTGCCATCTGCTGTGGAGTTCCACTGCAGGTGTGATTTCAGTGGGGAAGAGATGGAGGCCAGTGTAAAGAGTGCAGAAGCTGCAGAAGCACATGGGCCTTGTTCCCTGGAAACAGGCAGCAAAGCAGCACTTCGTCCCTAGATCCTGACCCCTTGGATATAATGTGCTCCTTCCACAGACCACGAAAATAACTTTAGTGCCATTAATCCAAACCCTGTCTGATCATTTAAAAACCCTACTGAGTGAATCAGGCCGCCCAGGGAAGTGGAGGGGCCACCCATCCCTGGAAGGATTTAGAAGATGTGGAGATGTGGAACTTAGAGACAGGGTTTAGTGGTGGCCTTGGCAGTGCTGGGTTAATGGCTAATCAGAATTAAAATTCATGGTTGGACTACGTGATCCAAAGGGTCTTTTCCAACCTAAACAATTCTGTGATTCTGTGACATCAGGATATCAAATCCATGTTCAATGAAATCCCTGGTGCGCCTTTTCTCTCTCTCTCGCTCTCTGATCCTTTTTGGCTTCTCATCCCACGAAAAAGTAATACAAGAATTATCACCTAAGCTGGAATTTTCAAAAGGAATATTTTCTGTGAGCAGCTCCTTTTAAGTTCAGTGTCAGTTTAGGAGGTGGGGAGAGAAGCATGGACTTATGAATCTATTTCTCCTACTTTTTTTTTCCTACGAGTTACAAGGTGATTTTCTTCATTGCTACTGAAAGTTGCTTTTTTTTCTTTTCAATAGGTACTTCTCCTAGGCATCCTTGTGATTCTAAAGCCAATAAATCAAGTGTCTTTCTGCTGAAATTTCTCCGTGTGTTTTGTTTCTCTGGAGACAATTTTGTCACGTCGTGGTCGTGTCACGCGTGCCCTCAGGCCAGGCAACAGTGAGATACTTCATGTGTTTGCTGCCAAAAAGCAGCTTCATTTCTAGAGCTCCCTGATGTTGAAAACCTGCTACCTTTGCCTTGGTTGCTATTAATTGGTGCCACTGAATGCAGAATTTTGGCTTTTTTTTTGGCCTGTCACCTGTATAAGTGTAATCTAAATAACAGTAACACCCGTGTAGCAATAACAGTGCCAGGCTCCAATGCACCATCCACAGAAAGTTCCCTCCACCAGAGAAAAGGTGAAAAGGGATAATTATGACTTAAAACCAACTCCGAGAGCATTCCATGTAACCTTCCATTAGATCGAATGCACAACTAAATTTCACAACATGCATTATACTAGTAACACATTTCTATTAAATCGCCCACTTTTACAACAGAAAAAGCAATTTCCATGGAAGTTTCATTTGCTTCTTTACACGGGTAATATAGAAAAGAAAAGATCTGCAAATTTCAAAGTGAAGCAGCCAAGGTAAAGAGTGCTGGCAGAATTCTGTTAATGGATGGGGTGCAAAGGGGTGCAGTTGTACTGCTTGGAGTGTCCTTGCACAACATTCCATTTTAATTCCAAGTTAAATGGAAGAATAGAATCATGGACTTTAATAAAAAAAACACAGTTATGAAATATGCCAGTATGGATGGAACCCTACATCTTCAATACTGCAAAATTATCTCATTTTGTAACTTAGAATCTCTCTGGTTTCCAAATACAAAAGGAATTAAAGCAGTAGAGGGAGGAAGAAAGAGGATGACAATAAAATTAATAATAACTAGACAGCATCATTCCAGATGTGTGGACAAGAGGGCAGTTTTCATCCTTTAGTTCTCAAACCATGCTAAAAACAGAATTACACATTGGAATCAGGAGAGGTGTTGGGGTTTTGGTGATGTTTTTTTTGGGCGTGTGATGGGGAAACATTGGAGAGAAGGCTCTTCTGTTTCCTCCTAGATGATTTCACAACAGACAGCAAAATTTGCTGCCTGCAGGACATGCTGAGATGCAGCTGGTATCTAACCCTGCCAGGGCAAGCCTCCCTGCCTCACCCCCCAAACCAACGCCATGGAATCCCTGGTGATCCACTTCTCTCAGGCAGCACCAGGAACATTTCACTGTTTCTTGCTGTCTTCACTGCTGGTGCTGCCCAGAAGTTCATGCCAATCCAGCCACCTGCTTTTCCTCAGAGACAGCTCTGGACCATTGGCATTAGGACACAAATCAACAAACATTGAGCTGTGTGGATCTGGTCATGGAGAATTTATGCTGTTGCTGCGTATCATCCACCTACCTTACAAATAAACAGAATATTTTAATCTTGAAGCTGCTAGGCAGTTCACCAACCCAGCACTACATCTACTTAGCAGTATACAAAAAAAAAAAGAGCTTTAAAGCTAAACAAAAGACTGTGAGGAAGCTGAAGGGAGGTGAAGAAAGAAGACAGGAATCCATTTTCAGTTACACAGACTCTGAAATCGAGCATATCATCCATCCAGGTGTCTGCAGCGTGAGCAGGGGAAGATGTGACTGTGCAGAGTGCGATAACAGTTCTTTTTCTGTATCACTTGTTCTCTATCAGATGTGTTCGTGCCTCCCTATTATATTTAGACGTGCACTGGAGGCAATTTCAGGGCCACTCCAGTGAGCATGTTTTTTCTCCTAAAGAATGCACAGAGAGTAGTGTAAGATGTGAGATAAAGAGAGCTCTAAATATAGCAGTGCTTTAGTGCTTTAAGTCCAGAAAAATGAGTCAACAGAACTCCCTCCTCTTAGCAGACTTTTCTCCTAACTCGTCTCACCTTACACGTGCTACATGTGAAACACACCTAGAGAGGAAAATGATGGTTTTCTGCAGCTTGTTCTGTTCTTCCTCATGGGATCATAAATGAGTGTGGTGAGCTGCCTGGACTTAGACCTGGTTGTGCCCATATTCAGAATAAATAGTATTATTCAGTACAGACTCACCTAGGGCTAGGAAAAAAAGCAGCACTTTGAGGCAGCCTGTGACTTAGAATCTCATGGTCACTTGGATGCCTTCTCAAATTTTCAGTTTAGTGGAATTAGTTTGATTAGTTCTGTGATTTAAATAACTTGTTGGCTTTTAGATGACATCAGAGTTGTGAACTGGCTTGTCCTAAATGATGAGTACACTTTAGAACTCTGTTAATCTGATTTTGAGTACTTGATCTGATACCTTAAAAGGGCCCAACTTCGATTTCTCAGAAGTATGATTTTGAAAGAATTTAGTGTAGTTATCTCTGACCATTCTGACTCAAAACTGTCAGAAAAGAAGGATGTGTGCGCTGATTTAGCACTGAAAGGTTTCCTAAAATAAGTAACTTTTGAGAAGAACATGATGACGAGGATGAAGACAGCGAGCATCTACTGCTACAGATACGTTTGTTTTTAAAAATATCTGTGTCGTAATGAAAAAAGTATTACAATTACAGATAGCATAAAAAGCTTTTTATACATCCTTTTATGATAAAAGCTCGGTGTTGAATGAAGTGTTTTTCATGGCTTTCCCAAGAATGCTGGTGCTCTATACATTAAGTAAAGTGAAGTAATTGAAAAAAGAGCTGGAAAATGAGAAACAATGCTGAGCTGCCACAAGGAATGGGTCAGGGCAGCTCACAGCAGAAACCTTGGAGGAAAATAATCCATCTTCATTCCCCTAGGATGGCTGCAGCTGGTCAAAAATGGAAGATGTGGATGTAGAATTCCAGTAATTCCTGATGGAGAGGCTTCTATCTGCTTTCTCCAAAACCAAAGTTGATAGCTTGCTCATATTTTAATCATCAGATTTGGGAGGAGGAGGAGTACCTTCAAATCTTTGTTGAGTAGGTCACTGTCAGGTATTTCTTTGGCAGAGAGGAATAAAAGGATGGTAATTTGCTTCTCCTTCTGTTCTAGTGCATTCTCTGATGTCTGTCTCAGGTTACCTGTTTACATTATTTCATTTGGCTTTTTGTACTGTTGACAAGATACCATTTCCAAACTATAGCAAGAGGATGTGCCTGAAATCTGAGCCTCAGTGGGAGTTCTTTCCCTGACCTTACAGCAGAGTCAGGATCTAATGCTGAGCACTACTCATTTCTACCTGCATGAAATGTTGTGGTCCCAACAGAGTGAAGTTTACTGTTAAATTAGCATTTACTCTAAGATTCTGTGCTCAGTGGAGTGCAGATATTGAAAGGTTTTCATTATTTTTAAGTGATTCCTTTCTTCCTGATGATCATAAATAACTCTCTAGGGTGCTTGAAACCAAAGTCTGCTGTTCTTTTTCTATCATTTTTGTACACACTTTTGTTTCACTTTACTGCATACATATTTATTTTATTGTTGGGGTTGTTCAGAAGAGTTATAATAATGCAGATCAGATGGTTGATTAAATCACAGCTGGCTTTTAAAAATACTTATAAAACCCCAACAAGCTTTTAAAGAGAAAACACATATAGAGCTCAATGAATTCTGGAAACAGATGTACAAAATACAGTACGGAGAATTCTTCTTTTGTTCTTTGGAGTTCACCTTCAAAGAATTTCTCCTATTCACTGCTCCTTTCAAAATAATTTTACTACAGGAAACAGAAGAGGAGATGTCAGGGAGGAGAGGCTATGACTTCAAGTTCTGAGGATGTCAGTACTTGGTTGCCTGGCAAGCAAGGCGATGTTTCCTGATGTTGTGATAAACTGCTATTTTTCAGATGCCAGATTTACCCCAAATATCCGAGCGGGGAATTTTCTCCCAATAGTTCATATAATCGACTGTGAAAACCTCCAGCTGCCAGTTGTTTTCTGCTTCCCTGCCCATCACAAGCAAGATCCCATCACTAGTCAGGAATCTTCTTCCAGATGGTGCACGTAGCTTTAATTTGAAGTTTGCCTGCTGAAGGAGGAGTGAACGATTAAGCACTCACTAAGGTGAGAGGCAGCTTGTGACTCCTGTTTTCTTGAGTAAACAGAGCAAGGTGTTAAATCCAGCAGTGAAGGGCCAGGAGAACGCAGCCACACAAATCTCAAATGTCGTGATAACGCAGCCATTGCTAATGCATTCCCACTATTTGAGCCTGTCACTTCTCCAGAGCACGTGGTGTGAAATGCTCGCTCTAAATCGCTGTTAGGGGGCCACGGGAAGGCGCAGACACTGCAAAAGCCTCTCTGCCTCATTTACCCCTGTGAGCACTTCCAGTAACTTCAGCAAGACTAGCTACAGGGGTTGTAATATCCATGATTTTAGAACAGGAGCACGCACCGAGTGTGCATTGCCTTTCAGAGTTTGTGAGAACCAGTGCAGAATTCGGAGATTTGTGTGTCTGTCGTTTAATCTTCCCCAGGCAAGCACAAAGTGATGTTGCCCTGGCCTGTTGGATTTTTTTCAGGAAGCACCACACTTTTTCTGCTGTTCCTGATACACAGGATATACAGAATGTTTAGAGAAAAGAGTGTACATGTCAGGAAATGAAATGAAACAGCGAGTTAAAATGAAGTTGTCCGCTGCAAAGATGTCATGAACTTTGATAAATCTCCATGAAAAAGCTTTCAGTCAAGTCCCCAGTTTTGCCACTGTTTCTTTAGCCCCGCTCTCAGAAAAACAGTTCACTTAGAATGAAAGAGGGACGCTTTTCTGCCTCTCTTCCTCTGGATGCTTTGGCTGCCCATTTTTCACGGAGTGAAGGAAGGGAGGGGCAGAGCTATGGATCTTTCTGCAGTGACCTGAGCAAGGTTCTCTGCAGAGCCTTGGCAGCAGCCCTCATGCTCTGAGGGGCTGGGACTGAACTCAGAGGAGCTACCTCGACCTCCAAGGCCACCCAAGGACAACCACAACACCTGGAATTACGCTTCACATGACAGCATATTCAGAGTTGGAAGGAGCCCACAAGGATCACCCAGGCCAGCCCTTACAGGGATTGAACACACAACCTTGGCTCTATCAGCACCACGCTCAGACCAGCCGAGCTAATCTCGCATCAAACCTTAGGAAAAACGGTCTGTGTGTCCTTTGAAGTTTCTACCATCGTTTATGTCAGTTCCAAGTTTCCTGGACGAGGAGAAAAGCTAGAAAAGCTGTAGATACACATATAGATACGTATTGTGGGAATAATATGTCCTTCTCCACAGGTCAGTTCCCCCTTCAGCTGCAGCTTCGAATGTTTTCCCCCCACGAAGGCAGCGGGGAGGTCTGAAAACAGCCCTCATGTGATTATCTAGCAAACAGTACAGCGTTATCTCGATTTTGGCAAGATCTGTAATTTAACCTCATGCCTCCTAGCACTAGCTATGATCCAGCACTTCCTCCTTTCTGTACAGAGGATATTTTGTCCTCTGTTACAGACCCTGGAATGCTGAAAGGCTAAAACGTGAGGCAGGTGACATCCTCTAGCAGGGCTCTGAAGGAGGCCAGAAAAACCTTTTGGTGAGAAGGATTGCCGTGTGCAGTGGCACTTTCTTTCCTACCCGTTTACCTGGGTCGCTAGAAAAGATGAAATCGGGACTGTACTCCAGCACATCCAGGTTTTAGGCTGTGTTAGGATGCCAGCCTGTCGGATATGGTGTGCTGGAGGTGCTTCCCAAACATCCCCTGCCCCAATAACCAGGACACCCAGGATTCAGGGCACAGCTACAGCGAATCCCTAAGGAAATTGCAACAAAAAAAGTCCACTTGCTGTTAAATAAAAGGGAAAATAACATGAGAACTGGATAAACAGACTGCACGGAGAGGGAAACTAAAACTCTGAAATACCCTGTTTGGTGGAGAAAGATGCCTGATGGCTGTGATATCTACTGGGGATTAAAGGCTAAAAATGGCTTGAGGCTTTTCACATAAGCACAGTATGTTCAGAGGGAAGAATACTTTCAAGTTTGGCTCTAAATATTGAAACTTAATTTAAAGAGTAGGATTTTGCAGAAATTTTGATAAATCCATAAGCTATTGAAATGCTTTCTGTGACCTCTGCTAGAAAAAAAAAAAAGAGTAAGCATTCCCAAAACTGTTCAATAATTAAATGCGTGTTTGAAGTGATTTTTTTTCCCTGCCTGGCTAAATACATGTTTAAATTGAAAGTTATATAACCCTGTAGAAAAAAGGCTATGGCACACTCTAATCCTGAATTATGTGCAGAATGGTTACAACCAAGATCCCTTTAATACAGCTATTTTAGTCTTAGTGCTGTGCGAATGCTCTTTGCTTGTCTTCAAGAATTGCTGCCTAGGAATTGTAAAATACTGGAGCAAGACTTTTTTGGGGTTTTTTTTGGTATTTGCAGCTCCCACTGACAATTTTGGATGGTATAATTGAAGGACAGGCTTGGCTGACCGGGATCACATTTTGACTTTTGGTTTATGTGCAGTCAGTGTTACTGTGAGTTTTTTCTCTCCCAGAGCCTTGTTTGAGAGAGATTTCTGGGAAAAAAAAGGATTGGCAGAGGAGGGTGAGAAGAAAGGAGAAGGGGGACGTGTGGAACAGGGACTCACAGACACTTCCACTCACCAGGAAGCAGGAATTTAGGATGGTGTCTGACCTTTTTCAGCATGCAGCTAATGTGTGGAGGAAAATATTCTTCATACATCATTGCTGTTCTGGGGCTGCTGTGCCAGGGAAACAGGGAGGACACAGGGACCACGGAGAACTCAAGAAGATGCAGCACTTATGGGCATGGAAAGCATCAGTCTAGAAATCTTATCAAGGACTCTAATTTGATTAGGAATTTTGAGTTATTTCCATTTTGAAGGAGAATATCCATCACTTGAGTTGAAGCATTTTGCTTTCAAAACATTTTAAAATATAGTCACAGAAGGGCATTCCAAACGAGAAATCAAAATACCTTATTTTGAAATTTCAGTTTTCTCAAAATACTGTGAAATTTTTTTTTTTTTTAATTTTTTAACTGGAATGATAATATTTTTGCCACATAGGTTTTTTTTTTTTAATTCTTTTGTCTGCTTTAGTTTCTTTTGGTTGGTTGGTAGGTTGGTGGTTTGTATGTATTGGGTTTTTTTTTCGTAGAGAAATATCCATCCTGAAAAAGCTCCCTTGGAAATTCTGATGGCCGTGCTCCCAGGCTCTGTAAACGTCACACAGTGCATCCACACGGACACAACTCTGAATTATTATTTCCTTAAACTGCTCCCAAACCCCCAGTAAATGGCAGCTGAAGCCTCAGTGATAACAGGATTCATCCTGCTTCTGGCCATGCCTGTGGAATTACAAGGCTGTTGGAAAATCCCTTGCATGGAATAGTCTTCATTCCTTTTAGAACCAAGCTGGCAGTGCTTGTACCTCTGACTGGGGACCAACAGAAAAAAATTCCTTCTCAAACCACTGCTCTCCAAGGATTTTGACTTTTTTTTACTCCTGACCCTTCCCAAGTTTTGTCGTTTATCATTCTCACCGTTACCCAGTTGCTCAAGCAGAATTAGGCATGTGCTGCCTTTAACTTCCTGGAAACTTGTTAATATTTGATCTCTACCCTGTGTGATTGTACACAACCGTGTCTGTCCTTTGTGTAGCCACACTGACTGCTGGCCCCTAATCATTCAGAGGTATGGCATCCCTGGCAATCTTCTACAAAGTAATTATTACAATCACTAAATTAAGAAAGAAAAAAAACCCCAAAAGACAAAAGGAAAAGCCCAGCGTTGAAAATGAATGCATTTAAATAGTAGTTAAAAAGGTATTTAAAAAGAAAAACACTGGCTGCAGTTTTTCTCCACTGTACACTGAGTACTATACCTGTTGTGCTGATGCTGAAGCCTAATTAATTTCTATTTCATCCTTACTGTGGTGACCCTTACAAATCTGAAGGATTAAAGATCTATGACTTCCCAGCATATTTTGGCTATGAAATGGTTCATTACACATGCACTCTCACTTTTTTCTGTACAGTTGATTAAGAATAGACAAAAAATCATGCAACAAAGGGTGACCTTGTGACTCAGGAGAAGGTGAATATCCACTGATCTGCTTCTCAAAGGCATTTATGCTTTCTGGTTTTGGGGGTTTTTTTTTGAGTACTTCTGGGTTTGATTGTGGGCTTGGTTGTTGTTTTTTTTTTAATTTTAATTTTTAATCAAATTCATTAAAGAGGGTGAGTCTTATCCCTTGTGTTTACTGCCTTTAAATAGCCATGAAATAGTTGTTGTTGCTCCTAAGCTTTTGCCATGTTTTAAAACAAGGAAGAATCACGGGTTCGCAAAGCTGTCTCTTTTAAAGAGAGTTGCATTTGCAAATCAATTAAATAGGTGTATCTCCACAACCATAACTGGCTGCTTCCCTGGTGCCAAAGCCTGAAGAAATAGAACACCGGGTTAACACAGGATAGGTTTTCTTTACTAAAAAAAATTAATTTAAAAAAAATCAGCTTTTGTTTCTGTTTACTGACCCAAAAATGTAGATACGGCACTCAACATCGATGGGTTGGATTTGAATTCATACACAGAGCCAGAGACTTGGTTTGTTACCGCTCCTCCTCAAACTGTTAACTCAAAAATTTTGTTAACCACTGTAAATATTTTAAGGGCTTTTCTGAGCTCTTGCTCAGCGCCATCACTTCTCGAAACCCTGCGAGTTGCCAGAACAGGGATTTCAGAAACACTAGCTAAAACGTCTTGACAAGCTAAACAGTTTTTAGAACTGGAGTAGGTGGACTTAGCTGACTTCCTGCCAGCTCCAGAGTCTGCACACTGTCGGGGGAGATGAGCAGCGCGAGCGGAGCGGATGAAGGCTGGTGCCAGGAATCTGCAGATCCTGGCCCTGCTCTCATCTCTGCCACCAGCAGTGCCTTGCTGTCCTTGCTGTCCGAGCCTGCTCCCCCTCGGGTGAGCCAGGGACACCATTTACCTGTTTCCTTCAAAGAATGTTTCTTCTCCTCGGTTTTTGAGGGTTTAAGCCCTCAGCCTTATGACCTGCACCCATCCATGTGCATTTGGCTGAACTGAACTGCTCACAGCTCTCAGCAGGGATGGACCTGAGCAATGCAACCTTTGAGGAAGTTTTTCTCCCTTCGGTCAGATTTCAGTACTTTATACTCTTATTATGCTTTCCATGAACAACTGACTGAAAAATTCAGCCTCTCTTCCACACATAGTGCTGTTGGCATTAACATCTCTGAAACAGGGAACTTGAGACTTCCTTCTGGTGATGTTATGATTCCAGTTGCATCTCAGTTATGCAACATAAATGGCTAAAAATACAAATTCTCAAATATTTCGTGCTCGGGCAAACTCAAGAACAACAGCAGCGAACAGTTAGCATTTTTAGAATGCAGAATTTCAAATATTTATAACCACCCTAATTTTTAACTCTCTCCTTGTCAAAACACAAACGTGCACCTTAAATTAACTACTTTTTTTTCAGTATGCTTTTGTTTTTATGCTGAATCTGTGCAAAAGGAATTCAGCATTTTCTGATACACTGTTTATTTTTGACCCAGACCCTAACAGAGCTTGAAGATTCTTACAAACAGATGTAATCAATTTCTTGGCTTTGAAATTTCTGGCATACGCTGGCTTTTTCTGGATGTCAAAGTGAACAACTTGATATACAGCTCATGTCTCTTCATAGCTTTGAACTATCCATAACTCTCTTCTGGGTTTTAGTAAACACATTCCTTAAAGTCTGTGGCATGTTGCTTCTCAAATTCTATCTGTATTACCCAGGGTCTTGTTTCTGCACTCTCTCCTCTCCTAGGCTCAGAAATATTTCCCTTCCATATTTCCATCTCCTTTTGTACCCTGATCTATTGGTTGTTTTTGAGATGAGAGGAAGGTGCCAATGGGGTGTTAGGAATAGGATTTTTTTAGAAGTGTATATATGAGCCTAAAGATTCAGAAAAAAAGAGCAGTTTCTGTTGTTCCACGCTAAGATATTAAACATAACTATATTTGACAACTGAAAAAATAGTATCAGTAGCAGAAGCCACAGATTTGCCTCCTAAAATGACTTCCTTACTCCAGTTATCCCCCTCATCATCTAAGCTGAGACCACTCCTCTCTGGAAAGTTCCCCTGCTTCTCAAGTGCCAGTGGCTGAGCACTTTGGGAATCCAAAGAGCCAGGATGAAGCAGAGCTGTATTTCCAGCTGGCAGAAATCCTCTCTGGGCCCTGCGTCGGCCTAGGGATGTTCAACAAGCAACTCTTGACAAAGGGTTTTCCTGTCTGGGGGCACAGCAAGTTATGAGAGTGGATTCTTGGCACCTCCTGAAAGAGAGGGTTTTCCTTTATCCGAAATGGACCATCTGACACCTTCCTGTTTCATATCTGACACCTTCTTCTTTCGTGGTTTTTCTTTTTATCTTGTGACAAGGCCATGTGTTTTTGCTTGATCACGTTCGAGTTTGAAGATGGCAGCCGAGGAAATATCAACCCCTTGTTTTTTCTCTTCAAACGTGCCATCAGTCCGTGAACAAATACAACCAAAAAACCCCACCCCAAACCCTGATTATGTTTTAGATGCTACTAAACAAAACACGCCAACAGGAGAAACCCAGGCTAAAAATAAAAAGCATCTTTTTTTCTTGATAAGCCAGAAACCAGTGTAATCTGACTGGTAGATATAAAAAAAAAAAAAAGAAAAGCTTATCTAGTTCATTTCATGCTCATGATAAAGTTGATCCACTTAATTATTTCTACCATTATACAGCCCACTGCTGCTTCTTTTCTGCTTGGAAAAAGTGTCAGTGTCACAGGAGGGAGATTTTATGCTCAGAGGACCCGGGATTAGAAGAACAGTCACTTTGATACTGGAGGTTCGTGTTTGGCACCAGGCTGCTTTTAAGCATATAAAAATTTTTATGCTGACATGTGTCTGTGTTACGAAATAATTTCAAACCCTGGGATGGTAACAGATGTTGTAGTCCAAACAATGACAACTGCTGGTTTAGGAGAAATAAATCTTCCAGTGTTATTAGAAAACAGAAGAAAGCACAGGGCATAATAGGTCAGTTTAATGGCATTGTTTGCAGTAAAGCTGACATTTCAGGCATAATCTGCAGCGCTCACTTGAACTAGGACATTTTGCTGGGCAGAGAAGGATTTGATACATTCTTTTATACGGCTGTGTCAAATTGGATTAGAACACAATAAAATGGAGAATGTAAAAGAAAGGCCTTTGGGCTCGCTGGTTAGGCAGCGTAAGAGGATGCACGAGGAATTAAAATGAATTGCACCCTTCAGAAGTATGACAAACTTGTCAGGTGTAGTTTGTGTGGAGCTTCCCTTTCTCTCATTCATTCCCTAGGTTTATCCTTCCTCTGTGCACTTTTTGTTGACCTACATAAAGCGAATTCCCTTCAGTAACTTTGCCCAGCATTTTTCTGTTCTCTATTATTTGAAACAAGACGGTGTTTGAATATAAATTATTGAAAACCCGTTACAGTTGATACAGATTTGGTTTCCAACCGTAAACTGCCCAGTGGGGCTCAAAACTTTGCCAAAATTTCTTTCAGAGTTTCACTAATGCTGCCTGCTGGCCTGGAGTGCAGCCACAGGAATATTCACTGCAGCAGCCTCACCGAGGAGCCCTGGATCAGGATCCAGCTCCTGCTGTCAGGCTGAGAGATATCTCAGCTCCACAGACAAGAAAACGGGCTGAAACTTGGTTTCTGAAATGATGCGTGGAGTATTTCTCATAACCTCATGGAATGAATCCCAACCTTTGAAATTTTGGAAATGTTAATTGGTAAACTGAGTACTCCGCACTTCCATTTATCTGGTACTCTTATCTCAGAACTCACATTACCCAAAATTGGATGTGTCTCCTATGTACCATGAGTCACTTGCTTTGAAAAGGCCTCTGTGAGCTGGAAAGCCAGTGACAAGTTCTGATGGCAGGTCGTGTGTTCTGTTTGGATAAACAGGGTTACACTTCATGGGAGAATTGGTATCGGGAGGAATTAATAAATGACTCATGTTTCAGCCCCAAATTTCATTTCAGATATTACAGAAAATCTGAATACAAATGACACGCTGCATCACTTTTGAAATTCGGAAGAAGTGATGCAAAAGAAAATACCAGAGCCAATCTCTGGCCTAGGTTAAAGCAGGGAAAAAGGACCCGTTCATGTTAAAATAGCCCCAGTGTGCGTGCGCATTCAACTTTCAGTTGACTGTAAAAAATGAAGTTGATCTTGGGACACTTAATGCTGTAAGAAGGCAGCCTTTCACTTGGAATGACTGTCAGCTGCTCTGTCACATCCTTGCTTTCCCCTTACAGCTGAAAAGCAGTAACTTCTCCTACAAAAGCCAGGTTTATCCTCCCTGACACCAAGTGTCCGTGCCTGTACCCCGAGCGAGGAACTGCTTGTGCTGTGCTGCACTTCCATCCTCGTGTGGGACAGGATTGTGCAGAGAATTCACCTCAAAGATAGGAAAATATCCATTTCCATAAAGAATTCTCCAAGAAAAGAAATGGTTTAGTCAATTTGGTCTGTACTATGGGCGTGTTGCCAGACCACAGAGGTATCAGGTGAAGGTCTGAATTCAGGCAAGTTATTTGTCTCAGAACATCCTTTACTTTGCAATGGTTTCTTATTCTCAGCTAAGCAGATGCTTCAGTGCTTTCCTGAACCGAGGTCTAACAAACTTACCCTTTGATCTTGCTGCTAATGATGTCTGGTTTATTTGACTCAAAAATGTGCACTCCACTGGAGTATGGTCTGACATAGCAAATGAAATATTTACTGACACTTGGCACTGGTGCCTTCACCCCTGTGGATTTCGGTAATGTATCATTCTCACTGAAGGTCTGTCCTCCAGAGGATGCGTGGGATTCACCTCTAATGGCATTACAAGGAGGGTGGCTCCTGCTCTGAGTAAAAAGCTCCCTCTCTTTCAGAAGTAATTTTCCTGATTTTATACCTAGCCACTGTTTGGATTCCCGTATAGAACCTGGTAACAGAGACTTTGGGATAACAGAAAGACAGACTTCTAAAATACGTTCCCCATTTCCCCAGGAACACAGTGACACCAAACAAAGAGTTAAACCGATTCAGAGTGTTCCACACCTTTCATGGAAGAGCATTGTCTGAACTCTGTTTGGCTGGATTATAGCTGTGGGGTTTTCTGACTTTATGAGAATAGTCTTTTGAAGAACTGGCGATGGCTACATAAGAAATGTTGAATCTGCAGTTCTGGCTGATTAGTGTGCTGTGAGTTACATAAAAAATCATGCAAAACAGGAAGACAGGCAAAATAAGAAAAGTAATATTTCCTTAAGTAAGTAAGTTTCAGATTAAGTTCGATTAAAACATTCTCCAGCATTTCTGCCCTATCAGCAGGGCAATGACTAAACCCACTGTCTCCTACACAAAACATCCATTAATATATCCAAAGAACAAGAAATGAGGACTGAAAATGTACTGTCAATTTCCCTGGATTAAGGTCAAAGCTTGAGAAAGAGAGAGAATAAGAGTATTTTCCTTCACAAATTCAACAATTTCAGTCATAATCAGATTAGGGAAATAAAGTCGGAAACAAATACAATTCAAAAAGAAAAATTATAATACTTACGTTGGTGACATATTCAATATCCTTCCAAATATTACATTCCCTGGGAAAATCTGCCAAATCTAAAAAATTATCCACTACTACTTGGCCAATCAAGTCGTGCCTGGAGAATCTGTCAAAGTCATACACAGAGAAATGGAGTTTCCTCGTGCTGAGATCATTGTACGGGACAGTAAATAAAAAAACCTCATCAAATACTGGATTTAGGGTCTTTCTGTGCACTTTAGTCTGGTGTTTTGTTTTCCTGTCGGGGAGCAGGTATATCTTCACGTAGGGGTCTGAAGTTCCAGAGAAGTCCTTGGCCGGCAGGTTGACGGCCTTGTGGATCTTCACGATCAGCTGCTCTAAATCGCAGTCGTACTTGAGGATGAAGTTGAGCTTCCCGCAGGCCTTGCTGTTGCTCCTCCGGCCGTCGTCCGTGTCCAGCGACCTCTGCTTGTAGAGCTCCGGCTTGATGCGGCCGATGCCCGTCAGCTGCTCCTGCTTCTGCACCTGCTGGATGTTGAAGTCGGGGTTGGACAGGTTGAGCTGCCTCCGGAGCGAGTTGTGCCTTAAAGCGGAAAGGAAAGAATTGAGACGAGCTGTGCTGAGGGGGGTGGGAAACTGCGCACGCCAAGATCCCGTTCGCATTTGGCACATTTTTGTCACGTGCGGTCGGGTCAGATCTTTACCGAAGGGATAAACCGGGAGACCCAGCTGTTGTGAGAGATGGCCTCCAGCGTCAGACTGCTAATGCCACATCGTTTTCTGCTCCCATGCCTCAGGCCGGGCTGAAATGGTTTGCTGACCACCCCAACAATTGTTTTCCTTTTCTCTCTCACACCTGATGTAATAAACTCTGCAGCGCTTTGGCTGAAAAGCTCCTTAGCTTTCATTAGTTGAGGATAAGAAGTTGCTTTTAGCTTTGGTCCAGTGAAATTTATTAATTCACACTTACTGGGACTGAAATTTCTCCTCCATGGATGGTAACAGAAATCAAATTTGCAATCCCTGTTGAGGTAGGGGGATATGGAAGTGAAAGTTGGATTAGGTAAAATCCTAATCTTCTATGAATTCCATTTTATTGTCCTATTCATATGCAGCAATCACTCAGTGTATTGGAGTACCAGGAGCTCAGGTTGAACACAGAAAGAGCACATGGAAAATGCCAGCACAGGATTAATCCAAAGCTATTTATATTGAATGTAATCAGTAATAGTTCCTCTGCTATCACTGTTCATTCATTCCTGAAGTAAATATCTGCTTAAATAAATGGGTAAATATCTGTTTACCCATGCTTAAAGCAGGAACAGCCTCTTACGTGCTATCCTCTTTTTTCTTCTCTTGTTGCATAATAAATACATAATCTTATGGCTCTACATTAGTCATTTCCAGGATAAAATGTTATCATGTCACCAAAAAAAAAAATAAAATTCAACTCTTAGGCTCTTCATGGCAGTGAGAGGTGCAGAATATGCTGTGGAGAAGGAATAAAAAGAAGAGGCTAGCAAAGAGCCACTGGGCTAGTGCTGCACCTTCTCCAACTGAAGTGCATCTGCTTTGACTCAGATGTTTACTGGCTCTTCACATGCTGATCCTTATTCTTGCTGTATGAAACATAATCCTTTTATCACCTGCCCCTGCTCACACTCTCACCCTCCCCCTTTCCTCTTCCCTCGTGTACTGGTTCTCCAGCTCCCCTGGAGACTTGACTGACTCTTGTTCAGTCACTCTTCCCCCCACAGTCATGATTGTGGCTAAAATCTATGATTTCAAATCCTATTTCTAACTCTTGCAAGTGTTTCATTAGCTTGCCCTACTTTTCTTCCTTGGCTGTTTTAAAAATGTTTGAGGAGATATTACTGAGTGTTCAGCACCAGTGCTAAGTGCAAATGAATGTGCTTTACAAGCTGAACCTAGGCTGTCCTGGTGCTTTTAAGGGATGCAGGGTTATCCAGCTTCTGAGGGAAAAGCACCAATGAGACAGTACTTGTGATGCCTTAGGATTTTAGCCTTAATATTTTTTCATACATTTGTAATCCCGCAATTCTTTAGTGTGTAACTCTAAACTCCATACACAGTGTCAGCTGCTGCTTTCCCATTTTGGTCAGACAAAACAATTCCTCTCCAGGCCTAGCAATCAAGGATACCTCACTGGCTCTGGCCCTGAGAAATGGAAACAAAAGTGAGCTGGGAGGAAGCAAACCTGGGGTAAATGATTTCATTACCTGAAGCTGTAATTGGAAGATTAACCCCAATATGCAAATGGACCAAACTTATAAAAGTATGAAAACATGTGATGCATCATCCATATTTTGGGTGTAGCCCCTGGGGGGGCTTCATCTGCCCGAAATGTACCTGAAGGCCCTTCAATAAATAGAACCGCTTTTTATTCCCTTAATTTTGTCTGGCCTCTGTTTTTAGGTAGCTCCAACAAGGCATCAGCGGAGAGAAGGGTGGGATAGGATTGTGATCCTGTCCCTTCGACCCATGAGGTGTGCGCACCTCGGTGAATAACTTTTGTATATATTTGTTTTTTAAACGAATGTAGCAAGAAAATGATACAGTTTCTTTTAGATCTTGCATAACTAAGCTGTGCTTTTCAGGCTGCTCATTAGGAACGGAGAGAAAAGGGAGCTACTGACCGGTCAGACGAGGTGGGCTCGGTGACCTGGCGCTGCATGCGCACGTTGGGCACGCAGTTCTCCTTGGCTCCCGCCTGGGTGTCCAGCGGGAGGTCAGGGGAGGTGTGGCTGATCTTCATGGAGGCCTCGGGGAAGGCCGCGGGCTGGCCCAGGAAATCCTCGCTGTAGTCGCGGTCATTGGGGTCGGCGTCCGCGTAGTGCAGCGGCTCCTGCTTGCCGTCCTTGCTGCCGAAGGGCAAACCCCGCTCCCGCCACGGGATCCAGCACAGCTTCCAGGACACGAACAGGGACACGCCGAACAGAGCCAGGCCACAGGCCGTGACCACCAGGGACAGCAGGCTTACGGAGATATCTGCAACGAGAGAAACACGCTCGTGTCGGAACCTCCGCGCTCTCTGGAGCTCTGCATCGCCGGGGCACCAATACGGGGGGCAAACACCTCCGCAAAAATTAACTTCTGGTCCATGCAACAGTCATAAAATAGAGCTTCATTAAAAGTTCTAATTTCTCTGCCCCCAAGGGAAAAAAAGAAAAAGTTTGGAATTCAGCACAAGACTTGAACGTAGCTTATAATTTCCCTCCAAAAGCTGGGTGGGATGAAAGGTCGTTGTAAAGATGAAGAGGGTTGGCCACTTGGCCACTCAACTTCCTACTGATGAAAGAGCTGTGCCTGCAGTACATTTTATTTATTCTTTTTTTCATTTCATGTGGTGCAGTTTCCTCCACCTGCTTTACCAGTTCTTAACTGGCTTCTCTTTCAGAGCCTGTATCAGACTTAAACACTATGAAAATATGCACATGAGCACCTCCGTGACATGAATTTTTTAGGTATTTCACTGATGTATCTCGGTTTATTATTTTAATTCCATTCCATCTAATTTTAGACTCATTCCTATCTTTGCAAATTATTTTTGACTATCAATGCATGGCTCGCTCTTCGTAATTTAATTAGGATACCAATATCTCTTCAAAACCGAGATTTTTCTGGTTTTTTTTAACTCAAAAGGCTCTTTCTTTTCTTTTCCCAAATTTCTGGTATAAAAAGGAATGTGGAGATGAACCTTCTGTTGTTTTTTCCCCACACTTCCAGCATTATCCTACTGCATCTACACCAATAAGTTACAACCGGGAGTGGGTTTTGCTCTGTTTTGCTTTAAGTTGCACGTTGGGAAAATGACTCAGTGGAACAGCTGTTTTTGTTACGGTGCTTTTGAAATGAATCTCTCTGTGGATTACACAATACATCATGCCTTAAACACAATTAGTGCGAGTTCCATTTTACTGCCTTAAATTATAAACACAAGCTGATCAAAGCAATTTTTCACACTGTGTGTAGGTTCAGAGAGTCAGGCTGCATCTCTCTGAGCAAACAGCTAGCCTGAATTTTCAAAGGATGGCAGAAGGTTGAAATGTACTGCTTCTACTAAGACAATTATTTAAGAATGACAATTCGGATGAAACAGCCCCAGCCCATTCGAAAATAAAAAAAACCATTTTTTTTAAAGCCTGGAAAAGTCAATACCTTCTGCCCCTGCTGTGAGTCTCATTCTCACCAGCCAGACAGACTAAATTTCCACAGTGGGGGGAGTGACACTGCAATCCATTTCACACCGGAGCTGTCCAGTTTATTTTGCATGCTGCAAACCAATTTCAAACAATTTTAGCCAGCATGGCCCTTTCTGTCCTTCTCCGAGTCATACGAAGACAAAGCTCATTAACAGTAGGGACAGCACAGCAGCTGCTTGGAATTACAGCAAAGAGTTTCAGAGCTGAAATTAATTAAAGAAACCCCTCTCATGCATAAAAAGGAATTTGGGAGAAAGTAGAATGGTAGTTCTTGATAATTTTTGAATATTTATTGGTAAACAAATCTGGCAGTGGAGGCAGAGCACAACCTCTTTTTGATTAAAAAGCTGAGGATCAAGGATGCAGAAGTGAAAGAAGACCTTCAGAATAAAGCAATTTGTCTTGGATTCCCTGGAGAAGAAGCAAGAAATACATCAGAGGTCTGCAAAAAGGCCATTTTTTTTCAAAGAACTGATTCAAGTAAATGACCCAGCATTGAAAGAAATGAGAAATTTGGAGTTATCAGAACCAGCTGGAAGATTACAAGGTGAGAACAGAAGACTGCCCAATGATGAGGGTGTGTGAATAAGAAGGTGAGGAACAATTTGAAAAGTAGACCAGCAGTCCCCTACCCTTCCTTGAGGATGACTTTAGCAGGGTAAGTTTTCTAGAGAACAGACACCATGAGAAAAAACACACGAGGACAATATGAACTTTTTCCATTTGGAGACTTTGGGGGGGCTTTAATAACATGTACAACACCATTATCTCACAGCTTGCTTCCAGAGAAGCTGGGCAGGAAACAGAGCAGGTCACAGCATGAGAGGGCATTGTTCATCCATCATCTTTGGTTTACTCCTTTGTGTCAGGGAGAAGTTTTCGAATGAAATTTTTGTTTCTGTGGGTGGAAAAGGGACCATCACGCATCTGCCTTACTTCTGTGGAAGACAGCAGGACTAAGGGGCAGTGCTCTAAGCTGTTCCCTTTCATCAGACAGCAATTTTCACATCCTGCGTGCCTGGCTGGCAATTTTCAACAACAGTGCAGACTCACTGTGAATAGCTGAGGGGAGCACAGTCCCACATGGAGAGATTTTTGGCTGCATCCTGGAGCTGCTTTTCTATTAGCTGCTTCTACTGTTACATACTGTATTTTCTGTATAATTTTTGCTCCATCTTTCCAGATGTCTCAGTTTTTCTAAGCCTGTTTATCTGTATTCTCCTGTGGCAGCAGTACTCATCTGATGCCAGTGATTTCCTCTGCTTTGTAATGAGAGCAGGGCAAGTCTTTACTTTTTTGTCCTCCCAGAAATGAGATCTGCAGCACAGAAAGTGCTCCTCAGAAATCCAGCTGCTTCTAAATTCCCTCTGTGAATGCCATGATGCCAGCCAAGCATCTTGAGGGGTTGGTATTAATCCAAGAAAAAATGTCATGATTCTACCTTCGCCACTATGGCTGCACTGAGCTGAGCTCCCAAGCTCCAGCATGTTGGAATACTTGGGTTATAGCATGTGGATTATAGCATGTGGATTATAGCATGTGGATTATAGCATATGGATTATAGCACGTTGCTGCTGGACAATGTGCTCCCCACTAGCAAAAGAGGCCTTTTGACAGAAAACCTTCATTCCACAGCAGAATTTCAATACGAAATCAGAATTACTAAACGGCCATACAAAAGATTAAACATTCTTGAGGCTTGGTAGCTTCCTCTAATTCTTTGTCTACTGAGACTTCATAGTCAGAGGACTCAGGAGGCACTGCCGTTATTTCCATGCAGCTCCAACAACCAGGAACTCAGCTATGGTTTCCAGGAAGGACACAGGCCCTTCTGAATATCTTGCTCATGGCATTGTCTTACCGATATTCTGATGTAATAATCAATTTTTTGACCGGGATTCCATGCTTCAATCCCTTGCATGCTATTGATTTCCACCTTATTTATCTACTATGCTTATCAGCATATTTTTTTTCTGGTTTTTTTTTGGTAGCAATCACACTTAAAAATTATGTGGAAGTAGCAAGTGAAATGGAGTTTTCTACCTATGGATCACACTAGCAGTTTTCACCACAGACTGGAGAGATGAATGTGGCCTTTCTGTCTGTGACAGATTTTATAACAATCAGTGAGGTAAAAAAGCCCTCAGTCCTTTTATCAAAAAGACTGAGTTTGGTCATCACTGAAAGCTGAATCTGTTTAAATTTTTTTACTTACATTTTAGAGTAGACCTGTTACACAGAAAAGAAAAATCCCACTTTTTATGTCAAGAGACTGTTATGATAGGAACATAAATTATCTTGTCTTCGGACTTCCCTGTTAAAGAGAATCACAGAACCTTTGGGGAAGGGACCCTTCAGATCATTTAGCTCAACACTCTGCCCAAGCAAGGTCACCTCACACAGGGTGCCCAGAATATGCCCAGATGAAATTTCTCCAAGGACAGAGACCTCTCCAGCCTCTGTCAGCAACCTATTCCAATGCTGGGCCACCACCAAGCAGGCTCATAGCATAACCTGACTTTGGTAGGCGTAAAATACCAGGTGGGTAATAATTTTTAGACCACAATAACCAAAATTTCAGCAACGCTGTAAGAGATAACTGCACCTTGTAGATTATCTAGTAAAAAAAGGAAATAAAATTATGCTTCTATTTAGATTCCAAAGATTTTTAGTATAGATCCACCGAACATAAACTTTTATATTGACTTTGAATAAAATCATAGATTGTTCTAAAAGAATTTGAATTGTCTGGAACTTGTACATACATGTTGCATGACCGTTGTTCAGTATGGGAGGCTGTAAGACCAAAGATAAACGTATAATGATTCCATCCAAATTCTGACATTACCAAATTGCAGGCCTGTGACTTGTTTTTTTTCTGGAATAAATGGTTGTGCCTTACCCTCTAAAACTGTGATGCTAAAAAAACTCAGCAAAAAATTAGACAAGCAAAATACAGAAATAATAGTGGTGGCTTTGCCTGTTCATATGTGAAGCAAGGATTGAAGTTTATTTTTTCCTTCTTTTTTTTATTAAGTTACCATTTGGATTGCTATATTTTATACAAAATAAAATACCTAAAATAGCCAATGGGAAAGGTCAATAGCGAATGCAGATCAATTTATGTGTCTAGACATGCAATTTGAGTTATGGAGTCAAAAAGCACAAATTATAATGTTTGGATTCGTCTGACTCCAAAAGATTCAAATAAGAGCCAACCTATGATAAATAAAAAACAACTGAACTGGGAATTTCTCATCATCCAGGCACAGAGAGGACATTTAATCAAGGGAACTGCTGACCAATAATGTAATTATTTAGACAATTGAGTTGTTGGTTGCCTGGATGTGACTGGTGTTCTACCAAATGAACTCCTTTCCCAACAAACTGCCTAATTTGGTTTAACTTGAGGCTGACAGAGTTTTACTAAAAATCCTAACTGGGAGAGCTCTTTCACACATTCTTATCAAAGTAAAACAAGCTTTCTTCTCTATGCTGATTTACTCTCCTGTTTTTATTAAAATGACTATTCCAATATTCCATTCCAGCACTATTGTAATATACAGTTGATCTGTTGGGTGAAGTTTGGCTAGCAAGCAGTGAAACAAACCTTAGCAATTCAAAATCTTGCAATATGGATATTTTTAGTCCAACAGAAGCAATCTTTCATATTTATACCCAACAACTTTCAAAAGGCATTCAAATAAAATAATAAAGTCATTTTTTTTTCTGAATAATCCTATTACTAGACTACAGGATATATTGGGACAAGTCAATCTTTGTGAATATGATTCTGCCTAAATTCAGTGGAAATTTCAAGCTGTTACTTCCTGAGGGAAAAAAAATTCCTCTTTTCATTACTTTTTTGTTGTTTAGGGGGAGATTTTAAGGAATGTGAAGTGTTTAGAAGTCCAGTTTCTTGAAAAACAATGAAAACATTCATGCCTATTGCTTAAATCCTAGCTGTGCTTTTGACAACCTAAATTGTCTTTCTTTTCTGCAAATACATCCATGGAGGGTTAGTAGCCATCATTCAGCTCAGTAATTGTACTGTAGGAACAACTGGATTTTTTTTTTAAACCTAGAAGTCAAAGCCCCTTGCTTTTCCAGAGGAGAAGTGTTCTTAGGATCCAGTACCTGAAGCAGTTTTAACCTGGTATTGCACTGTAATTTCCTCTGTGCTTCACAAGTTCTCCTTAACACAACTGGCTCTTGTTCAGGACGGAAGGTGTCCCTTGGCAAAGACTCCTGGGACTGAGGAATAATTCCCAGCTAATGTATTCTTCTCTGAAATGCTGTTAATTATCCTTAATACTGTGTTTAGAAACTTCCAGTGCAATTCTTCCAAGGAAGGCAGCTGAACATCAAGGGAATGAATCTCTATATTAATTTTATAACACATACATGCTTCAACTCTTTGTCTGACCCTGAAATTCATGAGTGTGGACCAACAAAACAGGCCTAAATAAGATCAATGTCAGGGCTTCACACAGTACTAACATTCTCCATGCTCTGAAAATGTATTTGTAGCTCGGTCTCGCTGGTATTCGAGGCTGTTATTAGCTTTTAGTGTTGTTCTTTTTATTCCCTGGTTGTGTGTTCTACATCTTCTAGGTAGGCTTTAGGCTATGTAAAGCTCTTGTGTTGGTTAAGACACTGTTCTAATCCTCTGAGTGGCTTGCATGTCTTTTTGTTCCTGAATAGTGTTACAAATTCCAGTTTATCAGTGTGTGCTTTCTCCTCATCGGCTTTGCTTCGCTTACAAATTTGTTTAATGTTTTTTTCCAGGTGTTGCTTAACATTAACTAAGTCTCATAAATGAAACGTAATCCTAGGACTTCACCAAGGTACTCGTCAATTAGTTTCAATCTACATAAATTCCACAGCAGGATTTCAATATGAAATCAGAATTACTAAATGGCCATACAAAATACTCACAACAAAAAGTGCAGAAGCAGTAGGAGATTTGTTTGCACAGAATATTTTTCTAGCAGGAATTGCTGTGATACAACTCAAAACTGACATAAGACTGACAGTTTATTGATAAGATCACAAAACTAAAGCTTTAAGCAAGGAAAAAAACCAACAAAACTTAAAGCAAATTGTTAATGGACATTAAATAACAAGCAAAAATACTCAAAACATAGTAAATTACTCCTTTTTTTGTTTTGTATTTTAAAAAGGAAGTTTTGCTTGTTAAGAAGAAGAGTTGTGTAAGCAGAATGTCTTGTTTGTAATTCAGGTAAGGTCACTTCATACTTAGATACTTGATTAATTACAATAAAAATGGTATGTGAACTTGCTCTAAGAAGAATTTATTACTGTTTGCACACCGGATCTCTAATATATTTAGTCCGCATTAATGCGAATTTCTTTGACAGCTTGGCTGAGATGTGATATTGTGCTACAGTTTGTAAGTGACAAAAAAGCCTTTACTAATCAGGCAGCTGGCTGAACGAGCAGTGATTTTTAAAGACAGAGTTGAGAGGAGTCTCATGTCCAAGGGCTTGCATCTTTCCCTGCCATCCTGCAGCAGCATCTACTGACAAAGAATGATGCCGTTCCTCTGGTGGAAACCACAGCTCCTGCTTCACAAGTGGCATGGACACAAAACGCAGCAGGAAAAATAATTTTTCATGTCTGCATATACATGACTGTCACGAGATTAACCCAGGTTCCCATGCCTCGTTCTTGGTTCTTTTTGGTTATTACCAAATTCCCTTTCAATACGCACTTCGCACAACTGATAAAATGTGCAAAATTACTGCATACTTTTGGTCTTCTAACACTGAGTGTAAAATACTATAAACTGGAAAAAAAAATCCATAAATAATAACATAACAGAAGAGAGGACAGCAGTTCTAAAGACACCAAGCCAGATCTTCAGGCACTCTGTGTATAGAGATGGCTTTAATGGCTCTATTTTATCCTGTTAGGAAGAATCATGGAGAGCAATGCATTTGCAGGACAGGGAAAGTAGCTGGAGCAAAGGAACATGAAATCTTCTAAAAGCCATTTGGCATTTGAGGTATGCTCGTGTCTCGTTAGCTAAAAGGGAAAGCTGGTGATATTACAAGTGGGAAAGAAATTTTGGGGGTAGATACTCCCACTGCAAATTCCTGTGACCATCAGGCCTATGAGGTCCTTCCCAGTGAGCAGTTGTGTTTTGTAGGAGCAAAGCTCCTGTGACTTTTCCTGCTTCTTCTTTGGATGTGTTAAATCACAGAATCAATTATTTAGTCCAAGAAAACCATTAATAGGATATGCTGAGACTTTTCTTTTTCTTGCAGGATCCTTCACAAAGTGAGCGGAGTTGTTAATTAATGCTTTGCAAGTGTTTATCCTGGCTTTTTTTTACGGTATGCAAAATAGAAGTTCATGCAGTAATGGAAGAATGTAACTTCTCATCTAGTCATAGAAAATGACTAGTCACTTTTGGCAAATACTGTATATGTTCCCTCATTAGCAGAATGAAAGGTTTTAATAGCAAAATGAGTGATGGAGGATGAATAAAGAATAACCTAGGAGAAATTTTCTAGTAGAAAATTTTTTCGGACAAATTGCGTGTGTTAAAAATTATGAAACTGTCAAGATTTGTGAATATTTTAATGACTAAGCCATCAGAGCACACATTAATCTTGAATATTATGACCCTATGAATAATAATGAAGAGAAATTGCCATTTATTTCTGCAGAATACAGCCAGCAGCAGGAAGTCCCCAGGTTATGGAAGAGCAAACAGCTTATCTGAACCACTCCAATAAGCTCCGAGTTCCATTATAGTCCTGGAAAGCCCAGTAAGTTGCAATAACAGTAAAGTGATTTAGAGTGCTAAAGGAAATGACAGAGCAGCATTTCATTTCCCATTCGTATAAAACTGTACAGTAATATTCTACCAAAGTGCCCAAAACAACAGCTAGGGAGATCATAAAACCATAGGATGGTTTGGGTTGGGAGGGACCTTAAAGATCATCCCATTCCAGCCCCTCTGCCACGGGCAGGGACACCCTCCAAAATGTGTGAAATTAAATTAAACTAATACAAAGGACCATGGGAGATGTGGGCAGAGCACTAGAGTATGAAGGGCTGTTTGAGCTTTAGCAGAATTTAAGTTTCCTGAAAATACCTAAAGACGAAATATATACACACCAATCTATGACGTGATGAATATGATTAAAATATGATTAACAGGAGTTGTGCTGCTCATAAAGTTCTAGTCAAAATCTATATTTTTCTTTCGAACTTTCAATCTTTTTCCTACTGGAAGCATTGGATTTCACATACCAGTGGCCTCTCCTTCTCTATAATCTTATTAAGCCTAGTGGAAACCCTTACCCTTTCTGATTTTGAATAACCTAACAAAAAATATCTATTTTTGAACCTTTCTTAATTTGTTGGGGTATTTTGGTTTCTTTTTTTTTTTTTTTTTTAAATAAGTATGTGAGAAATAAGAAGATAGTATTACTTTTCTGGACAATTTACATAGAGCAGAAGTGCAAGCTTCTCTTTAAAGTCGGATTGCTTGGAATGGAAATGAGGTCAATTATTTCATTAGCTTCCTTTTCAGAATCAACTGCTCTAAGCCTACATTATGGGAGTCTGGCACTTCACAGCGGTTCAATATTTACAATACTTGCTTTACATTTAAGGAAGAGCCAAAATTCATTTGTTTTCTCTATACTGGCAGATCATAAAAAGGTTGTCACAAGTGTTGAAACCTCACAAGGGACTTCAAGAAAGTTGCCTGCATAGACTGATATGGATAAAGAGGAAATTTATTGCTTATTACCGTCACAAATCACTAACATCTTCAGCTGATTAAATAGCCCCTTTTTTCTTTTAAGAAGGAGCTGCTGGCACGAAGGGAAATAAAGGCAGCCTTGAAAGCATTTATCTTTCTCAGATGAGGAGCCAGCTGCACTGCAACACTCACACTGACTTCCTCTAAAAAGTGTTTCAGCCACAGCAAAGGTATCCTGTGTCTGCTGTTCTTTGTGAACTTGGAGTTCCCACTTCATACAAGGAAGATTTTTGGGCTGATCCGTATGTGCTAAGGTGTGATGGAAGCCATGCTGGCAGGGGTATTTACTACTAGCAAAGATAATGAATTAATAATTTACAATCAAATCATGTATACTATGAATATATCTTTTTTTCCATTCATACTCCATTACTAGAGAGCAAAAGAAATAGCTCAAGACTTCCACAGACTTACGAGTGGGTGATTCTGGAAATCATAAAATCATAGAATCCTTTGGCTTGGAAAAGATCCTTAAGATCAAGTCCAAATGTCTTGTCTGTCGACAACACTGTCTAAGAGAAAACTGCAGAACAGATATGCAAACAGAGAAAATCAAGAGAAATCTAAAGTGAAACATCTTAGGAATGTAGCAGCTAAAGAACAGAACTGAGAAACAGATTTGATAAAATTATCATTCAGACTGCTCTTCTGCTTCTTCATTCCTAGACATGGATTATTTTAAAGCTGAGATGCTCTTGGAAGCCTTCCTAATTTTGGCAAATCTGAATACAGAAAAGAACTCCAGCTTGCTTATTTTTGCAAAGCATATACTAAAGAATGTATGCTTTGAGGAAGATTTGAATATATCTAGATTTCTGTTTTCTTGGGTTTAATTGTACAGCCATGCAAGACATTTTATTAAAAGAAATCTGTACAAAGAACAAGTAGCAACAACCCTTATGAAGTGAACAATTTCTTATGAACGGAATAATTTCATGTTGTACTTAGTTCCCAATGTAAAATTGAAACTGGACAGCTTGAGGGGTTTTTCTTCTTGTATTTCTCACTCCACAGTGGGCAGGAGGCATCCAAACGTGCAGCTTTCTCAGGGAACAGCAAACTGGAGGTACTGTAGCTCACTGAGGGATGGATTCAGGGCTTTACTCTCTACAGCTGCTGATTTAAGCACTTTGAGCTATAATAGATTAAAAAGATGGAAAAAATAATCAAGATGATAATAAATCTGAGCTGCGCACTTCAGCATCAGTGAAGCAACTGTGGGACTGCTGCTCTCCATCCAACATAAATGTCAAAGTTCATGGACGGGATGCAAAACTCTGTCAGTGACTCGGGAAGATGAATGTATTTTTATGGCCTTAAATTCCCTGAGTCAAACTGGGCACCTGTAGCTGGAGAAACATGGCCCTGCCACACAGCCGAAGGGGCACGCTCAACAAATCACTGTGAAAAGGTCAGGAGTTTCTGGGAACCTGCTGGATTCATAAGGAAAACAAATCTTTAGAAGGAGACAGGTGGGGGACAAGGGACAAAGATGAAACTTGATACAACTCAGTGTGCTGTCAGCTTCCACATTTGCCAATCCCTCTTGCACCTTCCTGTCAACAACACCCATGGCTTTGTACACACAGAATAATAAAACAGAAATGCCACAGAACAGCATCAATAACTAGTTCATTAAGGCTAGAAATTCTGCAACTGTCAAGATTAAGATATTGCAGCATTTATGAAAAACACCCTATTTTTGCTCTTCAACCTCTATGTAAAACCAGATATTTTCCAACAAATGCAGTCCGGCACAATGGCCTGCTGCCTCAGAAGTTCATTTATTTTTCATTCATCTTGGCATAAAGGTCAAGATAGTAATGCTTCAGCATTTCAGGGTTTTAAGGCTGATAGTAACTTCACCAAACACATTAGCCTTGCATCTGTCTGGAGGTTTCAAAAGCTGCAAGGGGCCTCGTGGCGGATTTTGCACCTAAAAAAAAGCAGGAGGTGTTTTTATTTTAGATATTTAAAATCACTGTGAGCCACAACTAAAGAAACTTGTGAACACCAGAGACTGAAGCCAGAGAAAGGATCAGAAGCTTTTATGCTCATACAAAAAGTAATTTACAGCAATGGCTGCATGCTGAACCTTATTTATGAGCATTAACCACCTTGAAGAAGTGTGTTAATTCGATGAATCTAAAAACGTCCAGCAATTAAAATATTAATGGTTAACATTTTAAAACTGTCCTGAAGGTTTTAATCTATTTCCCTCAATGACAATGAGCAGGAGCACTTCATACATTCCATTCTTCCAGCACTGCAGATGGCTCCACACCAGTTTACACTGGTTTGTGTGTTCAGAGGTTTCTCCTTTGCCTTCTGTTCTTCTCCCTCTCTCCATCCCTCCCCTCTGACACACACACTCACACACGACCATCCCAAGTCTAAGATACATCAGCGTGCGTGGAAAGGTAAGATTCTGCAGTATGTATTAAATACATATAAACTGACCACTGACATAGGCTTAATAAACGATGGTGCCTGCAGGGCTTTGGGGGTTTAAAAAATTGCTAATGATGAGTGGAATAGATCCGTATGGCTGGAGCCACAGTTCCTTGCTCTGTTTTGAGGCAGCTGTAAGGAGCTGTGTGAGAAAGCCAGATGTGAGCTTCCCTCCTCAGCCTTACAGGTGCTGAGTCACCATCCCTGGAGGTGTTTAAAAGGAGGTGTTCAAATGGCACCTTGGCACTCAGGGACAGGGTTTCCAGGTGGGATTGGCAGTGCTGGGCTAAGAGTTGGGCTCAATCACCCTAAAGGGTCTTTTCCACCCTTAAAGATTCCAGTCTGGGATTCTGTGAAGAAGTCACTGGTCATCGATCACAGCGACCTCAGAATTACAAAGCTAAGCCTTCCAAGCACCTAGGACAACTTGATTTAAGGAGTCAATTACTCTTCAGGAGTGATTAAGAAAAGGGGTTGACACCTTTCTTGTCCAACTCTCCAGACCACCTCTCTGATGCAATTACTTCATTAATGTCCATCAACTTACAAAATGCTTCTCAACCTCTTGGATTATTACGTGAAGGTCCACTAAAAATATTTTTCTCCAGTGCTTTCAAATACCATATGAATAGGAAAAGACATGAAAATCCGTATTTTTAATTAGAAAGATGTAATTTATAGTGTTTTAAAGAGCAACTTGCAAGATATTTTTTCAATCTTTGTTTGAGTTTAGTGACCTTTGCTATATATCTGAGACATAAGTGACAACTTTCTGTCCTTACTCAAATAATCAATGAATCTGCAATTGTTGATAGGGTGAGTAATTTTTTTTTTTTTAATCAAGATTTACTTATGCAAGCTGCGAAAAAGCATTAAAATGTGTCTGGACATACACAGTTAAAACCACTGTGAGTAAATTTGGATCTGAAGAACATTAATGGAATGTAAACAGTGCAGAAATGTGTTCAGAAACCCTGGTGGACATTTGAAGAACGGTTTGTTTTTCTATTCACAGTACCAAGCAGACTGTAGTACAAAGCTGTTAAATTATCTCAGTGATTAAACTGTTTATCACTAATGAGCTTTTCCCTTTATAAATGTCAAAGTTACTTAAACGTCTTTTTACGAATAGGAGCAGAAACCAAGACGCAGCACAGTTCTCAAGGTGAGCCTTGGCAGAGCGGTTCGAAAAGTTAAAAATGGAACCTGGATCTTCTCACTCCTCATTGTGAGTCTAGCAACCTCCCAGCTGCCTCTCGAGAAGTGTGGTGCAACTAAACAGGAGGGACACGGGGAGTTTGACAAACACTGCTCAGCACACAAGCAAGGTTTTGGCCACCGGAAACATGGGATGGCTTTTCCAAACAATCCAGCTGAAAACGAGTTAATGAAATAACAGAGTCCTGAGAAAGCTGTCATCTCCCCAAAAGCACCTGCTCTCTGGGAGGCGGCAGGCACGCGGCCAACACGTGAAGGACTGAGGGGATGAACAGATTTTGCAGGAGGAAAGTGACACAGGCAGCTGAAGAGCCGCGTCACCAACCCTGCAGTGTAAAAAATTCATGCTGAGCATCAGTTCTTAGGTTGTCAAACAGAAGAATTATTTTTTTTTCTTCCCAGAGTAGATTCCAGGAAGACTGAAATTCCATGAATCATAGAATGGTTTGGGTTGGAAGGGACTTTAAAAATCATCTATTTCCAAACCACCTGCCAAGGGCAGGGACACTTTCCAACAGAGCAGGTTGCTCAGAGCTCCATCCAACCTGGCCTGGGACACTTCCAGGGATGAGTCACCCACAACTCCTCTGAGCCTCACCACCCTCACAGCAAAGACATTTTTCCTCATATCCAATCTAAACCTATTCTCTTTCAGTGTGAAGCCATTTTACCTTGTCCTGTCACTACATGCCCTTGTAAAAAGTCCCTCTCTCTCTGTCTTGTGGTCTCCCTTCAGGTGCCAGAAGGCCACAATTAGGTCACCTTCTCTTTTCTGGGCTGAACAAACCCAATTTTCTCAGCTTTTCCTTGTAGGAGAGAAGCTCCACCTCTCTAATCATCTTGTTGGCCTTTCTCTGGTTGATGTCCTTCCTGTGCAACTACAAAGTTCCAATGAAATTATAATCAACATCTTCAATAAAAAACTGAAATAGAGGTTTTGATAAATGTAGCAATTCTGGAAGACCTAAGCAGAAAATCGAAGGTATTTGTGTACAATCTTCAAGGATTCTTACAGTAAAGATTTGTAGTTGTCTTCCACGCCCCAAGTGATGCATCCCCATCTTCTCGTGGAATATGCAATTGTAGTGGTACATGCAGTTGCTATCAAAGTTAATAGCCTCTTTCAAGTTGGAATTCTGCAGATTTCAATCGTGCTGTGCTTTCTTCTAAAGCAAACTCTGCAGCATTTCTTTTATAATCTTTCATTATCAGAAGACCATTTTACATATTACATAAGAACCTTAATCTGATAATTAATTGAATTGAGAATGGCAAAATAATTAACTGGATTAAAAGTAAGATCTAAACTAGTTCGAATATCCTGGAAATGAGTCCATTGTATTTAGGCTTGTTTTTTCATTTGCAAGAGTTAAAAAAAAAAATAAATTAAAAATCCCTCTTTTCATCCAGCATTCTGATAGAAGATACTTTCAATGTTTTAGACATACAATCATAGCTGCTATTTGTCATATCCAGACTCTTGGAGAAATTTTGTGCTTGCAGCAAGTAGAATCTACACTCTCGACTAGAAAATGTATTCTACTGGATTTGCATTTTCTTAAGTTAATTTAGTTTGATCTGTATCTTATCTCCTGAAATTACTTTCTACAGAAAAAATTAGAACAGCTAGTTTCTTAACATGAGGAACTGAAGAGTATCCTCTGCTTTAGCAAGGACAGCAAGGCAATTCATGATTAGGTCTGCCTTGAACAATCCACTACCACGTGAAAGGAGCAGGTGCTCTCATTCCAAACTTGAGAACCAGACCTGTCCTCCAACACTCACCCCCTGGATGACAGCAGGAGACAATGCAGCTCTTCATTCCTGGGAAGGAAAATTTTCCAGATTCCTGTTGTTGATCTGTGAGAAGGGCTTCACCTTTTTTTTTTTTTTCTTTTTTTTTTTTTTGCTGTCCTAGACTGTTTCTTGGCAAAGCTCTTTGTTTTATTGAGGTTTCTAGACAGTCCATGCTAATTCTGGAGCCTTGGCTGTTTAAATAGCAAATATTGCCAGGATAAACTGGCAGAGGAATTCATGTGAGCCATTCAGTGCTGCTTCTACCTTGTGACCTAGAGGATGTGGAGCAAATACATTCCTTTAAAGAATTCCTGCCCAGTTCCACATGCAGAAGGAATTGCCCTGTCTTACAGACAGCACAAGAACTTCGTAACTTCAGTCCTTAACCACGCTGGTGTGCAGGAAATCCAGCTCCCCTTGCTGTGCCCCACAAGCTGATAATGGAGATTGACTTGTGCCTTTATGTAAAAGTTTCTGTCCCTGGAGTCAGGGAGATTTCAGGCACAGGAGGGCCGTGAGTTTGGAACACGAACGATGTTAAAGTCTCCATATTTTTCTGCTTTGAAGAAAAGCCCCTCACCACAAAGGTCCCCTTATTTTGAGTTGTGTTTTTGTAAGCAATTAACTCCCCATTTCTGAGAACCAAACAACAATCCAGCAACGTACCGCGCGCTGTAGAATAAATACAGGATAGCAATTACGCTTAATTGCATATGAGATTCTCAATGAGACCGAGGATGAAACAAAGGTGACAAGCAATTTACCAGACTGCCCTTTCAGTGCCAAAATCAATTACAACATTCCAAATCCTGCAAACATTAATAGCAAACTATGTGTCATTGTGCATCTTTGACTGATGTCCAGCATGCACCGTCTGGTTGTGTTCAGCTATGGGGAAGACGCAGTAACAACTCTTTTAAAAGACAGTCTAAAGCTCATATTTATAGAGGGAGAACAAAATATCTGCATGTACAGATATTGCTGCTGCTGCCAGCAGCTCCAGCGTGTTTAGGCCAGCCTCTGGATGTCATTGATAGCAAAAATACAGAGTAATAATTAATTTCTAGGCAATGTTAACCAATGCAGAATGAGGCTGAGTATGAGGCTGAATCCATAGCACTGAGCTTATTATTCAATTTGGCTCGCTATTAGATGATAGTACCAGGGGATTACAGATCCCTCTGGGGGTTATTCTGCAGCGAAACACCACCAGTTGCACAGTACCCTACTTCTTCTAAAACAGAATTTCAAATGTGCTAGGCTCACTCAAGCACTAAACAAGAAAGAGAAGATAAACAACCTTACCAGAGAGAGAAATTATAATCACAGTGTACGGCACAGTTTTTTAAGAGGGGTTCAATTACAATCAGTGATACATTTTTCCCATGATACGCACACCAGGCTCTCCAGGTGGATGCACACAAACAAATGGGATGTAGAGAAGGGACCATCAGCCTCACAACCTTCTTCTTGCAGACTCGTGGCTGCTCTTCCTTGGGCTTGTTCCAAGGGGAGAACCACCACTCTCCTCACCTCCCTCCCGGAATTACAAGGAGTGTGAAGGAGATGTTGGTGCCAGCCCCTTGTTCCTAGAAACCAGAACACCACTGCTGTGGGATGCTTAAGGAAACAGCATGGGAACACCGAGCTTTCACGTCTTCTCTCCTCGCCCAAGGCTTGCTCTGCTGGATTGCTCTCAAATCTGGGGAATTCCTTGGCTTTGAAGGACTTAAAAAAAAATTCTGCTGCTTCTAAGGGAAAAACAAACACAATGGATGGGAAATTTATAGCCACAGTTTTTTCATCTTCTGGTCTCTAAAAATAGTAGTGGGGGCTTCTCATTTCTCCAGAGACAGCTACATCCCACTTTTCTTGCTAACTGGAATGCACTGATGGGATTTGCTAATTTTTCAGCCACTTCAGAGGAATGATTTTAGGATAATTTTTTGAGAACTTGGTACTTTTTTCTTTGTCATCCAACACGGGTAGATAAGGCACCCACCAATATCTACTTCTTATCCTGGTTCCACATGGCCCCTCAAAATAAATAAAGAAAATGAGGTTGAAAGAATAAAATAAAATCACTTGTCTGATAGCTTGATTATATTAGGAAAAAATATACCTAAAACTGATTAACATCAACATTACTTTAAATATTTTCTTTAGAGTCAAGTGCTTGTATACATCCTTTTCTCAGGAAGTCCCTGTGATCCTATGTCCTTAAAATCAAAATGATTCCCACCACTGGGTTGACTCAGATGGTTGAAAGAAAAAAAGAAATAATTTTTTGAATGACTAAAGTGTGAATCTTAAGAAAATAGAAAACTTTTCACTTGCAAGCGTGAGATTACATTCATTAAGAAAAAAACTGACAAAAAAGAAGAAGAAGGGAAAAGGACCAAGCACTTCCACAAACTGCATATTCCAAACTTCCAGAATGGTGAAAGTTGTGCTTTAAGTGGGTTGTTGAGTACAGTTGCCCATTGTTAATTTCTCTAGAGGACTTTAATGTAAGGGGTGGGTAATTAATTCTGTAAGTTCCTAAACATGAGCACAACATGCATTGAGGTATACTGAAATGGATAAACAAATAGATATCCTTAAGAACAAGTAAATAGAGCCAGCAAAAAATACATTGTTTAATCTCAAATGTGAGGGGGACCCAAACTGGAAATGGGGCACACTAAAAATGTGTCCCTCTCCAAGAAAAATATGTTTTATTCTGCATTTCTGCTGCAATAATGTGAGCAGGATTACCACGACCATATTCCTTCCAGTTTCAGTCTTAAATGGTGTCACATCAAGATGTGCATTTGCAATCCAAGCCAGGCCACGAAAGCAAATCCTCAAAACTCTGAAATTATGCTGAAAATGGGGCAGTAAATGGCAAAATGCTGGGATATGCAAAAGATTACCCAACGTTACCCTGTTAGAGCTGTTGCTGTGTCAGATACAGACTGGAGCGTGTGGCATGATTTGAGTCTGAGAATGTAAATCCAGGCTTGCAAAAAGGTATCATGAATAAATTCCATAGCTAAACATATGAAACCCAGCACAGAAATAGAAGTTTTGAAATCCTCCTCATGCTTTTTATTTAGTCCCATTTGAATGTGTATTCCACAAAATCACTGCCTCTCAATTATGGCTTCCTTGCTGATAACAGAGGCTCATTTCTATTTGCTAACCCACACAGGAGGAAAATGTATTCTGTTTATTATTTATAAGAGTAAAGTGCTGAGAGGCCCCAGTGAAGCCCAGGCTCTTGTTTTGTTTGCTATGAAAATAGAGTGAGCCATATTCAGGCAGGCTACTTTCCACCCAAATCCTTGGCCCCACCGTTTTCTCTTGGCTGCTTTTTAGGCCGTTTTCTGCTCAGTGCTTTACTGACATCACACTTGAGACATGCCCTGCTTTCTCTGCTGATTACAGTACAGGGCATTAGATGGAATTTTTACTGCATATCAGTACTGAAAAAGCAGCTGAAAGGGCGGGGAAAAACAGCACTGACAGATTTCTACAAGATCATATCTCAAGTGCCTGGCACAATTAAAAAAACAGGCTTAGTTTTCGCAGTCCCCACAGATAGAGTAATCTATTCCAGCCAGCTAAACCATGACTCCTGTCTTAAAAATTTCCCTGAGTCAAACACGTTTGTATTACCATATTGTTGAGTAATATTTGATCAGCAGGATTCACAGGCAGGCACCTCCTGAGCTGTTTTGTGTGTTCATAGTCCTCCTCAGCCGGGGTGAAGTCCTTCCATTACCTTGAACCAAGTGCGTCAGCATCGTTCCTTTCATTCAACTGCTGAGTCAGGAAATACACTGTCAAAGCTTCCTTTTTCCCCCTTATGTTTATTTCCAAAGGCTAGCAGGTAAAAGAACAAGCAACATTTGGGTTTTTGAAACAACGACATTAATATTTATCTCAGGATGACCGAGGGATTTAGGATCTATTTGCTGTCATTTACTGGGAACAGCACCTCCTGAAACGCTGCAAAAGGGGTGCTTCCCTGCTCATCAGGGCTGGTTATGCAACACTTCTGTGTCTAACACCTTTTCTATTCCTGTCCTAATAAAACCATTTTTATTTATTAGCAACATTTCCAAATTTAACAACCCCAGCACGTCCTATACTAGGTACAATGAATCCGAGATCTTATGTGAATACCCACTTTGAGGTATTCCTTTTAACATCAATGATTCTCTGATTGCAGTTATTAGCTGCGAACCATGCTTCAAACTGCTGGGACTGCCACAAAAAAGAAAGAATTGCTCTTCCTTTACAGCTTGGGAAGTTTTATACTGCTGGAGTCCAAGGACTTACACATTTCCCGGATGCAGCTGGCTGTTCCTGCTGTCATGCATTCCACTACACTCCTTTACTGATTGCTTTACCACATCCGGTTTGCTCACATATCTTTGAGATAGAATTTTAAAGCCCTAATTTTTCAGCTTTCTGATCTGCCTTGCTTGGTGAAAAAATTTAAAATGAGATTTTCACCAGCCTTGATGCAGCAGTGAAGGCTTGAGAAAGGAAAAGAGCAGAGGATGGAGGGACTGCACAGCTTCTTTGTCCCTCCATCTCCTGTGCAGCACATGTCATAGCAGATACTGTCAACAGGGTGGGGAGGAGAAGCAGACAATGGAGAAAGAACAGCAAAGGGAAGAGAGCTGTTCAATTTACCCTTGGCAAAAACATCTCACAAAGGCAGCAAGACCGTCCTGAGAGGAAATCCAGCGTGGGAGAAAATTAGGGATGCTGCTCCAGAGAACAGGGCCTGGTGAAATAAAAGGCAGTACTGATTTGGGGTTTTGAATTCCCTAACTCCCCTCCTCCCCGGCTCTCATGATTTTGAATGAAACATTAATACTGCTTCAGATGCTTCTTCCCTCCAAGGCCAATCAGCTGCTCGGCAGGGCGTGAAGCGCTTGTTCATTTGAACAGCTAACGAGGGAGTGGAAGGACAGAGCTAATTCCAAGGCTTTTCCAGCACTGCTGAAGCTCACATTTGCCTTGACACACAGGGAATGACCTGAAGAGCCTCTCTCCACTTTGGAAGAAGAGGAGCGGTGTGTTAATTCTGCGTAAACAAGCCCGACTTGTCAGAAGGGATAATTTTTCACAATACGGCCGTAAACATCCAGTTTTGAGACTGGAGTAGACACCTCGTCCTGCTTAGTGCCATGGCAACAACTACCACTGGAAATCTTCCTCACAGAGAGGGGTACAGAAAAAAGGGAGGTAAAACTGCCAAACGACCGAAAATGTCAAATCCCAAGCCTTCCATTTTAACAGATCTACTGTTCCTTCTCTCAGTGCACAGAGCCTTTAGGATAAGAAGCGAATCCCGAGACGGAATTTTGGATGCTCCTGATGGTGAAAAATTGCTTCCCCCTAATTTGGCAAGGAAAGAAAAGTTGAAGTGGCTGAAGATGCTGCTGGTTCTGTTGCTATTAAGGTCTGTTCTAGTTTCTAGCTCCCAAGAAAAAGAGAGAGAAAAGAAGGAAGAAAAATCCATCAAAGGAGGAACGAGCAGTTTTTGCTCACAGAGCTGGGTCTGACTTGTAACACTACAGAAGGACCGATAGAGTAATCACTATCAAATCGCTCTGGCAAACCTATACCTGTGCACTGCTATTTTGGGAACTGCTTTTAGCTATTTTATCATCACTGGCTCCTAGCAGCAGCAGGAAAGAAATCATCTTGACTAGTCAATTCGCTCCTTATAACACAATGACAACAGAACAAGAGACAGGTACAGAATGAATAAGGTAGGCAGGAACAAGACATTAACTCGGGAATGAGAGCAGATATAAAAATGTTACACCCTCTGCAGCTAAGAGGAGCTGGCAGGAACAGGGATGCTGCTGCACAGGGAAGAGTCAAGGTGACAGCTCTTCCTTATTAGGGGAGGCCACAGTGGCCAAGCTTTCTCTTTCCTGATCAGCCACAGCCTGACTGTCAGCACCAAATCATGATTTCTCAGGCTGGCTTAGAAAGATATCGAGCCCATACAAAAACCCCCAGTCAACAAACAAACCAAAGATAGGACCCCAAGACAGAAAAGAAGCTCAAAAGGCTTCAAAAATCTGGACAAAAAAAAGGCAAGTTTTGGTGTAGTATAAAACAGAAGCAGAGATTCTTACAACAGAGGTATAACACAGTATTTCCACAGCCTTTCCTGTCCTCTGTGTCCCCACAGGCTTCAACTCTGCAAACTCGAATTTCCAAGTCTGCTTGGTGCTCTTTGGTCCCTTAGGAATGTGAGTTTTATCTCTCCCTTCAGAGGCCTGGCTGCCTGTTCTGCTCCTCACGCCCATCTCCAGAGCAGAACAAGTGACAGGCACCATGCTGCACCTCGACGTTTCACCCCTCTTTATCTGTGAAACACCCATGGACTTAGGACAAACAAAGCAAATGGACAAAACTAGGTCAGCCCCTCACCTTCTGTTTACCTGCTAAGCCTAATTTCTCACCTCCACTTTTTTTTAACTCATTCGTCATCTTTAGTATTCGTCAACTTGAAATGAAAACAAAATGAAGAAAAGTTCACACTAGACTTTTGTTATCGTGGATGCCTTAGTGGCATCTGGGGAAATAGGAACCTTTCTTGATGGCATGATCTACTGCAGGAGAGAGCACAACCACAGAAATAAACAAAATTTGATCGACTGGTTTAGATTTGTGTCTTGTATTACCCCGAGTAAATTGGTATAGCTTAAAAAAAGATAGACTGATAAGAGAATTTTCTTGTTAGGGCTTTACATATTTTTGAAGCAATACCAGATCTGCTTTCTCTTGCATGTAGTTGCTAATGGACCTAAAATCTCTTTCCAGCAGGTAATGCCACTGCCACACATATCCTACATCAGCCCTGCCATGGGGAATGGGATAGCACTCAGCAAGAACAGCTCAATACCTGCTGCATTTCCCTGCAGCCAGGCTCAGGAAACACTCTCCTCCTTTATGCTGTGCAGAGAGAACTTAGCATAATGAATACTTGAGATCAGCCTGTTTAGGGTAGGCTTCCCAAAAAGGGATAGAATAACTAGGCATTAATCTTACCCATTCCACTTCTCTAGGGGAATAAAAAATAAACTCCTCTTTTAAATGGGTAAAAACATCTGCTACAAATGGAAACAGAAGATCATAAGACTGCTGGTCTCATTGATCATTTTCTAATTAGCATTGTACATTCCTGTCTATAATAGTAGGATAATTTGTGCAGAATTTCAAGTTGTAATTATTTATAAAATTGGATAGATGTGAGAAACAGCTTTTGGAATGTCTTGAAATGTATTGGTGAAACTATGAACTCCACAGCCATGAACCCCTTGCAAACAACGAAAGAAGCAGAAACTTTGAAAAGAAAACTCTAAAGGAATTTTACATAGCTGCAGACAGATGCCCAGTGAGACAGTAAGTGTGTAAGATGGGTCAAACTTTATGTACTGACTGATTACACAGCTACTGAAACTCTTACTGCATTCTGGGATCACACTAAATGTGAGAAGAAAACAAAGTTGGTGAAGTCAGAGAACTAAAACAGAGATGAATTAAAGAGATTAGAATTGGGGCAGTAAATAAAAGGAGATGCTGCTTGAGAAATGGAGTGGGAGCACCTCGATGGGCAAACACCTGGAACGCTGGTGTATATACACAGATAATTTAGAAAAGGGATGGAGAAACCAGGCACAAAGTAACCTGGGTGGGAATGATGAAGACTGGTTCACCAGAAGAAATTTTCAAAGATAAATATTTAGTGTTTTGTATACACACAGGAAAGGTCCATCACAGGGGGAAAGGAAGTATTTAGGGAGTTTCGCAGACTGTAAGATAGAATTAGGATATTTTAACAAACCCTCTGATGGAAATGTAATGAACTGAAGAAATGTATTTTCAAGGGAAGTCAGCAAGGCTTTCTTTTCACGTGCATGTGAAACTCAACAGGAACAAAAAGAAAGCGAGAAAGTATCCTGGCAGGAATTATCCTATTTCAAACCCTCATTCTTCTTATTTTAAACACCCTTTGAAACTTTTAACTCCAAAATCATTAGTCCCTTTTTTTTTTTTT
>VZTG01006519.1:214122-288196 GCA_013397845.1 Melanocharis versteri
TCCCGGGCCGGGTGCCCGTGTGCCCGGGTGCCCCTGTGCCTCGGTGCCCGTGTGCCCGTGTGCCCCTGTGCCTCGGTGCCCGCTCCTGCCCGGCTGGTTGACCGGCAGTGCCTCGCTATCCGGAACGCGCGCCCTCGCAGCCGGGAGGGGAAAATGTTAGTGAGGTACCCCGGGCGGAGCGGCGGTCTTCGTTCGGCAGGTTCATGTCGGCGGGTTAAAAGGAGTTAAAGCGCGGCTGAGAGCCCCGAGGCACCCGAGACCCAGCCATAGCTGGAGGGGAGGGCAGGAGAGCCTTCCCGGAGGAGGTGGGGGCTGAGGAGATGTCTGCCATTAGGCATGTTTATCCTGGCAAGTAGGAGATTCGTAAGGTGCTGCTGCTTCGCTTTCTGGGTTTGTAGGCTGGGAGGCTGGTGGGTGTCATGAGGGGAAAAGCTGAGAACTGGCTGCTCCATTTAACTTCATTTTTCTCTCTCTCTCTCTGCCTTTTATAATAGTTTAAGCAAATATCAAAGGCCGCGGTGAGCTCAGAAAGTTCAGACTGGTGTGGATGTTCAGCCTCCTGTTTAAAGACTGCTGATAACGGTTCTAGAAATAGCATCATCTTCTAGTAGAAGCGTTTTTTCTTCTTAAAGAAAAAAGTGTATCATCGAAATGTTTTGGGAAAGGAGAGGATACTAATAAGAAAAGTTGTTTACTAATATAACTTGCCTCCTAGTGCTTTGGCAACATTGCTCGTGTCTGAAAGGCATTCCCCCCTCCACCACCCTTTTCAATAGAAAAATGATTTCTGTAAAACATGATTGTATAAGCCAGGCATGATTCCACCAGTAATCAGGCGACTCACTCAGGCTGGCTTGTCGTTGTTAAGAATTAATAATAGATAATAGAATAGTGCGTAGCTGTTACAGTTGTTACCATTGTAGTCATATTTTTGAGGGACAGAGATTTTGATGACATCAGTATTTGTTTTCACATCTAATCTCGTGAAACTCTCTCTAGTCTCAATAAATGCTGCACAAATATTCATCTTGGTGCTGGAAAAACCAATGCCATTTGTTTGTTTCTCCAAGCATGCAGGGAGAAAGGCAATTTTTAAGAGGTCCTGTCAGTCAGAGCTCTTTCTCTGAAACTAGGGATCCAGCTTCATCAGTCCTGCTGCTTTAGCTACTGCAGTGAAGAAGGGGCAAATTTTAAAGAACTTGGTAGAACTAGAGGTACCAGAATGCCTTTTAGGGAAAAAGAGGTGCAAAAGGGCTATCAAATTATTCGTATGTATGTAAACTCTCTAGAGACCAGAACTTTCTAATTTGTAACACACAATCAAGTCCAGGCCAATGCTGGTGAAATGTCAGAGGGGGGAGGACAGAAAGACCACTGACAGAGATATCTGTAAAGTACAGTCAGAGTCCAGTGGTTGTCTGTGACCAGATTTTGAATTACTGTACAATTCGACTATAATTTTTATATCCTTTTATATATTATTTGGCTATATTTTGGTAGTTTGGCCCTGCCCGAGATGGCTGTGCTGTTCTATAGCTTGACCTCTGCCCAGGACAGACAAATATATCAACTGCAAAGTGATATTAATGCATTTACCAGAGTGTGGTTTTCATCCTGTGGGACCACAAGCTCGTTGCTAGCCTGGGATTCGGGCTCGCTGCAGAGCGAGCTCTGGACAGCCCGGTGATGAAGCAGTAATTTCTTTATCCTTCTCCTGTAACTAAAATATCTTGCTTCGTTTTTCGAAGCAGCAGCAACTTGAAGGTGCTGAGATGGTTGTAATGCAGGAAATGGAAATTTTTCAGTCTGATGGAGGAGAGACCATGAAACAATTTGGACATCACTGTTTGTAAACAAAGGCATCTATTCTCCAAAGCTCTGAGCTCTGAGTGCGCTGTGTGAGCAAATGCCCATGTCTCTGGAGATAACAGCAGTAAATGTAATCAGCTACATCTCAAAGCAAGTGCAACGCTTCCTTCCTGACCTTGCCTGTGAGAACCGGGTTATGTCTGCCATTTTGTTATCGTTGATTGCATGTTTGTCTTCTGGCAGGCATTCTTAGTTGGGATGAGCTTACTCCTTTGTCAGCTGCAGATTTCCCCAGCTGAGGGGACCACGTTACGTTTGAGATCCCTAATGGATGCTGCACTAATTAACTTTGGTCCTAGAAGGTCATTGCATGATGCAGGGGGTGCTCTTATTGACCTTATCCCGAGACTTACAATTTGTACTGACCGCAATAAATCTATTTTTCTTTCTGTTTAGCTCGGAGCTGCCCTCTCACAGTACAGTGTACTCAGAAGTTACAAAAAAAATCCCCAAGCCTGCTACACACGGAGTCAGAATAAGTTTAACTGTTTGACCTACAACAGTTCTGTCATCATCAATTGACACGTTCGTCTTTCTTTTCTTGAAATAAAGCTTTTCCCCAGTGTTCTGGCAGCAACACAAATCCTTGTGTTGGCAATGAAGTCACCTTCAAAGCTGAGGCATTCGTGAAACAAATGCATTTCTGGAAGCGAGTAAGGCAGCTTGCATCAGAATTTTTATTATGGCTATGCTGCAACCAGAACTTATCAAGTATTTGTGTTGGGTATTTATAATTGCTTGACTTACATTTGCCTATGCAGGCACAGCTCATCATGGGAGTACCTTTTTTTTTTAAAAAAAGGGAGGAAGGGAGGCCAGGGCAATTTCAGGAAATCAAGAAAACATGTAGAGTTACTAAGTTCCTAATGGAACACAACAAACAAGATATGTTTTTTTTACCCCAAGAGATCAAAGTTTGTGAATCTGTAATTAAAGAGTAGAACTGAAAGACAGAGAACAAGGAGAACATTGCTGTGATTAAAGGAGGCCGTTTCACCAAAGGCAGTCCAGGCTGGAGAAGGGAAATGCCATTGTAGGCTCAAGGATTGATACATCTATCAAAAATCTTTCTGTTGTTGGCTGTGCCAGACTTTCTGCCTCACTCTCCCTCTTACATACAGCTGCCCTTCTGTTCTTAATGGATATATCTTTTTCTGCTGCTGAAAAGTAGAAAATGCTTGGGTAAACATACAAGAAATGGAAATCTGAATAACTACAACTGGGGTTTTTCTGAGATGATGCTTTTCTGAGCAGTGTCATTCTTGAGATGAGTTCGTTACTCTTCACAGAAGGTTTTAGGAATGCTTTTAAGGGGGGGGGTAGTTAGAAAATAGATGTGTTCCCATCTGGGCTTTCCCTCATCACTGACTTCTAGAGGTCATATGGAAACAGGTTAGAGTTAACTAAAGGGAAGGTGGTATCATCACTTTGAGGATGTTAACATGAAAAAATAGCTGTTCTTGAGCATGGGTAATAATATGGAGTCATTTGAACATTTTGAGATCAGAATTACATACTCTGAGGAAAGAAGTGATAGTAGTGTATTTTCATTATGGTTTTTATAACATCTTAGGGCTTTTTATTTGAAATCACATGTCGTTTATTGACATCTGTTCAGATTTTTAAAATGTGATGCATAAAAGCAGTGTTAAATGGTGGGATAGTACTGATCTTTGTACTTTGCAGGAGGCCTGTGGGCTGTTCCCATGTCAGAATGAGTAAAATGTCATTTTGGGGATTTTCTCAGTGATGGTGGGGAGCTTTCTCACAGCAGGTCCTGGAGGAAGAGCAAAGTGTCTCTCCTGTGCTGAGCAGAGGAAAAGTGTGTCAGATCTCTGAGATGCCATCAAGTGTCAGCAGAAGCTGTGCTGTACCCGAGGGTTAGGGGTGTACATCTGACAGCCACTGTCCTGATACAACTGGGACTCAGCTACGTCTCACAGAGTGAGCTGAAGGGGTGTGGATAATGTAGGAGTTGTCTGAATGAAGGTTATGAGAAAGAGCGAGACTGCAGCTCGTCAGTGGGGTTTTTTATTTCTTTTTTTTCTTGTTCGGTTGTTGTTTTCCCCATGTTGCCATTGGACAAAACTTTACTGCCCGAGGAAAAGTTGCAAGCTCAGAGTAGGGGATACTGCCCAGAAGACTGTAAAGAGCATGAACACAAGCTCTTTGATAAGATGGACCACTTTCATGACTTCTTTATGGCAGATTACCATTTTTTCCTTGATCTTTATACAGTTCACATTGTTAATAAAGAGTACTCTGGGTGCTGTAGCTTGTCACATGCAATTTTAATCTGCCTTAAGAAAGCTTCCTTAAAACTCAAAAAAGAGGGAGGAAAACACATCTCTTCTGATTTGCCTTCTAATTTGACACTCTCTTCCTTGACAGCTTTTGCAAACTCTACTGGGAGAGAAAAAAAAGAAGTGTACTGAATAATTCAGCCTTGAGAGTGAATTGAGCTTGAGGAGAATTGTTGAATCCCCAAGTCTGTGGTTTGTGGTTTTTGTTATTGACTGCTCACATGGATTTAGAGTCCTGTCTCTGCAGTCAGTGGTTTTTATCTCCCCTTTGGATGCTGCAATTTTGTCTGGCTTTCCATCCCTGAACACCAGCTCTCTGATCTCACAAATAAACACACAAGAACCATCGAAGGACCTTCCTGCTTCCGAGGGGAGCCATGGATAGCCTGCTACACCAATAAATCAGAATTTAACCCTGGACCTGAATGTTGAAGAGAATCCAATGAGAGCTGATGGAGTCATCATGCTGAGTATGGGGCACTCTTCCTACCATCCTCCCCTCACATGCTGGAATATCCAAATTATTAAGGAGGATGAAAGCTTGATATCAGGAAAGAACCTCCTGAGAATGGGGTGTGTTAACTCACCCTAGATATTCCCCTGAAGTTTGTTATTTATATTAAGATGCTAATGGGAGCCAGGCAATAACACAATAGGAGCTGGTCCTGCATTTTATGCATCGGCATCCAATAAGCAGAAAACCCCAGGTTTATATCATTTGAGTATTGTAAATGCATAAAATATAGAGCCCATTTTCTGCAAGGTGCAATGTCACTGTCAGTGAAAGTAGCTTGCCCAGGAAAAAATTAGAATTGTAAGAGTCCAGCCAGTATTCAGAACTCTATATAAAACTGGAACCATTCTCATCATTTCTTAAAGCCACTGAATAAAGTAAACGTTATTACCTCTAAAGCATTTTTTTCCTGGTTCAAAAAGCAGAATCATCTGCAAAGGAAAAAAAAGACTCTGAAAATTGTTTTCACACTGTCTAGTAGAACCTTTATCTAATTAACTCTTATTGACAATCTCACCGAGTGGTATAGTTCCTATAGGTAAATATCTGAGCTCAGCCATAATGTGGACTGCAGCAAAGCTCTGCTAATGTATTTCCACTCAGCTGCTTGCAGGTACATGTTAACATTTCCTATCCAAAAGAAAGAAATAAAAGTGTTTGGTGGTTTTATGATGGATTTGTAAGAGGATGCTAAGGATGTAACTTTCAGTGAGGAGGATATAGTCCCTTATCCTTGAACTTTAAAAGATAACAGAACCTTAAACTAAAAAAGGAAAAACCCAAACCAAACCAAAACCCAAACCAAATTCTGAATACCCAAGAAAAAAAAAAGACAACTTGGTTTTGATTCATGGTAATTTGATGCTTTGTAACTTACAGATATCACTAGTGTTTCTGTAGTCATGGACTTCTTTGAAAGATTACTAAATCTAGAAAACTTTTGAAATTAAGCAACTGATCTGATGGGATCTGCTTGCAAGTAAAACAAACCCACAAGTCTCCTTGTGGATGGATGAAAATTTTTATTCCTTTTAGATCTATCTTTAGTTTGGATTAACATATAATCAAATAAGCTGGCGTCCATCCAGAAGGCGGTTTTGGTTAAAAATAATCAGTTAACTGCGTCAAGAATATGCTTTCTGCTACGTGTTGTTGAGGGAGGAAATGCAGAAATGGTGTCTGTTCTGGGCTCGAGGCAGAGGTTGGGTGTGCAATCCCTTTTGCTGTTACCTTTAGTTTTAGCTTTCATATTTTTTAGATTTTATACTGCGTTAGTGTGTCTGTAACTCTGGGCTCCATGTACAGTGCTAACAGCTCTTCTCCTGGCCTGGCTGGACAAAACACACCGTTTGCAGCCCGAAGAACCAAGGACATTTGCAGCTTCAGCCCCCAAGAATGTAAACAGCCACGGATTGAGAGGGGACAGTCCGAAAGGATGGGACTGCGTGGACTGAAGCTGTGGTTGGACAGTTGGCCCGAATATGTAAATGGGCCAAAACTTATAAAAAGGGCGAGAACCCGTGACCCAGGGTCCATCCTGGGGGTCCATCTTAGGTGTAGTCTTGGCCAGGCTTTTGTACTCCCAGCGTGTGTCCTGTGAAGGCCTTTCAGTGAATATCTATTTTATTCTTTAACTCTGTCCAGCCTCTGTTCCAGGTAGCCTTCTTTCAGGCATCATTGCCAGAAGCAGGAATTCAGATCAGACTTGAAGCACGTGCATGCACACTGTTTCAAGGACCAGGATACTTCTGGTTCTATTAAAGGGAACAACCCATGTCCCTACAGGGGGATGCTTCCCAGGTATGGGTGTGAATCTGAGCTGCCCAGGGAGTGCTCCTGGTGGGCTGGGCTGAGGATCCTGGGGGAGAACCCTTTTCTCACATCTCTGGCTAAAGGTGAAAAACTTACCTTGAAACTGCCCAGCTTTTCTAACGGCTGACCTGGGCACAGCCTTGTTGCTGGGCGAGGGAATGGCATGAATAACAAATCCCTCTTACCCATCTCCTCCTGTGAAGGAGGAGACAAAGGAATCCCGATGCTTTGGCCACACTGTAACTCAGGGTAACACAGTGCAATGCCTGCCAGCCTCCTGCTCCTGTGCAGCCACAGAACCCAGTGCTGGGCACAGATCTGCCCAAGGCAGGGAGAGTTTTATGGGATCTGGGGCATCTCCCTTCCCAGCAGACTAACAAACAACTCCTCTCCCCTATTGCAGGTGAAACATGGGGGAATAAATGAGCTGTGCTGCTGTGTGAGATACTTTTGAGGCAGAACCAGGTAAGCTGTTTCTTTGGCAGAGGCATAATTTAAACTTATGACTGAGGTCCCTTGTGTAAATGAGTTTTTTCAAGACTTACTGGCAGCACAATATAAACACTTCCATCAGAAGAAAAGTGAATTTTTTTTAAATGTATCTCTTTGTGATGCTGAGGCAAAAGGCTGCAGTTTGCTTTATTTGTTGTAATAATTATAACCTATGCCTTAGAACAGTTTTTTCTTCCAGCCTGTGATCATCTCCCCGAACAGCTAGGAGCTATTTTCCCTTCTCTGAGGATGTTCTGATGAAGCTGATGCTATGTGGTAGGTCCTGGCCACCTGCTTTACTTGGTCATGTGAATGTTTTCCTGAGTCATACTCCCAAAATACATTGTTGCCTAAATCTTGGGAAAACTGACAATCGGTAGCAGTTGAATTTTCACATTACAGCAGAATTTATGTTAAAAATAAATTCTCACGAATGATTACTGTCTGGAAAACATTTGAGTTGCTTGCTGAGAAACTAGGTAAGCACCTAGTTCGCTGTGTGAGAAGAGTTTCTCTTGCCATTAATTACTCCAGGAGCTAAAGTCCACACCAAAACACCACCTAAGAAATTGAGATCCATGTTCCATACTTTTCTGGTTAAATATTGAAGCTGTCACAGAAGAGTTCCCCAGCCTGTGTCAGCTGCTGTTAGTGTTCAGAGCCATGTTCATTCCTCTTTAGGCACTGAGATTTTCAGTTCTTTTCAACACAGTAATATCTCTTCAGCCAGAAGAGTTAAGGTTGCTTTAGCAAGGCAAGGAGCACAGGCCATCTATAAGTTAAGTCGTTCTGGGAGCTGGAACCTGTGGGAAAAAATATTTTCTGTGATGAAATGACTCCTGGCCTCACCTTTTTGAATGGGATCTAAGCGAGGTGCTGTTGCACTGAAATCCTGCTGTTGTGGCAACCGTGATTTTTGATTTTAACCCTCCTGGAACAGTGCCTGTCTTTGGGAGAGGGTTCTGAACAGTATTCCAGGTGGTGATGGAGCCCACCTTTCAGCCTGGAGGAAAGAGGGGAGATGTAAAGATGGTGCTGGTCCCAGTATTCCCTTGGGCTGTCTCTGCAGTGGCACCTGGGGAGGGTTGATGCCAGCCATCTCCTCGGTCAGTAACTGAGCTAGTTTGAATTTTGCTGAGGCGTGTGCCCGACTCCGTGGGTTGCGTGTGAAAGCCAGTGGCCCTTTTCCCCTTGCCAGAAAGCAGGAGGTGTGGGATGCACTATCCACCCTGTACTTGTGCTGGCTGGGGCAGGGTTTGGAACACAAACTTCGGCTCGTGGGGAGGAACAAACAGAGTGGGCTGACAGTGTGAAGCCACTGCAAAGAGAGACAAATGTGACTCTGCAGTTTACGGTATTGCACGAAAGACAAAGGGCATGACTATCCTGATTTGAAATTGCTGACGCTTCATCTAACGCAAGTTTTGGATGCAGCAATTTCAGATAGAGACGAGTTGAAGAGTGTCCAGAAAAAAAGAAACAAACAAAAAAAATCTTAGAAAAAAATTATTTGTAAGCATTGCCTGTGAGAAAATGCTAAAAGAAATAGGTTTCATAAGCTTTTCTAAAGAAAGAGAATGATGTTATGACTGGGGAAAAAACTATTGGTTTTCTGGCCAGGTTTTCTGGCTTCAAATAGAAATTGAGTATGATTACAGAGAAAAATGGGGCAAAATATAATCAACACAACATGTAGGAAAGTAAATGCAGTTTTCTATGCAATAGAAGGCAATCTAACTAGATAAGAAAAGACTTTAAGTGAGCAATGCATTTTTGTCTCAAATGAAAATCATGCAAAAGCATTTTACATTGATGTCTTAAAAGTGGTTTCATTTAGAAAAAATGTATTTTGATTTAAAATATTTTTCTTGAGTAAATAAGCATACCTGGGCAGTTGCTGTTGAATACATATTAAGCTTAGAGAAAACATACAAGGTTGTTTTGATTGTTTCAAAAGCAGCCCATCTCAGGTCAGTTCTGAGATTTGTTTGGCTGTGTGGGGTCTGGGGATTTTAGTTCAAGATGAATCTCGTCTTTTCCTCTAGATGTTAGGTTTCCATTGTAAATTGTGGGCTCACTTCAGCACTGCAGTGTTGCATAGAACCAAAGGATTAGGAGATGAAACTTTTACAGTTCTTTCTTCTGAATCACACAGTGGGCTTCACTTATCACACTTTCTCTTTTTTCGCCTTTACTCCAAAAGTACAAAATTATTAAACCAGACAGGTATGTCTACTTCTCGGTGTATATTTTATCAAAGTTCAGATGTGAGCAAGCTAGGGAATGTGGGATATGATTTTTTTATTGGTAGTTCTCCTCACTGAACTGTCAATGGTGACTTAAATTTCTCTGCGTTACATAACAAAGACGTTATTGGTAATAACTTTGCTCTTCCTTGGCAGACATGCCAAATATCAAGGGTACAGAAATTGAATCTTGTTATTGATAGCAACTAGACATTTTTAAGATATTCATCAAAAAGATCTTTGAGCTTTCTGTTCTGTCCAACAACTTGATACTCAGAAAACAAGAAGAAATTATAATAAAATGTGATCACCGTGTTTTTTCCGAATGCTCATCTGTCTCTCACGGGAGCTTTTTCACCTTTGATCAAAGTGTCTAAAACTACACAGTAAAGACCTTGATAATTAACAGATCAAGATTTACACTCAGTTGTGTCTCACAAAGTAAGCCATTTTTGTGTGAATGTGGAAACGGTCTCTTCTGACTCGATTTGCTGCTTTTCACATTGAAACGAACGTTGATTAAGAAATGTTAATTACCTTACTGTAGCCTTACATAATCAGAGTGTAATTTCTTAAGCTGAGAGTTTCTGACCTGAAAGTTATATTTATAGTTTGTATCTGAATTTAGACTTTCTTTTCATTCATTGTCATGCAGCCAGAGATGACTGACAAATGTCTTTCCGATTTTTGGAAATTTGGAGGTGTTTCATGGTAGCTCCTGTTCTAGTATGGGCAGAAAACATGCTTTTTTCAGGGTGTTTTGGAGGTTTTTTGGTTTTGCTGATAGAAGTTGGACTGTCTTCATTTAACCAAAGACTTTGTCACCTTGGGAAGAGAGCACTCTAAAGCAAATCTCTGATACCTCCTTCTGCATGATTTTCCTCCCACTGCTGGATCCAGCTGAGAGGAAGGAACAAAGAGTTTCCTTTTCAATTCTTTTCTCCTTCACTCTCTCAGAAAGTTTATTTTTCTTATTAACATTCCTAAACCAAATGAACACGCTGCATTTCCTCACAGAAACCTGTTCAGTTAAAGCATTCCTGGCAATTCGTGTTGCTGTCTCTCGAAGGCTTTGGCAGAGCGAGCGGTGAGTGGGACTTCTCTATTTTAGTCCCAGCATCTGGATTAGGGTTGACTAGCAAGATTCCTCTTCCTCCCTTGAGACCTAAAATGACTTCCCTTTTCTCTGTATCTTTGGTTGGTTTTCTCTGTGGTTGTTTTTTTTTTTTTTTTTTCTCTCGTGTAGCTCATAAAGTCTTTACTCACAGACATGAGGAGTTGGATTACCTGCTCTCCCCAGGAGCCTGAACTCTTCAGTCTTAAACTCCTTGCTGCCATTAGGCCAGCAGGCCCGGTACCAGCCTGCTTTCTGCAGATTGTCCTCACCCAGTGCAGCCAGCTATTTTTCCCTCAAACCATGTGGAGAAGGAGAAATGATCCATAGCCAGCCACAGCCTTTGTTTTTTCCCTGCTGTTCTGTTTCTGTTCATGCGCAGGCTTTTCAATTTCATGAAGCAGCTTTACATGAAAGCTGAAATGTAATTGCATCCTCCTGAGTAAAATGGGCAATTTCTGTGCCAGCCGTGTTTTTAAAGAATAAGATTATAGCATTCACTCTGCTGCATGCTTTCTCTGCAAGCGAATCCCTTTGCTGATGTAAAGGGATTAAATATTCTAAGACACCAGCCAGACCAATTCTTTATAATTCCATAAGTGTGGAGAAGATCACCTTCATTATTTTTGTCAGGGGAAGAAATAAAACATAACAGGGAGGCCTCTTTCAATACACCTTGCTTGACTCTAGCAAATGCAAGTGAGGATTCATTTCAGCATACATCGTGCTTGCTGTACCTCTCAGCTCTCCATGTTAACTTACACCATCATTTCCTTGTGGAATTTGTGGCTTTCTGATATATCTTGTAGATCTAAGGCAACAAAATAAATGTTGTGCAGCTTGCAGTTTTTGTTTCTTTGTTTTAAACTGAAGCCCTGGAGTGTGATAACATTTGTTGCCGTAGAAAAAAAATTAAAAAGGTTCAGGGTTGCAAATGAAACAGTTTCAAATATCTTTTTATGCCCTAGTTTTATAGTTTCTGGTACTCTTTGTCTTGCTCATAATACCTTTATACAGCTGTAGGAAATGGGTGGTTTTCAGTTTTTGTCTTTCATTGATTGCACTTTGTAAGATTTCCAGACTCCACTCATGCATTTTATGTTTGGCTATGGGCAGCCATAAAATAGTTTCCTTATAGTTATGTTGTGAGCATAACAGTGACAATATATCTCGCTTTCTTGGAATCGTGTATGGACTTCTTTTCTCCCTGCCAGATGATGTTGCAGACTTAACAGAAAGAATACTTGATAGCAAGATTATGCAGTATAGTTCTTGTTCCCGAAAATGTGTTTCTACGTCTCAAATCTGCACAATCCTGCCCTTAACACTGAAATTTATTCTCTCAAAGCCGTCCCTGATATCTCCCAGAGTGCTGCAAACAGCTTAGCGAACAGAGGTTAGGAAAAATAGCACTCTGGCTGTTTTGGAAAAGGTTGTATTTGCAAAAGTGGGAGGGGTTCCTAAACTCAGGACAAACTGAGCTCAAGAGGCTGGGCTATTTGGGGCAACAGAGTTCTACTTTGGACACAGCAAAGATAATCGGAGGTATGGTTAAATTGTGAAACTTGCAGTCTCCTTTCGGGAGCTGCTGAAGGGCTGATTCCCATTGATGGACGGTCCAGCAGATTCAGCAGATGTCCTGTGTCATGGCATGAAGGGGGTGACAAGCTGCCTCTCCTCTGGTTCTTGTCACCCTTTCTCTCTGCTGATGGCAGCTGCTGCAGGAGAGACCCGGTGGTGCCACACCAGTGACTTCGTGAGCCCTGCGTGTTCATCTCGGCCACGGAACACAGCAAGAACCAGACAAGCCCTAAGGAGGTATCAGAGCCTATGTCTATAAAATAAGATTATGTTCTGAAAGATGCTGAGCATCCACTCTGAGCGAAATCAGTAAGAACAGAGAGCGTGCAGGGCGACACAGAGAAATGCAGAGGAAATACAGAGTCTAAGAGCTATGAAAGAAACTGTTATGAAATTAAAAGCAGTGAGATGTATTTAACTACACTACAGTAGACTGGATTATAAACCAATGTGAACACTGGTACTTAGGGGCTCGTGGGGAGACAAGGTGGATCATCAGAAGAACTGCAAATGCCAAGAGAAAGGACTAAAACATCACGATACCGTAATATCCTCATGTGGTGTCAGATTAACGAGTGAAACTTCAGAATGGGATTGTCATCTGTGTGTCTGCTTCTGTATGTGGAAATCTAAAGGGTTCTGACAGCCTTCTTTTTAAGGAAATTCTGTAATTCCTACTTTTCCCCCACTAATAATCATAGATTTTTTTCTCTGAAGTGTAAGGTGCTACAAATGCCACGATTTTTTTCTTTCTCATTAGGAAGCACAAAAAAGTCTGCATTTTCAGAGAACAGCTGGCTATTACAGTATGTTTTCTTACTCTTAACCTTACTAAACCATGAGGGATCTACTCATAGGTAACCAAATTTTAGCCAAACTGGAGCTAACTTCCTCTTCAGTCTCTAGCTGAACAAAAGCATTCATCAATCATCTTCGTGAGTTCACAGAATCTTAAGATTACAGACAAATCTAATGTATTTTACAACCATCTACAGGTCTTAATGCCAGACATCCTTTCACAGTGTCCTCTTCCCAAAATGAAAATGGTTCAAAGCTGTTGTGGGAGAGAATGGAGGGGTTTTCCCTTCCAAGGCAAGAAGTTCCCTTCTTTCTTCTTAGTCCAAGCCTGTAGCTACTTCAATCTCACAAGGTCTGCCTTTCAAGAGATGCTTAAAAATTCCAGAGGGGTAGCACTTGAAATCTGAAGCCAATGTTTTTCTACCATCTGCACTACTCATGATGTAGTAAGACCTCTGTTAGCTGGTAGAAAGAAGAGCACTTTATTGGAGCCTGCTGGTGATTACTTGCTCTTTTAGGAAGCCCTGATTTTGTGTGATATTGGTGTGGAGCATTACTCGAGTCTAAAGTTTAGTCTTCTACGGCAGATGTTTCTGTCAGGCCTTTAGACCTTTCCCACTGTACTTGATTTTTGGGAAGGCAGAGCCCATGCTGTTGGACAAATGCTGACTGAATCAGCTGTGCTCAGCACTCAAGGAGCAATAGCAGCCTTCTGGGGGCTCTTATTTCTAAACCCAGCCTTTTTGCTACCATAAACTGCTATCTCTCTTAAACAGAGTGATTCCCTCTCCTCCCTCCAGTCTTCGTTTTTTCCATGTGAGGTTTTAAACAACCACCATCAATTTCAGCCTTCCAGCTCTGCATTCCTGACTTTAAACCAACCTAACCTCTCCTCTGGATGGTTGCCAGAGGCTCTGTACCTGCTATGGCAGGAGTAGTAATTCCTCTGTGGTTTCATCCACCGTGTCTTAATTTCCCATCTTTGCCAACCCATGGCTGGTTTCACCTCTGGAGTTCCTCTTTGCCTGACCAGCCACAGCCCAAGCTGAACCCACGGGTCTCATACCAGCTTGAGGAGGAGTGACATTACATTCCTCCCTGCTTCCTCCAGCTCTTATTTTAGCTGTGTGAGCACGTCAAGATCTATCACTCAGCTGCATATGCTCTCCTCTTCCAAGCTCTATCCTTAACCTAAATTCCATCTTTCAGCCTGGCAGTGGGACTTGCTTGTTTACACCTCTGTCCGCAGTCCCCGGGTCACCTGGAAGGTCTCAGCCTGCAGCACTCATCTCACTCCTGCTCCTCTGCTCTCCTGAAAGCTGCATCCAAGAGCAGTTGTAGGGCTGGTTGGTGCTCGCCTGAATTGGAGTGACAGCTCATTTAGCCCTGCTTCCTCCAGCTCTCATTTCGGGAGCATCTGCCGGGCTGAAAGTAGGGCTGAGTCTTGGAGGGCTCGTAGGGATGAAGTGAGTGCTGTGGGCAGGACAGGAAGGCACAGTCCATTCTGCAGAGTTTGGGGGAGGCTCAAATGCCTGCTGGATTTTTTAAGACCTACAAGGCTAAAATGGGGCAGGTACCAGTCATATTTCATACCTTACTTAAATATTTTTATCATCCTCCTACCTGTGGCTTGCTGGTCTTTTATGATTTAATGCCAGCTTCAGCTTCATGGGTTCTCTTTTCTTGAGCCATCCCTGACTACAGTCTCAGCCATGGTCCTTGGGCTGTTATTTGTCTTCCCATGCCAGAAGCTTTTTTAAGATCTACTGCTGAAGATTTTTTTCACCCTCATCCCTTAATATATCCCTGGCCACGTGGCTCGCACTTCTCGTTTAAATTATAAACCATTAACTTGGGCTTACACCATTAATGTGTCAGATGGATCTCTTACTCAGGTTGTAACTGAGGAATTTGAATTACAATTTGGAATATTGTCCTCTGTCCAGCTGGAGCAATGAGTCCAGATTTAGCATGCTCTGATTTCCCATATAAAGAGAGCTTTTTTCTCATTCATCCTTGCTCGAATCAAGCATCATCTTAGGGCTTTAGCTGCTGCTTTCATGATCCCTGTTCATAGTCTGAGCCTTATTCAAAGTGATAAACCTAGCCAGGTGATACCAACCTGATTCTCCAGGTAGCCAGTCAAGCAATTTTTGTCCAAAATAGGGTTCTAATCCAACAGCAATTCTAGGTTTACATGCCTTCCTCTGGTGATCCTTAGGCCTGTTTAGTCCACCTGCTCCTCTTCCCAACCTTCAGGCAGTTGTGTGTCTATTACTGAATTTAGCTCTTTATTCTGTTTTCTGGACTTCAAGCCTTCTGCTTGACACCTCTAGCCTAGAAATATATAACTGTTAATTTCTGTGCTGTGTTTACTTGGGTAGATAAATCGGGTTTATACCAAAGCAGGACAAGTCATAACTAAAATTTTGATTGGAAATCCTATTGAAATAATTCATTTGCGTGAGCAACTTAATTACATACACACATTTTCACTCTCAGAGATGGCTATTCTTTTACAGAAAGCTGTCCTATTCACTGATAGCACTAGCAGCGTTTGTGTGTGGCCTTTCCCTGTGCCATTACATTTCATTTTCAGAGCGTTAGGAGAAAGGCTCAAGCTCTCCCCCCACCCCACCCTTCCCTTTGGGATAGATTTTTCCGAGGAGAGCCTCCTTTAGGAGAAGTACTTTGTGTGCTGTGCTCTGTTGAAAAATGTGTCAAGCTGCTGTGGTCTCTCCACGGCAGCAGATCTCTTGGAAAGCCTGGCTTCCCTCCAAGTGAGCCAGCGTGGATGTGTGTGGTGAAGCCTTCCTCACCAAGAGCTTACCAAAAAGGCTGTGCACATGACTTTCCAGGTGGATTAAATTCAGTCCAAGCACATTTTCACCGGTGCATTCAAAAACTTCTCAAGAAGGGATGTTTCTAGGCAGCTGCCCAAGTGTGTTTCTCCAACCATTTGAATGGTAGAATTTTTAAAATATTTAGCCCTTTTGATGATGAAGGATATTTGTATAAGATATTCTCTCTTGCAAAAACCAAGTTTATCAATTTTGCAAAGGAATCACTGTGAATTTAATGCAATATCCTCCCTGTAAATGGCAGAATTTAGGTTGGAAGGTTGATGTTCTCAGAGTAGGTTGGGAGCAGAAAACCCAGGTTAGAATGAATGTATAAACACAGTTTGCTAATACAACATCAATAATGGAAAATCAGTTTTCAGGTCTTCAATTTTCAGAATCAATTTTAAGATCTTGAGTGTTCAGACTGAACGAGCTCTTATCAGACTTGAATGATCTACTGTTGGTTTATATTTGTTTTATTGAGAGATTTCAGGAAATGCTTTATATCAAGCTTAGCTGCATGCACGCGGTTATTGTCAGCTTTAAACTGTTTTCTTAAAGGGGTGAGGAGAAGAGTAAAAGAAGACTGGCAACACCTGAGATTCCTGGGGTGCTACAGATGTTCTGAGTGCCGAGGCCTTGCCAGCATCCTGCTGCCTTGAAAGATCAGCAGGCTGGTGTTTGAAGACAATGGTGTTCAGTGATGTTAGGCTAAGTGCTTACACCCAGCAGCTGTGAGTCACTGGAAGACTTTCTGCTGCAGGGATCCTGTGCTCTCCTATGATAAATTAGAGATAAAATAGCCAATTTCATAACGAATTTACATAATGACAGGTAAAGAAGGCCCTTTCCTTCCCTCGAATTAAGATTGACAAGCAGCTGCACGCATAACTCACCTGCTTATTGATAAATCACAAAGAGCACAGGCCTGAAGAGCTTTGATCATAGTAAAAAATAAAAAAAGCACTCGGCCAAATTATACTGCAGCTTTTTGATTTATAGCTCTATGGCATATTTGTGCTTTTGAATCTGTTACTTTGCTTTTAGTTTGAGGACTTTTGAGCACAGTCCTATGCTTTGTTGTTTGCCAGTGGGAGAGAGAAGACCTTTTGTAAAAGCAGCAGTTTTAGTGAGAATTCCACGGCTAAGGTTCATAACAGCCAGGCCTTTCTTTTAACTGTAGGCAGCAGTCCTTTTTTTTTATTTGTGATGAAAGGAGAAGGTTTGATAACCCTCCTCAGCCTTTCTCTGTGCTATGTGATTTCCTTTAATAAAATACTGCTTTGCCTTGGGCTTTCTGCTGACTGTGCTGTACGACTTGTACCCCGAAATGTGTTTGTCACTCTCTGTCACATCTCTTCTCAGCTACCTTCATCTCTCTGTCTATTTACGTAACCTCCTGTATCATCAAATGCTCGTCAGCCCAGGAATTCTGGAAAATACCCTGTCACAGAACGAGAGGCCTGTGTTTCTCATCTTGTTCCTGAAGTGATGCTGCACGCCTGTGTCACGTTGTACCACGCAGCTGGCAGGGCTGAGGGCCTTGTAACTGGCTGAGGCTGTGCTTCCAAGGAGGAGGAAGAGCGAGCACAGGACTGGGAATGCTCAGCACTTGATTCCTGATTCGTTTTCTTCTCTTTTCTACCCGTGTAATGAGGGAGCTCGCAGTACCAGGGAGATGTTCTACAAACGAGCCACGCAAATTGCTTGGAGAGCCTCGGAGATAGGGAAGCACAAAAGAGGTAACTTCAGCACTTTTCCTCTGGAAATAAATTTCTGTGAGCACTGACTCTATCTGTCCTCTACAAAGTGAAAGACTGTCCTTTACACAAACAGTTGGAAAGCAGAGAATTCCAAACCAAATGAGAGTGTAAGACATGCTTGACTGGTCAAGAGGTAGAATAGGATACAGCAGTATGCATACTGCAACAAAAGGATGGGAAAATGTAGGATTCCATAGTAGAAAGAAGCCTGGATTACAGCTGGTTGCCTGTAAAACTTGTCACAAATAGAAGTGAGTAAAAAACCTGAGTGACAGTTCTGCTGTTGAGTTGGTAGTGGATGAAAGCCCTGCACCTGAGCATTCACCAGGCCCCTGCCATGTGGGTTTTCTTCTGTTACTTTCTCTTTTGTGTGGTTTTTCAACTGCAGGATCAAGGGGAATAGAATAACCAGATCTATTTTCCAGCAAGATATCCTTATCCTTGTGTATGTTGGAATTTTGTGTGGTGTTGGGATTTTTCTGGTTTTATTTTAAACTTTTTTCCTTATTCTGTTTTCTCTTATCACCAGCTGTGCTCAGTATCTGATCTCTTAGTCTTCTTTGAAGATTAAGCAAAACAGGTATTGAAAGCATTTTGGGAATTTTGCATTTGCAATTTGTCTTACTGGAGAAATCCTGGGCTTGTATTTGTCTAGGTCTAGCTTTTTTTTTATGTTTTTCACTGCTATTTGTGTCTTGCCACAAATCCACTTCGCCCTGCAACCCCCAATTCTGGCATTGCATGCTGATGTTTTTCTCCCATGTTTGTTGGCATTGCGCTTCATCTGATGCACCTGTGAGTTTGACCTAGAGCTGTCTTGTTCCTGTTCAGCTTTTCTCACTTCTTATTTTCTGCAGAATCATTGGCACTGTCTCTCATGATCTCATTCCAAACACCTTCACACACTTACATTCTCAAATGCTTTATTGGTCAGGTCTGAAAAAACAGTTGCTTTCACCTTATTTTTTTTTTGGCCTCCTGCATCAGAACTTTTCCTCATCACTTTTCCTGAATTTTTGGTTAGTCTGTGCCCAGGTGGATGTTTAGGATGCAGGAATTTACCATTGACAGTTGTGAATTTCTCAAGGCCACTTTCCCAGCCCTGCCCCACAAGTAACACAGGGCTCTAAAGCTGATTTGGGAAATGCCACAAAGAACCAGTTAATCTGCTGCACAGTGAGGGAATGGATGGTAAACTTTAACTGGAGAAACTTGAAGCAGTTTCTCCAAGAAGAAGCTGGTTCAGTGTTTCCCTAGTGTGTCGTGAACGTGTGAGTGACACTCAGTAGGGACGAGGGGAAAGGCGGCGAATCTCTTTAACTGTGCACTTTGCCAAAACAAATCTGCTTTTTGTAGATTAGGAAGGCATTGAAAATGTGATTATACATCCTGTGGGCTCCAGTAGGTTTCCCGAGCTTGGCTGAGGAAGAAAGCAGAATCCTCCTGAGATTCCGGAATACTAAAATAGAGAATTGCTGATACAACATAAACGTTGGCTTCAAAGAGTTGCTGATGGGCTGTGAAAGGATGGATTTTGGATCTCGGGAAGGTTTGCCCCGTGAGTGCTAAAGTCAGATTATTGGTTGTAATATACTGTCTGTGTTTCCACAGAAGGAGCTTTTCCTGCCAGTGCTTTCCCTTGGAGTAAAGATTGGCAATATCTGTTACAGAGATTCCTCTGTTGAAAGGAATCTCGGGAAGCGACGGCAGTAGCGGAGCTGGGCTGGCAGACTACCCAAGTTGTTAAACTTCAGGTTTGAGCAGCAGATTGTCTCTGCATTGAGCTGCTTTCTCAGGGCTTCCATGGCTTTACTTGCTATGATATGGCTTTGATACGCTTGTTAGGAGAAGTCTGTAGAGGTCACTTGTCTCCTTGGAAACCAGAAGATAAAATTACTCCAGTTGTATCTGTATTTTGATATAAATAAGCTTTTTCTTCTCCGAAGGATAGCTACCTAGACACTGGAGCATTAACCATCTTGTAATGATTTTCTGTCTTTTGCAAGGTTGAGGGGGTCTTACAGTGAAAGAACAATAACAGAACTCTTAATTGACCATCTCAGATCTGCTATTTGTTTCAAGCATCTTGCATTCTAATTAGAAATCAAAGCATTGCAAGGTGTTCTCTTCACCTCTTACTCCTGGAGTTTCTCTGTCTTTTGTCCAGTCTTCAGTGCAAGGTTATTCCTATGCAAATACTTTAAAAAAAAGCTTTGTGGAGTATGTTCTTTCAGTAAAACTTGGACTTCTCTTGGTAAAGAGCTCATTTATAATCCATGTCACGGAAGCAGCTGTTATTATGGAGATACTAATGCTGCACTGCAAGGAGAGGGAACATGGGAAGGTGCTAAGAGTCCGCTAAATGTAGGTCAGAAACACTTTTGGAGATAAAATAGAAGAAGTATATGTGCTTAAAAACATAGATATATTGTGACAAGTGATTTTTTACTTAAGGGAGTTGTAGTAAAAAGCAGCAACTAGATGGATGTGCTCTTGGGAGATTTAGACTCTAAGCATCTTTATTTACTAGACTATTTCCTGTACCGTGTAGTGTTTAATGCAGGGAAAGATGACCACCTGCAGGGAGCCTAATTGGGTTTGATGTGTATCACAAATTTTGACCTCATGATTTGGTTTCAGGCGTTAGAAAGATGAGAGTGTAAGAGGAACTTTCTTCAGAATAATATGTACATAGACATACAGTGTAATACATGTACTCTAAAGCATAAAATTGCTCCTGCCATGCCAGAAATTCACTTTTTCATCCTGTGATGTATCTTTGATTCCTCTCTGCATGCCACTTATGGGGTGTCACATCAGTTACAGCAAAAGCCTGAGCTTCTTAACTCCTAATTTCCTCTGAACCCTACTTTGCTTATAGAGGGAAAACCACAAAGTTTGCTTCTCTACTTGACTATTATGAGAACTAGAACAAATCCATTTCCAGGACAGAGCAGAGCAGTGTATTTGGTATGGATTTTGATTTGGGAGAATTCCAGGTGACCAAAAATCTAGTATCAAATGAATCTGCTCAGAGGAATCTTGTGCAAAGTCTGAAAATCTTCCTGTTGAACAAACACGCACAGAGCCTGTGCATCTCTGTGAGAAAGGATATACATTTCTTTTTCTTCAAATGAATTGCTGAATGTTTTCTCTAGCAACAGCCAGTTTAATTGCCAGGAGTGTGTTGCCATCCTAGAACAGCAGCTATGTTTGTGCTGTCCCATGTGCCTCCAGAGCTGACTATTTCACACATTGCACTTTATTGTGGGCTTAGGCTGTCCAACTGGCAGATTATTTCCCCAGTACTAATAACAGTTTTGTAATTACTGTAACATGCAATCCACATTGTCTCTTGTGGAAAATGCAGTCTCCAAGGCTGCTCTGTTCTGTTAAATTTCCGAGCTACTAAAATTTGGGAAGAATTGCCTCGCTGGTAAAATGTGTGTTTCTTTTCCACTCTTGTTTTGTTTTTACTGGGCTCTTGGAGGCTGTTGGTGATGACAGAGCTGGAGACACACTGCTCCCAGCAGCACTCTGATGCTCTTTTCCCTATTTTTCCTGGTCAGCAGACCTGCGCCCATGCCAACCAACAGCAGTTCACCATCAAACATCTTGCGATGTTTGATGATCTTGTGTCCACCGAATTTCAGAAGTTCAGAGTTTGCACTGTTGTGTTCTGCTTGGAGCAAGTCACTGTAGTGCTCGAAATGGTTTGATGGAAAACAGTTGGTGGATCTGAAAGGGAATTTGGGTATTTGGGCGAGTTGTGTGGCCCATGTTGGGTGGCAAGTAATTGTTTTGGCATTGGGATAGTTTGCACATATGTTCTTCCTCTGACTTCTCAGCTCAGGACCTGATTTTTGGTTACTTTCATGTGTCTGATAAACAATGGCTGGATCCCAACTTTCAGTGCTACATTGATGCTCCTGAAGGGAAGATTTTTGTAATCTGAAACAAAAATATGAAGTAACTACTTCGTGTCTTTTTGTGCCATGCAAAGCTTGTTAAGGGCACCTAGATGCCTGTATTAGTTGGATTTTTCTCTATGGAAACTGGAAAAGACTGTTGTAGGCAGCGGAGATTAGAGAATTTTTTTCTTTAGAAAGCACACAGCCTTGGCTTGTTGTTGCCCTTTTTGAACTAGACATATAACTCCACGTAATTTAATTTAGCTTCCATGGAAATCAATTGTGAATTGTCTCACTCTTTCCCAGTCAGTACTAAAGCATTTTAATGGTTCAGGATTGATCTAATGAGCCCTGGAATAACTTATATCAAAGTGGTTTGGTAAAGACTAATTTAATTTTTCTGACTAATACTGTCAGAATTTTAACCTACTGGGAATAACCTTCGAAGCTGAATGGGTGCACTAAGTGGACTGAGATGGGCTAATAAAGCCTTTACTGGCTGTAGGTGGTGTGACGTTCCTTCATTTCCAGATAAAACTCCAGCTTTATTCATCTAAGTTTTCTAACAGCTTTCAGTTTGTGCCCATGGTTCTGGCGTGAGTATTCAACAGCATAAAGAAAGCAGCATTAATAATAGAATTGAAAAATGTTCTGCATTAGAAGAGTATTGAAATGGTAGCTTGAATTTCGGCAGTAAATAAAGTTTGAGGAATGCAGCTCTGCTTCCGTTTTGAAGTCAGCCCTTCATGACTCGCGATAGATCTTTGCTTTGTGCAGGATCTCTGCAGCTCGATGTATTTTAATGAATCTGTTTTTCTCTGGTATGCACAGTTATATTCATAACCAACTGCAGCTTGGCTTGAAGTATTTTTATCCCACCCAGAGGGAACTGGGAAAAGAAGCTGGAAAATAAAAGCAAACATTTTGTTCTAATACTAATGTGTAGTTTTCTTTGGCGTTTATAAAAACCCTGGAACTTTTAAACTGCTTCCTGCATAATGCTGTGAATTATTGACATGAGTCAAGTTTACATGAAGCTACTTATCAGCAAGGTGGAATTTTCAACATGAAACTGGTTTTTTTTTGTTTAATTGGGACACTTTGGGTGTTTTATTGGATTAGCCTAACACTTGGGTTTTGAGAGATTTTGCATATCTCTAAAAAGCTTTTCCAGGAGACTGCAAGTGAGCTCGCTTTCCAAAGTGCTCGAGGTGAACACAGTTGAAATTAATTAGAATGTAAAATTTTATGCAGAACTTCTCATGTTTCCTATGTAATAGATATAAGTATGTAGGAAAGGCAGACTGGGAAGCCCTCGTTCCATGGAAAGGTTTTTACTCTGTTAAAACTTGGTGACTTTGATAAACTATTCGTAGATTAAAGGTGTCCTGAGCACATGTGCATTTTTAATCCAGACCTGAGGGATGTATGTATGAAGTTTTAAGAGTGTCTGAAAGAAATATATTTATATTATTTCAGTCATCCCCTGTTACTCAGTTTGCATCACTTGATGTTCTACAGTCTGTTAAATTCTAGCCTGACTAGTCGGTTCCAAAACTTCTGTTTTTTTAAAACAATGTCTTTGTACAAATGGCATTTTGTTAGATTACTGGGGAAACCAGGCCTCTATTGGGGTGGTTTTCCAACAACTAATTTCATAATTCCTCTGGTTTATTTCTTATTGCTACTGTAGTGCCAGGAGAAGATAATTTACTAACTGCTGCATATCCTATTGACCTCTTGGTTCTGTAAGTTTTACAGAAACTTAGAAAATATTCTATTTCTTAGAAATATTAGGTCGATCTTTCTCCTTGGTTTGAAAAGAGAAGTAAGAATGTTGGCTGCATTAGGATATTGGGGCTGTTTGCTAGAATCCATTTTTGGGTACTAAAAGTGCTAGATTAAGTTGCTCTGTAAGAAGCAGTGGAAGTGCTGATTCTCCTTGCATTTTTATAGGGGAAAGATACAACAGATGTGTTCAAGAGGGTGTTGGGAAACAGCCAGTGCATTTACATAGCATCCAGCTTCTTCTTCTGCCTTGCCATGTGAAAATAAATGTGGCAACAAGTGCAGTTATTTTTTGCTATTTAACACCAATCTCCTGGGGTAAGTTTGCTTGTGACTTTTTATAATGTATCATGACTAGTCAGGAATCATGAGATGAGAAATGTTGCTTGGAGAATGTTATTTGGATTTTACTTAGACCAAATCTGAGCAGTGCGCTCCTGGAACAGGGTAGAAGACCTCCAGTAGTGCTGTTTTATGCACATAAACCACCATTAGGCAAACACAAATATGAAAAGTAATCAAATATTACAGCTTTTGCTGAAGAGTTGGGGAAAACATCTAAAATACTTGGACAATTTCCTGTTTTTGTAACAAATGAAAAAGGACCTTCATTACTTCAAGATATGCTGTATTTTAAGATCAAACCTCTCCATACAGACAGTTGGGTGTAGAATGCATTAAATAGGTAGTAAAAGTTGAAAGTCATCCAATTAAAGTGCTGCTCTCCATTACAATGAAATTAGTCTCTTGTTTTCTTTTTTTCTTTTTTTTTCCCCTTGCTTTAAGGCAATTTCTGAATCAAACAGAAGTGGCTGCTCCCAGACATTGAGAAAGCAGGAATTAGGAAATAGCATATGATAGCTACGTTGAATTCAAAGAACACAAAGTCCTTGGAAAAATTTCATCTTGCCTAACTCCCTCTTGAGCTGCTGGCACCAGCTCTGCGGGATGCAAGTTGAAAAACTCTACTGGGAGATAACTGCTCAATGCTGACTGGTTTTTTTTGTTTCTTTACATTGCTCTTAATTCTATTATTTTTAATATGTACTGCAACATATTGAATCATGGAATGAGAAGAGTTCAAGGGTCCTTAGAAGGTTTTAAGTGTGACAGGGTTTTTCTAATACATCAGTGCTCTGTGCTGGACATTTCTGGTATGCGTTTGGGAAATATGCATCATTTGAGTGCATGTGGGAAAAAATAGTATTAAAATTGAAAAAGAGCATAACTTTCGGGCCCTAGCTGCAAAGTTTCTACCTCTGGAGTTAATATCTAGAGTTTTTTGTCTTCTGCACAAGGCTATGCTGAAGTAGTTCTATATAGATATGCAGTGTAAATGTGGAAAATAACCAAGCTTGTCAGACTTCAAAGAGTGTCTGGGCTGCTCTTAAACTTATGGTTCAGTTTTGTGTAGTCCTGAGAGCAGCAGGGAGTTGGGCTTGGTGATCCTTTTTGGACCCTTCCAATTTGAGATGTCCTGTGTACATTTGTAATTTTTTTTGTTTGTTTGGCAATGCTGCTTTTCCTGGGGCTTTGGTATGAAATTCCTGGGCAATACTGTCGCAACAAAAATGTTGAGCTCTTGAGGATGTTTTGGTTTGGTTTTCCTCTAAAACAGTTAATTAAGCCGTGAGATTTCGTTTTGCAGGGTGCAATAGGGGGCAAAACTAAGAGTTCAGAAAGTAAATTTGATAGAGTTATGGAGAAAAAACCCCAGAGCCACGGTGATTAGTAGCCTGCTGATATGAGGTTCAAGAGGCCAGAAGCAAGTTATCCTAGACAGGAAAACCCACCTTGTTTTTTGCAACTTTTTTCCCTCAAAGATGCTCTTGGTCTCTGTTGGAGAGCATCTGATGAAAATATATATTATAACTCTGTGCTGAGGCATTCACCTGTCCTTAGCTGGACTGCCTGGCTGGGTCTGAATATCCTTTTTCCATACCTGAATCTTTTTAACACTGAGCCCTGCTGGATTTGGATGTGGAAAGTGTAAAGAGAAGAGGATGGTGGGGCGGAGGAAATAGTGGTCGTTGGCATCCTTTGGGAGCCACGCCTCCCAAGGCTGTCCTCTCCAGATGAAGCCATGGATCCAGCAGGCTCCAGACATTCTGCACCCTGCCATCTGCTACAGCTGGTGGAGTTAGAACAGTTTGTCCATTGCTCTGTCTTATTTTGAAACACGCTGACGTGTTTACGGGATGATTTGCATCAAGTGACATCCGTGTGCAAAACCTGGTAACTTCGAGCCAGATGCTTTTCAAAATTATTTACATGTCTGCTGAACAATTTTGGCAAGGGAAATTCTGTACCGCCCGCTTGTAAATAACTCGTGACAGTATTTGTCATTGCAAATTTGAGCTACCTGGGTTAGAAAGAAGTAAAATCACGTGTTGCTCCTCCTTGATAGGATGAGGCATAACTCTTCACAATAGCAAACAAGAGATGCTGTTGCTTTTTTGGCCACCATTTTAAGACTGTTCCTTGCAAATATGTGCAGCATCTCTGTCTTGCTGGTGGTGAATTCGTGATTGCACGTCCCTGCCTTCAAAAAAGCAGTGATACTAATGCTAATAATTCATCTTGGGAAAGAACACTGAAATAGCTATGGAAACGCTTTTTGCAATGTACTGCCTTTGTAATTTTATTATCACTCTAAATACCTACATTTTTTTCTGAGTAAATATAATTAGAAGTATGTAATGGAGTCTTGTTAGGAAAAAAAACAACTGCTTTTTTTTTTCTCCTCTATTCTATATCATCAGCTGCTCTCTCTTCTTACCTCTCACTATTTTCTCTTGCATGTGCAAGAAAGATTTGGCAAATATTTGCCTTTGTGGCTGACCTGCACAGGAATCTTCAGTGCCTTTAGAGTCCAAAGATGACTACCTGCTGGACATTCAAAAGCCATCAAAACGTGCCTGCAGGTGAGCAATGCTTTAGAATCTGACCAGGAATAATTTCGTAATTCATATTTTCTGTACGTTTTACTTGGTTTGTGTGCATCCCACTTTTGGTACTGGAACTGCTGATGACACTGGGCCCACGTGTCTCTAAAATATCAGTCTGTTGTGGTGAGGGGGAATGTTTTAATGGTCAGCAAATACTAAATATTGTTAAACCATGTTCTACACTGCTTCTGTCTTAAGGTAGTAAAACTTCCTCTGAGGCGTGTGTGAATTCCCGTTAGGCTGGGTAAGTATTGCAAAAAGTACCATTGTATTTCAAACCTCTTCAATCCAGTGTGAGAACATAAAATCTGTTACCTGTGTTAACACAGGCAGGCATTTCAACAAGGGAGGACAGAGAATAATGCACAGAGCATCTTGTTCCAGTCCTTGCATCTCAAGGCTTATAAAGGCATCTGTTAAATGCTGGATGGAGATATGAATGCTTTGGAAATGCTCTTTTTTTTTTGTTTTCCAGACACCATCATTCTAAATTTCCTGGAGACATGTTCTGTTTGTGCTGATAGCAGAATTTCAAAGAATGATTGACTGATTCTGTTATTAAAGACTATGCCCAAGAGGAAAAAGCTGCTCAGTCTTTTGTCTGTTGGATTTTTTTCATTGCCTTCTATGTGTTTTTGTTAATGTAACTGCTCATATTAATTGCAAACTGCAGCTTTGTTTCAAATAATACGTTTTTGAGGGTTTAGCAACGATGAGTGTTTGTAATGTAGTACAAATGTAGGATCCTAATATATGTTCCAGTTTCTTCCTGCCGTTCAGCTGTGACCTGGGCTGTGTTAACCAGAGTGAAGCTGGCACCCTTCCCACCCTTTCTCTCCCTTCAGAGCTTGTAAGACATGGAATACAGCATCCAGTTTGGGGCTGAGGAGTGGGATTGAGCCGGGGGAGTGTGGAGGGCAGGCCCTGTGCCAAGGCTGAGAGAGTTTGGGGTTCTTCAGCCTAGAGAAGGGAAGGCTCTGGGGACACCTCATTGTGGCCTTTCAGTACCTGAGGGGTGGCAGAAAGGTGGGCACTGACATTTTAGGATTGCATGTTGTGATGGGACAAGGGCTGGTGGTTTTAAACCAGAAGAGGTCAATTCAGACCAGATGTAAAAAAGAAATTTAGTACAATGAGGGTGGTGAAACACAGGAACAAGGAGATGGGGCTCTGAGCCACCTGGTCTGGTCGAAGACATCCCTTCTCTTTGAAGGGATGTTGGACTCGCCAACCCAAACCCCTCCGTGATAAGTGATGGCTTTGGGACTCTGTCATTCTACAAACTGGTCTGAAATATTTTAGCTCTAAAGCTTACAAACTGGTCTGAAATGTTTTAGCTCTAAAACTTAACACAGCCCAAAACCCTGCTGACAAGGATAGTTGGGGTTGGATGCCTTTCCTTCTTGGATGGCACAGAGCAGGATAACTGAGAGTGTTTTCCAGCTGAGTATTATCCTGAACTTGGGGCATCTTGGAATGCTTCAAGGCATAGGAGAACTGTCAGAATCATGCTAAGTGTGCATTTTATTCTGTTAAGCTCAACGCCTTGGGGACTTTAATCAGCTGAGTTGGGTCAGACAAGGCCTTGTGGCTGGTCCAAGGCATTTGGAAGAAATGACAAACCCATTGCAAATCTTTCTTGGGGTTTTGGGTCTTTTGTTTGTTTGTTTGTTTGTTTGTTTTGTTTTTACCATTCTCTTCCATTTACCCGATTAATTGGAGTCACTGCTTTGAAAGCAGGTTTGTTTTATCAGAATGAATTAATAATACACTTGCTTGTTGCTGTGTTTAAAAGAGTCTGATTTACAGCAATGGAAGAATCACTTGGTTCTAAACCTGGGTAGCTTAAAACTAGGTGTGGGTGCTATTGCTATTGCAGCAATATAATGTCAAAACACAGGAGCTGAGGAAAGGACAAACAATGTAAAGCGCTGACTGCATCTTGTGAAACTCTTTTGGTGAAACCCTGGTGTCTTTTTCAGTGCGAGCTTAGTTTAGCTTAATGTTCTGTGCTCTGAAAGGCGAAGATGTTCGAGATGACTGACTGACTAAATAGCACGTCCTGTTGTGCTGGATCTGCCAGGGAAGAGTCAAACATGGCAAAAACATCCACCAGCAGTCTTGCAGAAGAAGTTTTGTGAATTAGATGTACAGTCAACTTCTGAAATCTCCCTGCAAGAATATCCACGACATAAATAACCTCACCAGATTGCTAACAGCTGCTTCTGGAAGATAGGCTTTGGGACTTTGAGGAGAGTCTGTGTTTCATGAAACAAAATAAGTTTATAAAGAGGAGTTTTGGAATATTAAATTTATTTCAAATCTTCATTAAAGTGTTTGGTAGCTGCTTTGAAAATTCTGTAGCTAATAAAGGAGACCTAGCCCTTAAACTCCAAACAAAGCTGTGTTAATTTCAATTCCTGTTTCTAGGAATAGCAAACCTGCACTGCGGCTGCAAGGGTTCATAATTAAATGATTCACAAAATGTCAGTAAATGCACCTTGAGTTGTACTCTTTCAAGGATGCTGTATATACTATTAATTATGCAGATGAAGTAGTAATGGTTTACAAGGCAATGTATGTCTGCTGATTAGTTACTAAAATAAACCTCAACAGTTTGGGGGGAAATACTGTCTAATAATGAGCCATAGCTTCTAGAACATAAATATTCATTTCTTAATGTTGTGGTTTTGGGTTTTTTAGCTCAAGACTTTGTCTACTAAATGCAGATATCTGTAGAGGCTCAAAGGAAATTCAAGAGCCTGTGGAAAACTACTCAGTTAATGAGAGGTAAATGAGAACAATGTTTTGGAAAATAGGCTATGTTTGTTGGGGAGAGAGCTGTCCTGGGAGGGACTGGAAATAAGTTTGTTTTAAGATTTTCTGGGCATGCCATCTGCTTAAGCACAAAAAGAAAAATTCTGTGCTTAATTTTGAAAACCATTTCTTTAGCTTCCCCTGCTCCTGCTCTCAATAGGCAGCAGTGTACATTATCAGAGATGGGACTGTTACATTAATATCCTGTGGCAGTGTGTGGATTTAAAAGATGGAGTACATTGTTAACTGCTTAGAAGTTTCTCTCAAAGGACACGTTTTGCTTCAAGTTATTGTACCAGCTGTAAGGAAGTTAGGTGAAAGTTAAGAACTAGCAAAGAGAGTAAATTTTCTACCTACACTCCAGCAGCTTTCATGCTTTTTTTATTATTTATACCCCATGAATATTCCAATGGAAGTAAAGCCTGCTTATGAGCATCCGGGTGGGAAAGGGAGATGTTAGAGAAAACATAATTTTATGCTGTCTCATGATTATAACTATTCAAAGGACAATGTTTCCACCTAGAATAGGTTTTGATAAAAATTTAAAACTAAGCCAAATAATCAGTAAAAATTAACACAGAGGTAATAATCAAATGGAAAAATAATCCTGACAGCTTCTCTTTTTCGTAAAAAAAGAACGTAAAGGAGTTTGAAAGTGTGATCAGGGTGTCTGGTCTGACATTTTTCAACAGCACCGTTGACGCGGTTTCCATCAGGAGTGTTTGTTTACTGCGGAAACGCTGCACAAAAATAAATCCTCGGAAAGAACAGATATTTTTTGCTGGCTGTGCTGCGAGTGCAGCGTGGCTGTGTTGGTGTTTAGCTGGGGACAGGCACAGTTGATCTCCTCAGCCCCGTCTCCTGTTCTGGGTCAGAGCCCGTGCGCCGATGCGCGGCGCCCGTGGCGTGCCACACTTGCTCATCCAGGGAGGATGAGCTGCTGGAAATGTCACCCCCCCCAAGCTTCCTGAGCAAAAGGGAAGCCCAGGGGGAAGCTGAGCCCTTGCTGCTGCGAGGCACAGCTGGGGCATTTCACATCAGGCTATTCGAGACTTTTAGAAGTGCCGAGTGATGCAGTCTGTGGGAGCGAAATGCCAGGTTTTCTCCATATCCCGTTTTTGCAATGGTTGGAAGGGCCAGAGCTGCTGTGACTAATGCCACATAAAATGGACCCACTTTTGGTTTTGAAAATCTCATGCCTTTAAACCCACATTTGGGGCTCGTGCACATCATTGCTCCCAGTCTTGCAAGAGATATCGTTGGACTGAAAATACTGCCCTGGGGTCCTGATTTACAAACCTTTGTTTGCTTTACAGTAAGGGGTTTGATCAGATAAAGCCCAAAGGTCCCTTTCAACCTTAAAATTATTCTCTGATTTTTGCTGTTGATTGGATATGTTAACTGGAAAAAATGCTGGTTGTAATAACCTGTAGCATTTCAGGGACTTCTTATGTGCTTTCTGAGAGGCATTTAACATCTATCAGCAAGCACAAATTACTTACCAGGGCCTTTTATCCACTAATGCAAAACATTTCTTTGAGAATTCTAAAGCCAGTTCGAAATAAACCAGTTCTGCCACGGGTCATCATCTCAGATCATTAGCTTGCTTAATTATGGGCTTCATGCAGAACTCTGAAGCTCTCTCTAATGCTTTTGCACTACCTGTGAGCATCCAGAATTTACTCACAAATGATCGTCCATCCAGCAGCCGGGCAGATTTGGAAAAGGGCTTTTTGAAAGTGATCATGTCCTTTGCTGGCTGTGGGAGAGCATGCTGAAACTTGAATATCTTTAAGAGACACTGTGAAAACAGATAATGCTATAAAATACTTCAGATGAAGTGAAAGAAATACCGTACATTTGAAATCTCTTGGCACCCCCATGGGTAGCAAAAACTCCTCTCTGTATTTATGATTGTACAAAGACCATACTTTTATGTTTCAGGGGGTTGTTAAGTTATGCTTGTCTCCTTAGGAGGTTGATACACAGAAGAAGGAAAAAAATATTCTAAGCTGCACCATGGTTTTATACTGGATAAGTGGTTTAATGCTGTAGGCAAGAAAGAATACAGGTAAAATAATTTAGGTTTTAATGGTTAGTTATTTCATGTCACTTCTGCCAAGGAAAACCATTCAGGTATAAACTTTGGGAAGCAGCTCCTATCTCTGAGAAAGTGAGGTCTAATTGGTACCTGACATTGCTCCAGAAAGAAGAGAGAAATTAGCCCCGGTGAAATGCTCATTGCACAGATCCTCCCTGAGCGGCGTGCGGGGTGTGCAACTTCTTGTAAAGGTTGTTCAGATGCATGATGAGAATAGAATGCACGTGCAGCTCCTAGAAAAAGAAAGAAAGTATTCGTGAATTAAGTTTGTTGTTATGTAATGACGCCTTGCTGGTTGTGAAATCCCCGTGCATTATGTTATAAACAACAGCTGGATGTGCCTCTTCCTCAGCAGAACTGTGGCTTTAGAGGTGGTTTGGAGGTGAAAAGGACCATCAGTGTCCTTACTATCCCTCTGCTTCACGGAGCTGGCTCTGTGGGAGCCCTGTTTGTGCCACAGCTCACATTTCTCTGTGTTACAGCTACTCGTCGTGTTCTTAGATAAATGACAGTGGCTCCTCCTCCTCTACCTCAGCCAGGTCCTTCCCTCGGTGCATTGCCTGCCTTAAATCCCAGGTACCATGGATTTCTCTATCCCTGCCCTTAATTCTTCCAGTTTCATATTTGCTCTGGAAGAAAGATGGTGGCTGTTTCGTGATTCTTCTTTTTGTAATTTTTAGATGCTGCAGCTGAAACGACTCCTGTTATAAACAGTTAATAACAGTCACCACGATGTTATATCTGGAGATATTCCTCCAGGAGGGAGCTCTGCCACGAGCTGTGCTGCTTGCACAGCTGGGACACCAACTCTCAGTGCTGGAGTTTGCAGTCACCTTGTAGGGAACAGCTGCCAGTGGAGCAATTAACACCTGAAGGGGTTCATAACCAGAAACCGCCTCTCAAATCGTGTGCATGGGCATTAGGTGGTGTTTTAGAAGATTGTGCAATGATTTAACTTTGAGGTTATATTTACTCCCTCTCAGGGTATTAGGTGGTGTTTTAGAAGATAGTGCAATGGTTTAACTTTGAGGTTATATTTACTCCCTCTCAGGGCATTAGGTGGTGTTTTAGAAGATTGTGCAATGGTTTAACTTTGAGGTTATATTTACTCCCTCTCAGGGCATTAGGTGGTGTTTTAGAAGATTGTGCAATGGTTTAACTTTGAGATTGTATTTACTCCCTCTCTCTTTCGTCAGGCGTTGCTGTCCTTGCAGCACCACGTGTAACATCTTCCTCTTGCCACTTGGTTTCTGTCTAGAGGAGCTTCAGCCTCTGCAGTAGCTACAGATGCCATTCCTACAGCTCACAGGGAATCTTTTTTACCTTCTCAGGAGATGGTGCAGTGGTTAGGAAGCTTTACAGGGAGCTTTTGCAGCCCTTTCAGCTCTGCTGTATCTGATTGCTGGGTCAGGACCGTGCCCTGTGTGCTTAGAGGATGCAATAATGTACGCAGTAAATAGAATATTTTGAGAGAATTGAAAAATCCAGCGGGCAGCAGTAACAATGAACCCCAGCTGAAGGTTAAGAGCCTCTTCAAAACGTGATACTTCAAGGAGTTTGAATGCGAGGAGAAAAAAAGTAACATGATTTTCCTCCTATTCACCGCGAAACTTTAAGGGAGCTTTTAATATTGATAACCACTTCTTTGGTTTAGCTGCAAAACAGGTGGTGATGCAGGAGTCCACGCTAGAAATGATGTTTAGTTACAAGTGTGCCAAGATTGTTTGCACAGTGGGGAAATTGTGTCGAGATATTACAAGATAATCTGTCTTAATCCTGATAAATTTATGGATGGAACTTAAAGGGCTGTAATTGCCCACCTGGAAGTAACTGTTGTAGAAAAACAGCTACAAGATGTAGAACGTGTTTTTCTCCACTTCATGCAACTTCATTGTCTAACCCAACAGTTTGCCAGTCAGTTAATCAACCCAAAAATCAATGTATGTTCTTAATCAATATTAGTAAACAGATGTAATCTTTTTGTTAGCATACGAGACTCGACCCCTTGGGAGTACTGTGGGTAATTATTCATGGATCAAAAATTGCCTTGTAGCACGAATTGGCTTCATCTTTTTGAAAGAATATTCGAGTAAAAGCTTTTCTCTCGATTCACAGGATATTTAAAAATGCACTGCAGCCTGAGAGACAAACCAGAACCACGGTGTGGGTCCCGGGGACAGAAATTACTGCAAAAAGCCCTGAAATAAGGCTTTTTTCTGGGTAAGGTGTCGATCCCATATCCTAAAATACTCCTCATTATGTTAGATTAGCATTACATGTTTTCCTTTTCTGAAACGCTTGATCCGAAAACATTATTTAAAGTAAATATTTGGCATATATTTTTAAATCCATGCATTTTCTCATTTAATAATTAATATTTTTATGGCCAGCAGTGTAATTTCAGTGTTATTTAACAGTGACAACTTTATGATGTGAACATAATATGGTATGGATGGTTTACCTTATTCCCTCGTGGTGTAACCTGAAAGGTCTGGGTCATTCTCTGAAGGATGAAGAAACTCAGGATGATGTTTATAGAATAAAGGAAGTATTAGCAACTGTTTATCTTCCCAAGTGGATTAGAGAAAGCAGTTTTAATGGGGCTTTCTTTTAAAGGCTGTTTTATTTGGTGAAGAGGTAGATGTGTGCGTGTGAGCACCATTAAAATTCACACTTCCAATGGCTTTTGGGGCAAACCGTGGAGCTGTAAGTGGCACTGAATCTCTCTGAGGAATTCTCTCTTTTCTGTCTGATGTGCCAGACTCCGTGGTGTGAAACAAGGCCAAAAGTTGTACGTGTAAGGCCTTTTCTGTGGTGGGAGGTGAGCAGGCTCCTTGGCAAGCTCTGGCTTTGGGGCACGCTGGAAGAGCCACATTCTCCCTAGCACATTCGGGTGGTGGTGGCAGGGTGAACGTCTCACTTTATTTTTAGGTTTCCTGGCTTTATAAAACCTAACAATGGTTTCTAACTCTTTTTTGGCGGTGCCCAAGATGGATCTGCTTTGCTCTGTGGGAAATCTTGGTGCCCCTAGTTTACCATGGGTGACATTTGAAGAGATTATGCAGTGAACAGCCAGATGAGAAACGGAAAGGGATTGGATTCTTAGCGATTATGCGCCATGAAATAAGGGAAAAAAGCTAACTGACAAGTGCAGCTTTGTTTAGGCCTCAAGTGGGGGTATTTCAAAGCAGATCTCTGCTCAGCTGTGCATTAACTGTGATTTTTGTTTTGTTTTCTTTCAGTACCTCAGCCTTTCATACAGAGAGATGTATGTCACAACACAGTGATTAACGGCTGAGTTGTGGAAGCTATGGCGAGGATTAAGAGTGATTTTGTTCTCAGTGCTGAGAAGTAACATCTCTTCAGGATGGCAGCACTGCTTTGATTGACATTGAAGGTATTTTCTGAAAACATTCATTGACATCCATAAATTTATAATTTAATATGTACCTTAAGTCATCAAAAGAAGTTCTTTTTGAACTTTAGTTATGGCCATAACTCACTGTAATCCCAAATTTATGCTCTCTTTAAAGGCACTTCTGAGGCTCGTTATTGAATTTTGGCTTTATTGCAGCTGGAAACACATTTCACATGCCTGTGCACTGAAATTCCATTCTCAGGTTATTTATAAAATTCTTCATGCCCAGTTGACTGGCAGGCTTTCAGGTGTCCATACAGCCTGGCTTTTGAGGATGGATTCTTTCTTTTAGCTCCTCCTTATTCTTCCAGCCTCCTGTTATTCTCCTGTGTCCTGTGAGAGCCTAATGAGTCACCTCTCACCACTTAGCTACTTAGATTTTCAAGTCACAGAGGAGTTTTCAAGTCCTCACACCCCCCAGAAGAATATCAAATGCGACAGCAGGGTACTCTCATGGTGCTGTAAAATTTTTGGTTCTGTAGGAGTGAAGAGCCTTGAAAGAGGGTCTTTTTTTGATGTCAAAAACTGTAATCTCTCTTCTCCAGATGCTGATGATCTTCAGGGGATCTCTGTTTCAGGTCTGCAGTCTCTCAGGAGTCATTTTAGAGAGGGAAGAATGATAGAAAAGTGATGGCATAGCTGATAAAAGGGTCAGGCTGCATCACAGAGAGCAAAAAAGAATGAGACTAGAGAGAAAATCAGCAGATTTAAGGATGAAAAGATAAATTCCATGATAAAGGAGATAATGGAGGCATCTGGGAGAAGAGTAAACACAGAGATGTGGTATTAGTATGAAAATGGAGAGAATATAAAGCAGAAATCAAATTAAATCAAACGGAGGATGTTTAAAGAAATCATCTGAAAGAAAACTAAAGAAAGATAGTACTGTTGGGCATCAAAATGAGCTGTAGGCAGCAGCTTAAAATAAGGGAATTAATTAAAAAAAAAAAATCCTGTGGTGTGTATAACACTTTGAGAAGTGAAAAATGGGGATCTTGCAGCTCAGTCTGCAGGTTCTCTCGAGCTGGGGGTCTCATTTCTTGCACTTTCCTGGTTGATGCTCTCCTGTTTACCATTCCCTCCAGCAAGGATGACCTCTGTTGTTGCACACTGCGTATGTTCTTGTGAGTTCTGTTGTAGCTGCAGTTTTTCCCCTTGTCAGTTTGTTCCTTTTGGCATCTAAATATAGCTTTTATCCCTTTGAACATGCATTATTGGCCTCACACGCTGTCAATAGCAAGAAATAGATTGGTACATAAAGAAGCCATGGAGGATTACAAAACCACTAATGTTTTCTCAGGTTAATTGTGTGAGAGAGAGTGAGCAAAATGCAGTGTCTAGACATAAAGGAATGCTGCTAAGAATACATTTTTTTATTTGTATTCTGAACAGCCCTGCAGCAAATGTTCCTGGCTTCAGATATATGGGACTTTAATTTTTTCTGTATTAAGCCATTGACTCCTTGCTGCTGCTGCTGCTGCACAAATATTTTTGTTATTAAATAAAAAAAGTAAATTATATTTCTCTGAGTTTAATCAATTCGTAAGAAGCTTTAACCAATTAAATATATTTGCACTCTGTCATTTGTAGTCTTTTTTATAGATGACCCCGAAGTTTTATCTATTAACTAAATATTGGTTAGCATCTAGAACTGCTGCTGGCACGGGCAAAGCTCTTAAGTGTTTGAAGTTAATGCCTCAGACTTTCTCTGTTGCTGTGCTGGGCTACTTAAGAACACAAACTGGTGTTTGTGGAGAACTTTACCCCAGGGTGCAGCTTGTGGTAGAGGCATATTTAATTTGGGGCTGAACATGCCTCATCCCAAACCTGCAGATGCAGAGCTGCCATAGTGAGTGTTCCCAGGCAATCAGAAGCCAGCAGGAGTCTGTGAACATTATTAATCATCTGAATATCGATGCTGATAGCTCTAGGAGGCAGCTGTGAATTAAGGCAGAGGTTCCTGAAGCTAAGTGTTCATACAATTTTAGTCTCTATTACAATATAAGACGTTATGTGGGAACGTTATAGAAAGGTGATTCTTACAGGCCTCGTTGTGCTCACAGCTAGAACTGTTTACTCTGGAATCTGCTCCTTACTGCTTGAAATGGAAACAACGCTTTGAAAATCTCTATATGGAACTTAAATTCCATTTCCAGAGACATTTTGGCTTGGGACAACATTTTTTGGGGGAAAAATGACCACGCTGGATGTCACTTTGCTGCCTCCTTGGAGTTCTGGCTGCAGTCTGCAGCAGAGGAGGTTTGAGAGCAGGTGGTACAACCACAAGCTACATGTTTAGGCTCAGCTATCGAGATCCTGAGAGGCTGATGTGAGCTGGGCTTCTCCTCCAGTAAGCATCCAGGAATCAGCATGTGCTGCAATCAAAGCAAATTTAAAGGGCTGCTTTATCAGCTCTGATGTTTTTGTCTTCATTTTTCCCATTTCATATTTGTGTTGGTATCGTGGGCACATATGAGAACACATATTTCTTCCTCTGACTTTTGAGGGCAAACTGGAGGGATTTTTGTTCATACGGCCTGTGGCAGGATTTGTTCACTATACTCAGAGATAAATTTGAAGAAAAATTAATCATTTTGTTATATTCTTTGAGAAAAAAAAAAAAAAGTAAAGAAATTCTTTGGTGAAGAGTACATCCAGCTGTTTATGAAATACGCTGTCATTTCCTTTCCAGTGATGATTTGGACCTGGGCAGGTCCCTGGACGCCTGATTCAACTAAGCATTTATTTTCTTTCTTGTGATGAAATTACATCAAATGTCAGTGCTGCTCTCCCGGTCGAGTTTTAGCTCGGGCTGTTTGCAAGGGTGCAGGGGTGAACCTCCCTGTGAAATAGCATTGGAACCCATCCAGTGCCCATGGATGGGACTGGATAAGGAGCTTAGGAGGCAAAAATCCTCTGGTTGTCCAGCAAGCACGTGCTGGATGCAGCCTAAGTTCTTGGCAGTCCATAAACAATCTTGATCTGGAGAGCTTAACAAAACTGAGGGTTTATTTGCATCACCTTTGCACTCTGCAGCTTTGAAAGGAAATTTTTGATGTCTCACATTCAATTGAGGAGAGAAATCTGCAGTCTGAGAGCTGAACTGAAAACATGAGTGCTGCTCAGGTAGCCAGCCAGAATGCTTTTGGATAGCAGCTTCCAGGAAATACCTGGAATTAGTGATGAAGGCTGTATTTCAGTGGCTGGATGAGCAGTAAAACATGTGATGTTACCTAAGACCTCAAATGGTGATGGAAGGTTTTAGGGCCAGAAAGTTTAAAAAACACAATTTATTTCCTAATAGGCAGAATTTATTTCTGAGAACTAAACTCACGTTGCAGCTCTTGGAAAGCAAGTTCATTCTGCAGCTCTCCCTGCCATCGGTGGGGACTGCAAGGGCCTCTCTCCCTGAACAGGTTATGGAGCTTATAAACACTCCCAATACCTGGGGATTTTTACATCTCCATTGCAGCTAAGGGAAAATTGCAGATGGATTTACAAGCCGTTGAATTCATGCAGTTTCAATGCATAAATCTCGTTTCCTTAAAAGATCTGGCTAAGAAATAAATCTAAGAGCAAAAAAGTTAAATGAGAAAAAGATTTTCTTTTGGAACAGTTTAATAGAAAGCACCAACTGAGCCTGATTCATTTAAATGGCAGCAGCAATTATTGTCACTGCAACAAATCCTGTTGCTCAGGTAGAGGCTCCTTTGTTTAAAACTGTCCAAATGTTTTTGCTTTAATCAGAATTATAAAAATAGCCACTACGTTAATCAATGTGTTATGAAGGCAGAAACAGGGGAATGTACCAAAGAACGTTTGGGAAGGACTCTGCTGGTTGGTATTGAGGTATTGGGTTTTAAATCAAGTAATATCACCTCACTTATTGCTCTTTATGTATTTGGTGATAGTGGCCATTAGGGGACTTCTTTTGGGCAGTTTGGGAATTCTTTTTGGAATATCAACAAAGCTTATTGGGTGAACTTTTATTTTATATTCATTTAAGAATTGTTCCTAAGACCATTTTCCCTATAAGAATGGCATCCAAAATGGAACCTTTAAGTAAAATATAGCTATTCCAATTCCTGTACCCATAGACTGTAACTAAATTAGCTCGATTATCTCTTTTCTAAAAATAATTGCTGGATATTTCTGATGCTGCATGGCTTTGTGATCCTTGAAATGCTGGATTTACAGAAGGCTGTTGTGATTCTCCACATGACATTTATTTTTCCTTCTATAACAGGCAGCATAATTCTGTTGATGAAAGGACATTATTACAGAAGAAATCTGCCTCTTAACAAGTTCCCAGCGTCTGACATGAGAGACGAAATTGTCTGGGGACAACATTTTTCTATTGAGACACGTGTAGAAGTTAAGTTAAGTTAAGTTTGACAACTGGAGACAGGGATCCAGAGCTTTTGGTTCAGGAAATTCAGAAAATTGGTTCAGGACCACTGACAGCGCACTTTTAACTCCACCCTCGAGCTGCGGGCGCAGAGCAGAGCCGTGCCAGGGGGAAAGTGCTTTTTCTAGAAGACGAGAGTGCTCTGTTATTAGATTGCTGAATCTTCGACAGTTTGCATTGATTTTTCAAGGCAAAGGCCACTCTAAACTGAGAATATTTGAATGGGCTCCGAATATGAAAACTGCTGACTGCTCCTCTCTCATAAACAGCACGTTTTTAATTTGGGCTTTTTAAAAATCCCCCCAGTTTTGCCCTTATGCTCTCAGATTCCCCCTAAAATGTTAAGAGCTTTGTGTGCTTGTCTCTGTTCCCTCTGTGGTGACATTTTTGGCCTGAGACCGAGCTTTTAAAGAATACTCTTTTGAAGGACTGAGCCTTGGTGTCTAGCCAAGATTTTTTAATTAAAACTCTCTTCATCAGATATCTGTATTTTCTTTGAAAAAAATAATGATATGCCAGAACAATGATTTCAAAACTGTATCGGTGGAGTGTGCTTTAAATGTATGATTAGTTTGTAGGCACTTGAAATTTAATTTTACAGTTTTCTCCTACCCCATGAGTTCCCTGCTGTGGCTTAATTGTTACTGGCGGTGAAAATCTGCAATAATCTCAAAGACATCTGGTTCCCTCCGTTTTATTAACTTGAAGCAGACAGGAGCAGATATATTACAGCGTACCTATGCCTCAAATACTTGCAATCTGCAAGAATATTAATTATGTCTTATAAAAATGGTTCAACCTTTTGCTCACAAACTGCTTAGCTTTCTCGAGGTTTGGGTAAAAAACATTTAAACCTCGCTTCTGGCATGAGCTGTGAAAATAACCTGATGTTAAAATCACATGGGGTTGGAGAGCTAAAGAGGGAGAAGGGAAAGGTCCAGGAGGAATCTTTATTTCTTTATTGTTGATCTTTCTGCAAGACAGGAAGAAAAGAGAAGCCTCGTTGGTGCCTTCTGGCAGAAGTAGCTGGACTCCAGCAGAGCCACTTCGAATGTGGGGGGGGAAAAAGCTATTGCAAGAATATTTGATTATTGAGTGCAACACGAACAGGTTTTTCTATTAGAATGAATATTCCATCAGGATTTTAAGGCTCTCTGAAGCACTGGTGCTTTCACAAGCGTTCCAGGCGGGAGATGTTTAAACTCTGTGATTGTTTATCTGCTCCTTGAACGAGGCACCACCTCACAGGACAGCCCCGAGCCTGGGGAGGGGTCAGGCAGCCAAAACACGGTCTGTGCGTGAGGATGAGCTGCCAAAAACAAGGAGGAATGTGGCAGCTGCTTTGTTTGCCAATCCTTGCTAACTCGAGGTTAGGCCTCACAAGTGTTCTTGAGAGTTTTTCCCTGCAGACCCAGCAACAAATGCAAAACAGGCTGTCAAGAAGCCCTGCCATGAATCAGTGGCATTCTCTTGGGCTGGAATAAGTGTAACTCTTCTTTGCTTCATCCTTTTGCAAAACCCATCTGATCTCACCCTCCTGTACCTGCATTTTGGCTGGAATGGCACCATGTGCTGATATTTTCTATAAATGAATAAAATACGAGCAGATGTGCCTGAATATCCAATGGAAACCATTATGGTGAGCAAGAGACATCATTCCTTAACCATCTTTTCAGCATAACATAGGCACACATCATCATATAAACATGCTTCGGCTTTCTGGGTTATTATTAATTAAATAATCATGGGCTTCTGTTGCTAGAAGTGTTGGAATTGTTAAATAGAAATACGTACTGAAAGGAGCATCACATTTATATATATTTTTTTTAACACTCTGATTTTTTTCCTGAGTGCATTGCAAAGCTCTTTAGAGTAATAAAATATTCTAAAGTTGTTCAACATTAAGTGAGCTATATTTATTATTTAAAATGAACAAATAATATTGAATGGCAGCAGAGACTTGCATATTGTCTGTAAAAGGCTGTGTAAATGGGGACTGTTGTTAGCACTAATCAGGAAAACAAGCCTGTTTCCTGGAGGTGTGAATCAAAAAAAATGGGCAAAAAGATGTTCAGGATTAATCCAGACTCAAAAGTATTTGATTTACTGGAGGAACAGGACTTTTCTTCAGGAAAAAATTCAAACCAAGGAAGTAGACTTGTCATCAAGGCAAGTGGGTTAATAGATCAAAGATTACTCTTTTGTTCTAATTTAGGATGTAATACCAAAGTCCTTATTTCTGTAGCTCATTTTGGTGTTCATGATCTAATCTTTGCTTTTTTAGTACTTTAACTTGTATTTGTTGCAGAATCCTAGAAAACCCTACAGCACAAGCTCTCCAGGAGCCCTTTGGCTCTAGCACAGGATCTACTTGTGCTTTATTTATATCATTTTAACGTTTTTTTGAGAACTGTCTAAGAAAATTTTAGGACGCAAAATTTCTTTGAGCGCCGCAGAAGTCCTTTGGAGTTCAGAATATTTCAAATTCTTTCTGCATCATTGGCATCATTCCAGACAGTACCCATGAAACAAAGCCAGGAATGGGAGAAATTAATCTGACTGCAAGCAGGGAGGTTTTGAGGACTGCCCAGGTGTCCAGCTTCCAGCTCTGTCCTGACAGGACCCCACAGATTCCCAGCCATGCCTTCCAGGACCCTGAGGCATCAGCAGTGGGAGGAAGGGTGGTTGGCAGCATTTGTGCTTAAAAGAAATAACATAAATCTCTTGACAGTAAGAAAAACACACCGGTGTCATGAAACTCGGGAGGGGATGGAGGGAAAGGCAGTGTTGTGCACAGGCTCAGCATAATTTAATGGTTTGGAAATCTGGAGCAGCCACTATAATAATTTGCTCATGTTTAACGGGAATAAAACTTAGTCAGGAAGTGTTGCTGGCATTGCTGCTACGTGCGTCCACAAACTCAGACCTGTAAATCACAGCAAAATAAATAAAATAAAATATAAAATAGGATCTGAGTAGCAAAGCACAGTTCTGCCTATTCAGCTACTTGTTGCTGTAATAAAGCAGATGGAGAGGACAATATATTGAATTACTTGGTGTGCACAGACCCTGATGTATTTTCCCTCATTTTTTCCTTCGTGTGTGTTTTGTTCTGATAGTGCTGACTCACAAATGCCGTTTCAGTATCTACCAAATGTTGCATTTGGCTGGGAGAATTTACTCCAATTCTAATCCAATCACTTCTCACGTGTTAGATGTATCATGGGAGACTTTCTAGCACATTGAATCAAAACCAATGAGACCTTGAACTTTTCTTCCATCTTTTCCTTCATTTGATGTCGTAATGGTTGCTTAAGGAAAGCACATGTGAAACGAACGTGAAAATAGCTCTGCTCAAAGATGAGTTTGGGAGAGCTCCTTGTTTAGGAGCAGTTGAATCAGCACAAAGGGTTGGTAAGGATGTCTAAAACTCATGGGTGTGGTGGTGGGAAAAGGTATCCTTTGGATCCGTCCTGTAGCACTGCGTATTTTTAGGGTTTTAAAGAGATACAGAGCAATATTTTTAATGATGATCTGATTCTGTGAAAGTGATGATAAAGCCACTGTTTTGAAACAGATGAAAGATTGCTCAATATTTTTTAACATGGGGCTCAATTTTACCCTCCTTTGCCATTGTGTTCTCTGCTGATAAAGTCGTTGCATGAACTGTGGTTCAGAATGTGATTTGTTTCTAATAAGCATCTAATTGCTCTTTACTCTGTTTTATCTCCTTTTTTCCCCATAAAACTGGTGGGTGGAGATGTTGGCAGTGTCATTTTTGGTGGACTGCAACTCATTAGCAGCCCTTTGAGATGAATCTTCGGAAGCTGTTGTGGCTTGGTGGTTGGAAAAAGAATTAAGATTTGCTTCCAAAAGCAGCCAAAAATTGGCACAAACAGGTCACAGTTCTTGGTGTCGTGGCGTGAACAAACTCGCCCAAATTATGCTAATTCTGCACAGTGGTGCTTAGCCTGGGATTATCCCCTATAATCACAGGCCACTTGGGGGCTGAAATGAGATTTTCGTGCTGTACTTTGCTCCTTTCCGCGATGTTCAGCCTGTGGTTTAGTCCCCACGTGCAGCTGGGAATGTGGCAGAGATCCCACAAGGGTGAGGGGAACAATTTCATCAGGGTTAAAGAACTGGCTGGACGAGTGGAAGGCTACACAGGAGGGACAGGCTTGTCTGAATTCAAAAAAAGTTATTAAAATGCTGACACTTAACGCTTAAAAGGATGTGGAATTGTTTTTAAACCAAAGTAAATACCTCGTAGGCAGAATGGGGACTATCCAAGGATGCTGAACCAGAAAAACAGAATTAACCTACTTATCAAAATGTTTTGAAAAGCAGTCCCGGAAATAAAGTGTCATTGTTAAAGAGCAGAATAAGGGGACTGTAAGAAGCAAGAAAATACCCTGCCAAGAGGTGAATCTGTGTTCAAAGGGAAAGATGCAGCGGCTGTTGGACTCCAGCAGGTTAAATGTGAAAAAACAAGACAGGGAAGGGGAAAAAAAGTTGAATAATAAACCAGTTTTTTTCAAATACATCAGAATTAGGAAGCTAGAGAGTAAGGCTGATAGATGATCAAGGTGTAGAAGGAACACTCAGAGAAAACAAGCCCACAGTAGAAACTTCATTTTTTACTTTCGGTGTTCTTCACCCAATGTAATCAGGCAGTGGAAACCTTTGCTATTAGATGGCATAAATGCTGAAAGCTTACACAGCTTTCGAGAGCAGATCAAAGAAATTAACGGGCGAGGAACTCTCTTAGGGCTAAATACAAAGATGTTCTCTGCCTCAAAATTTGCCTGAGCTCCACATCACAGGGTGCTGGGAGACGGCGTCGCAGTGATGGTACTTACATTTCCTGAAAATTTCCTTGAGCACCCTCTTACTGCCTTGTTCTCCTCTCCCTGGCCTGAAAAGCTTCGCTGAGGGATTCAGCTGCATCGGGACCTCGGGAAACTGGAGCAGTGTCAGGATCTGCCGTGTCGGAGGTGTTCAGCACGCGGCACTTTGCTGTGTGCTCTCCTCCCGGAGCTGCGGTGGTTCTGCCGGCTGCTCTGGGGTGCAGAGGGGTGGAACGGGAGGCCAGTGGCCACCCTGGGAACCCAGCACTTTGGGAAGTGGGGGTTGCTTCTGGGCTGCCTGTAGAAAAACCTCTCCCGCGCTGGACGGTTAATGATGAGAGATCTCTCTATAAGGAACTTTTGGATAAGGTAGTTTATTGTGGAGGGGCCTAGCTCAGAGCTGCTAGTTGCAGCTCCAAGCAGGCCAGAGAAGTGAGGGAGAGAGGCTTGAGGGCAGGAGAGATGCAAGGGAGATAGCAGGGCGTGAGGGGGTAAGATGTAAGGAAGAAGTAAAAGAGAGTGTAGGGAAAAAGGGGTTGAGAGAAAAGAGTAGTGAGGAATAGAGTGGAAAGAGAGTAAGAAGAGATTCAGGTTCTCTTTTACAATACATTAAATTGTCCTCTGTGATGAATATTCTAGTTTCCAGTAACCAATGTGATACAAGATACAAATCCTACAACATTTACATGCAGCCTATGAGAATCCTTCCATTACAATACTACATTACATATTAAACTCTAAAGACTACTCTTTAGACCTATTCCTGTAAGCCATCAGGGTCTGATCTGGCTTACGGGAAGAGGGTATTGTTCAATCAGGGGGATTACCTTCTGTCTGCCAGGCCATTGTTCTCGGTTGTGTATTGGCTAAGCTTTGGCATTTCAAAGCTTGCCTTCATTTCAATTTCAATCACAGTTTTCATATCTTCAGCATCTTTGTGCAGACAGTCATATCTGTAAGGTTTCTCAGCCTCATCTTCCCCTGCAGCTGCCTGCCAGCCCCCAAGGAAATGTTCAGTTCTCAGGCAATTTTCTATAAAATTGGAAAAACTCAGGTATAGACTGGGCTGGGCGCAGACCCAGTGTTGGATGGACTCTGGTGTGGACATGATTTTGTCCTTGTTGGTGTAAAAGGCCCAGCATTTAGCTGTCCCAGGTACAGCTCCTGCTCGTGGGAGGGAGGAGCTGCTGGCTGCCAAGGGCTGGAGCACACACTGGCAGGGCATGTGGAGGAGCTGTGCTGACTCTGCCCTCGCCTCTGCTGCAAACTGGGGCATGGCAGTGTGGGCTGTGGCCTCATGGAGCTAGGAAAAGTGACATTAGTCTCATTTACTGATAAATTAGTGGAAAACTCTGGTGTGGAACTCGAGATTCTGCTTTTCTAACTGTATTTAGTATTTATTCTAACACCGCTTAGTCTATTAGACTGCAGGGAAATTCACACATTTCACTTATTTCAGGACAGATTACAGACCAACTGTCTGACATTGCCTAGAATTTACCTGTGTTAGTCATTTTGGGCTGCTGTAGAAGTTGCAGAGACTGAGCAAGCAGCTCTTCTTCTTGACTTGAGTAATACTGGCTGTATTTCCAAATAAACGCTGTACTACTCAACACTAGGATCATTCTGCTTGGGAATTTTACATGCAGGTAATCTCAACTAAAACCTGATGCCTATTCCCTCGATCTTCATCGCTTACCACATTTGCTTATTCCATATTTTGTGTCTTAGATGGAAAGATTTGTGGAAGTCAGGGAGCAGAGCACGTCAGAGATGGTGGACCCCTTTCTGCTCATTACATACTGCCCAGCAAAATATTAATTTTCTTATTTATATCTCAGTAATGTGCAGTACAGAAGTGGAAGAGGATGTTGAGCTCTTGCTATCACCTTTTGCTCTCAGTTCCCTGCAAAGTGATGCACAGCACTCAGGCCAAAATCTACAGGCCAGAAGTTCAGATTTGTGATGTTTCACAAAGGGTTGAATAGGAATTAAATGAATACATTCAGACACTTTTTAAAAAGAAAACGGTTTTTATCTTGTGTATTCAGTTGCATATTTCAGCTAGTTTAGGGTTTATTATGGATGTACTTAAATTATTTTTTTGATCCAGTATTGATGGAAATCTTTTACAGACAGAAAATAAAAGAAGAAAATTGGTGCTATTGATGGTTTTCCAATTTCAGCTTGCAGAAAGTGACTCTGAAATCACCAGCAAATCCTTCCAACCCCAGACCATTCATTTGATGTGGATATTACAGGAATTTTTCTATGGCAGTTTAAGTTAAGAACACATGATTCATTTTCACTGATTGTTAATTTTGAAGCAAGGAGTTCCTGGAATTGAGCTGTTTGGCTTCTTGGGAATGAGGCATTTGTAGCTGATCATTTGCTACACGCCACGGGGTATTTTTAAAATTTTGCAAAAAGAAAGCAAAAAGCTTTAAGGTAATGCTCGGTATTTGCTGAATAAGATGGACCTTCTTGCTAACTTTTGGACATCAATATTGTGATTCTTCTCCAACTTTGTGCCCATTAAACTTAATTTATTTCAGTGGCACTGCATCAGTTTTATGTCAGTGTAACTGCTTTCAAGTTCAAAAACACGTTTGCAAAGATATTCTCAGTTGCCTTTTATAATTGCCTTACAGTTGGGAGATAGCAACATTTGAAATGTTAAAATTCAGATAATTTGTTATTAAGCAGGCCCTTTTTGAGATTTGTTGTGTGTCTGTAGTACCACAGTTTGAAGGCTGGGAATTGTAATGAAATTCTGCTGCTGGGCTTTTTCCTGGCGTTTCCCTTGATTGTTGTAGGAAAGGGACGAAACGAGGAAAATGTACAATTTTAATCTGTTCATTTGACAGTTGCTCTCTGGTATTTGAACTGCAAAAATTACAAGCAAACGACTGGGAATACTTTTTATTTATATGCGCTTATATATATATTTATATTCAAGACTACAGATGAGATTTTAATGCCTATTTAACGTGTTCAGGGTATCTCACCCTATGAAATGCAGGAAATTCTTAATTTGGATTGACTTCAGTGCTTAATCCGATATGAATGTTGTGCATCACCTGCTAATGCAAGGAAATAATATTCTCTGTGTCACCAACAGTGCACAGAAGTGCAGGAGGACCTCAGGCTCTCAGTTTTTTAGAGGTCAATGCAGGCCAGGGAATTTTCTGCACTGCTCTGATCATGCTGGCCAGGGACCTCGCAGGTCTCTCTCTTGCTTTGATCAGGTTAATGCTGTGGGTTTGCTGATGCACATCTGCAGCTCAATAAGTGCCTCTGCACCAGTCAGTTCTTACATATTCACCTCTCAGTGATTCCTTTCTAAAATCCATGTCCCATATTGTCTTCTACACCTCAGTAACTGCAAAGTGAGAAGAAATAATTGGTTCGAGTAAAACTGTTTTTCCACTCCTTTGTTAGTGTCTTAGTGACCATTGTCAGTGCTTTCAATGCAGCATCAAACAGAGCAATTTAAATCATTGCTGAAGGTGGTTCAGCCTGGCCTGGCTCAGCACGGGAATGGACCTGGGGCATTCACAAAACCAGTTCTGGTTAATGCAGTCATAAAAACTGTTCTTGCTGCCTCTCAGCCATGAATTTCTGCAGGATTTTCCATTGCTCTACTCAGTCTCCAAAGATGAAAATGGGAGAGAGGCTGGTTTCCCTCTGCCCTGGGCTCTTGCTGGCTCCCAGGTGAGGTCAGAGAGGCACCTATTGATTGCCAACATGAGTGGGTGCTCAATCGATCGGGAGACTCGGGCACAATGAAGTGTTGTAAAATTAAACCTCCTCTTGACTGAGTGAGTACGAATAGTGGAAAGTGCTCAAGCAGAGGTCATGAGAGACAGAACTATTCACCTATGCTATAAAGGATGAATTCTCAAATTAATATTTAATAAATGTCACTATTAAATATGGAATTCAAAACCACGGCTAAAAAACCAGTACTTTCGTCATCTTCGGGCCCATTTGGAAGGAGTGCCTTAAGAAAGTTTGTTCTGGAGTGAAGTTTTAAAAAATAAATTTTTCAGCAACCGTACCAAATTTAAGTGGGTCTAAATACCTTTGGAAGCAGGGCTCTTGTCCAGAGTAACTCATAATTCTGCAGTTCCCTGCTTGGAAGAGAGATGAATGATGTTTTAATTGTATACAGACAATAAAATAAAAAGCATAGAGGACTGTTTAATCTGAATTTGAAACTGGCTAGGTTTCAATGTTTGCCTTCATTCCTCCAGCTCCTTCTTCCACAGCCCTGCAGAGTCCTTGCCAAGGTGTGCCCATCTTCCTTCTCCTCAGACCACTCTGCCTTCTCTCCACCTGAAACTCTCCGGGTCTCCTCCCTTCCCTTGGCAGCCCATCCCACGAGCTCCCAGTCCTCCCAGTCCCTCCTCCTCCTCCTCTGGCCTCTCCGGGCCGTGGTCTCCTCTCTCTGGCGAAGTTTCTGGGAAGGTTCAGCACCCACTGCAGGAATATTCTGGTTGTGGGGAAAGCAGGGAGAAGGCAGTGCTAACCAATCTCCTGGAAACTCCACACCCCCCCAGCTCCAACTTCTTCTCCGAGGGAACAGATGGAACCTGACGGGATGGAGGTGTCCTGCTCTGCATAACCTGGTTATGATTTAATTTTATGAATAAAAGGGACAAACTGAGTGTGCAGCTCCGATATACGCAATGGCATCTGATGCTTTATTTATTTGTGTTTGGGTTTGGCTCTGGGAGGAGGGTGATTTTAGACATTTTGGACTGCCACAGAAGTACCATCTGTAGCTCTCTCTAGGTTTTCTAATATTTTCCAGGTCACTGATCGCTTTTGGTGGGGGAGGTCTAAGCTCAAGAAACTGCACAGAATTCATCTTACCCTTAACACAGGATTAATGAAAAAGGGAGGAGATATTCTGGTGACAAATGCCGAATGCTCGATAAAAAGTTTGATTTGACAAAGGTTTTGTCAGGGGCTCACAGAAAGTTCAGGTCAGAGAAGAAGGGGGTTTTTTTCAACAAAGAGCAGGAGAAAGTGTAAGAATGTAAATTTGGTTTGATCCCATCTTTTGCTAAAGTAAATCCTGAAAAAGTGGAGAGAAGACCTGCAGTTACAACTCTATACCTGCACCAGTGTGTGGCTTCTTGATGATCAACCTGAGGGAGGTCTTGGCTGCTGATGAATAGTTTATACTTCTAAAATGTGTTATGCGTTTGACTTCTTGCTCCATAAGCAGTTTGACAGATGGCTGAACTTGCATCAGGGGAATACACTAATATTAAATTAGCCTAGAGCTGCTACAATGACTGGGGATTTCTTTAAAGCTCCCTGTATCCCAAATATAAAAAACAAAACAAAACAACCCTCTGTTGAGACGTTTGTATTTGGGTCACAAGATGTTCTTCGTAAACTCCCAAGTTGCTTTCACTGCACAAACCAATCTTTAATCCAGGAGAAGCACCACCAAGTGGGCTCTTATTGCAGTTTTACAGGAAGAAGAGGGTTATAAGCAAGGGGAATTTTCTCCTTTACTTTTCAAGAACCAGCTCCTGAGTCAGACGCTGGCCCACCAAGGCTTTTCAGTGAGGGGTTTACTTCTGGATAACATTTGAAAGCCTAAATGCAGGGGGAAATGCCCGACTTTATCCCTGGGAAATGTTACACGGATGTGTATATATGGATATTTGTTTGTTTTGCTTCGTGAGGAACACAAAGTTCAGAGCTTCAGAAATTGAAGAAAACAATTTTCTCGTGCTGAGCTTTGTTATGGAGTTACATAAACCATCCATCATGCAAATTCCAAATACATTAAGCTAAGTGTTTCAGGCTAATTGACAATATTCCATTAATTTCCACTGCTGAATGGGATCTGGAACATTTCTAATGTAGTTATTTTTCCTTCCAACTCATGCATCACAACAGCCCTCTTGGTGCTGCTTTTGGTCCATTCTCTTTCAGTTTTAAGAAAGATATATGATACAGCAGTAATTTATCAGGTTTTTAGCTACCTTCCTGTACTGGGGAATTGAGTTTTGTCTGCTCGCAGCAGGATCTTAAATTATTTCTTTCATTACCCTACATTGGTCTGTTGTCTTGAGATAATTACAGTGACAAAGATTTCCTACCAGATATATAAGGATAGAGAAAATTGTCTGTAAGTCAAACTTTTTCTGTTGTCTGTAAAAAGGAAAAGAGAGAATAAGGTCCAAACCAGCTGTTCTTATTTTTGTAGTTCTGAAATTTTGCTGAAAATCGCCACCAGAGGAAAAGCTGCAGTGCTGAGAGGAAAATTATGGAGAAATGGCCTTGACATTTAGAAAGTAGGTCCCGAACCTTGTAAGTGATAAGTGAGGATGTAACTTCTCAAGAATGATGAATAGCCATAAAGGACATCATTGATTTTTATTTATTTTAATTTTTGCACTAGCGTTTTTTGATGCTGATTTGATGAAGACCACAAATCAGAAATATGTGCTGGTCGAATGTATCTTTTTCTTCTTTTTGAAAGTCCAAACAGCTGCCACAATATTTGCAAATTTGTACATCAGTGCAGTACCAACTCTTTGAAAGAGGGTGAGAAAAGTTGATTAAGATCAGTTACCATTCAAATCGGTTGGAGGGCCTCCAAAGCAATTTAAATATGTGATAGTATTGCTGAGAAAGTTAAAATTAAGAGCAGTTTGTTAATAGAGGCCATGTGCAAGTAGTTATAGTGTAATGCTCTCCCCATCAGGCTGAAGAAACCGGAAAAATGAAAACACGCTTTCAAACATTTTATTTTGCTAAAGCTGCTCATTTTGGTTTGCTTCTCTTTGAGATGCTAATGAAGGGCACAAAATACGAAGCAGATCCTGATTTTCCTTTCCCTAACCCTGTTGAATCGTGCCTTAACCTACAATGGCCACATTGAAATGGGCTGAAATCAGTTACAGAATAATACATTACCCTCGGTAAGAACGGAGTTAAGCTGCAGCTTTATTAGCAGCAGTAATAGCAGCGTGCAGTTTATTTTAGTGCACGTAATGGATTTCTCTGCAACATCCTCTCTGCTGGACTGATTGGGCCAAAGTCTGGAGCTGTGATCTCTGTCAAGTTTATCACTCAGCAATAGGAGTGAACAAATTCTCTGTTTGAATGGTGTACGGATATCTGAATGTACCTAGAGTCTTCCTTCTAGAGGAGATTAAATCCTTTCTGGACAATGCCCAGCTGTGTTTCTCGAGGTTAGAAGGGCTCTCTCGGACAGTGCTTTCCCTTTGCAGCACTGCAGAGGTGAAAAACCTAAGAAAAGGCTGTCAAGACAAAATTTTGTAACGTATTTGTCATGCTAACATTACCTGGCAAAGGAAGGTACTTACGGGCCACTGTGAAAGTGTATTTGCATTCTTTAGCAATGCTTTACAAAGGCTTTCTCGTTAAATGCTTTTAGGCTTTCACAATGCTATGGATTTTGTGAAACTTCAGGTAAACAAGCTGAAGAGAATGTTTTGCAGCTTCTCTCGTATGAAGGAGGGCATGGGATAAGATGAAGCAAACATGATTGGCAGAGCTTTTGTACTCTTTCTCTTCAAAAACCTTTAAAAAAAAAAAAGAAGCTGAACGACTGAGTCATATTCAGTAGACTAGAAAGAAAATTTAATCTCCTTTGTGCTCAAGTGCAGGGATCAGTTACAATGGGCACTTCAGCAGGCTTGTGGGCTGGGGCAGAGCCAGACCTGCCCATCACTGGCAGCAGGAGGATATCCTTACTCCCGGAGTTCTTCTGCAGCCCTTGGGAGTTCAGCTATCCCTCTCTGCTGCAAGGGATTTTTCCCCCAGAAAACCAGGGCGAACCTTGTTACTTTTTGTTCAGATATTTAGGCAGGTCCCATGTTCAGATGGCCAGGAGCTGCACTTAAAGTCAGCAGACACCTCTGGCTTAATCTCCTCATGTGAGTACTTCTGAACTTTAATTACCTTCGTAAGTACCAATTTTGTGTAATACAGCTTTGAAGGGGGGGAAACAAGATTAATCTGTGTGTAGCATAATAAACACGAATATACACATATTAGTGTGCGTAACGTAATATAGGTGTGATAGAAATACAAGTGAAATCTGTGTTCCACAGCTAGGCTGGCAAGAGCCCCCACCTGAAGGTGTGATCATCAAATACTGCCAAAACACTTCATGATTTTTCTAAGCCCGTCAGCGCTGCCCAAAGTTCTAGATAATTATTGCTGTGCTTCTAAAGAAATATGTTATTTTCATGCAGGCATGTATGTATAAAAATATTTGAAGCAGGTGTTATGGGCTGAAAGGAGGTGACAAGACTTCCACCTATGGAATAATGATCTTCCTTCTGGAAAATGGTTCAAAAGCTTCTCAACATGTTTGGAACTAGCATGTCGTCCTATTTCTGTGCTAGACACTTCAGTTACCATAACCCTTAGGCAAAGTGGGTATATGCTCTGTGTTCTAATATGAACACGTAACACCATTCACTTTCCATTTTATTCTGTGCATAAAAGAAAAAGCTTTCTTAAAAATTCCACGCTGATCTCTACCCTAATTCATTCTCCTAAATGTGTTTCAGAACATTCACGTGTAAATTATTCAGGAGGCTATATTCTCTGGCCTCGGGTTTTAAAGATAAATCCTTAAATTTCAGATAATGCTTCCTCCTTCCATCCCTGGGGCCTGGTATGTCTAGAAACAAGCTCAAATCCGCTGTCTTGCTTTGCCTTCCCTGAGACTGACTGTCTTTTGGTCTTCAACGACAAGGAAACCCGTAGGGAAGCAGCTTCTGGGAGGTTTACATGCTCTTGGTAGATGTTTTGGTTGGACATGCTAGCATTTCCCTAGCCTTAACAAACCCTCAAACTTGTGATGCTTCCAGTCTGGCTCTGCCCCTGTGCTCCCAGCCAGCCCCGACCCCCGTGTCACTTTGGTCCTGCTACGTGAGATATTGGCTTTTAAATTATTGTCTTCACTGGCAGAATCCCCAAGCAGCTGGTCTGCTCTGAGGGACAGGAGGTTAAGCTCTGTTGGAGCCTTTCGTAATCTCGCAAGCGAAGGACGGAACAGGGCAAACCACTTGCTGCCTAAACAGACTCTCGAGCTCGATATAGAGCCTCCAGGAGCAGAGTACAAGCTGTTCTTTGTGCAGAGGGGGCAGAAGGGGCTCAGTGATGTAACCAGGGCTGCAGGAACCAACGTTTTCCCCCATGTGCATCCCTTCCTCCCGTGGCCACGGGTGCGTGTCTCGCACGTAATCACCGCGGAGCCCCGCGTGCGCCGGATCAGGGCATCGCCCACCAGGCACTGATGCCAAAACCAGCCTGGTGTGCTGCCCCTGCACCGGGCAGTCCCCCTGCACCTCCCACAAGATGTCATTGTCCCCGCTGCCTGTCCAGCTGCCAGCTGGGCTCAGCAGCATTTCGCGGTTTTTCGGAAAAGCTCGCGTCGGTAGATGGGGAATGAGTGAAATCAGCCAGGACTGTGAAAGCACAGTGTTAAAAACTGGGACTGAATATTCATGCCAGGGATGTTGTTATCATCCAGGCTTTTAGGGGACTGCCTGAATGGGTGAAATTAATTCTTTTTCCATTTAACTGAGTGGCCAAATTTACTTGCTTTAGTGGGAATAGGATTAAAGTCTTTGATAACAGAATTTCCTGAGGAAGAAAAGTATAGCGTGGTCATGGACAAATCTAATAATTTTTCTGCTCTAATCATCTTATGCCTCAAAGAGGAACTTATACCCCAGGGGGGCTAATATTTACATAATTGTAATTTATTGGGTAAAGATTTTCCTAACGCAAAGAAACATCAAAGTGTTTGTCTTTGTCAGGTTCCAGAACAATTTTGAAGTTCACATGGAAACCAAAGGTAAAGGAAAATATTCCTTTTAGACCAATTAGAGAGAAATGGCATGCAATATTTGAAATCATATAGGCTGCTTGAGTATTTTTAATGGAATGCAATTAGCATTTTGTGATGAGCACTTATCGACGCTGTCTCTGGGTGTAATGTACGTGGCTGAGGGGGCGGTTTGCTGGAGAATCTGATTAAAATAATTGGTTATGTATTTGAGCAGGGTGTTTGTGCTAACTTTACAGACAAGGCAGTGCTCGTGTAAAAAAGAGCTTTTCCGAGCGTTAAAGTTCTCTCCAAAGAGCAGCATTAGGTGTTGTAATTTCAGCAATTCTACTGCAGGGTGTCTATTTGGGTGAAATACTGATTGTTTATCTGTTACCTCAGGCTGCAGTAACTCTAGCTGGGCTGCTTTTTAGTATTAAATTGTGGTGTTGTTTATTTAATACTTTCACACATCTTCTCTTCAGATACAATCCGAGTAACTTAACCCAGTGATGCAGCTCCGTTTGTTGCATAACAATCTCGAGATGTTTTAAAGACATGAATTACTCAAATTTAATTGGTTTAGCTTCCAACAAAGATCTGGGAACTACTTTGCAGGAAAAAGCAGGAATGGAAGCCCGGGCTTAGGAAATGGTGCAAGATAGACACTCAGATTCAACCACAGCAGCTGGCATCCAGGTTTTGTCACAGCCACAGCTCGTGGGTTTCCAGAGTTTTTCAGGACCACTGAGAACAGGCCAAGGACCTGGTCTTTTGTTGTAAGGAGAGGAAGGAGGGCTGTTGGGAAATATCTTTTGTTGGGTCGGTGGTGCGGGTGAGGAGGGGTAACAGAGAGCTCAGGTGACAGAAAGGAGCTGGAGGAGGAGTCAGGAGCAGCTTCCCAAACGCTCTCGGCCTGAAGTGGTTTTCCTCCTGCGAAGCCCTGAGAGGTGATCTCAGCTGTCCTCCAGCTTCAAGAGGATGGCTAGAAGATTTGAAATGTAAGGCTTAGGCTTTTACCATTTTTTCCATTGAGAGAGTTGAGTGTAAGCCTCATTTTTCTATGGATTTAATACACAACAATTGCCTAGGAGGCTTGAACTTCCTTTGGTGCAAAAGCAAGTAGGAAAAACCCACATAAATGCAGGGTTTTGTTCAAGTGTTTGAACTCAAAATAAGTTTGTTTCAACATATTCTGATCTGTTGGTACTTACTGAGCATTTAAATGTCAGAAAAGCTCATAGAAAAGTAACTTTTTGGCTTGTACATTCAGCCCCGATGGGGGTGGCTTTTAAATTTGCTTTATACTGGCATTTGCCCCAGGGACTTCACTGCGGAATTTCTTCTTTTCTAGCCAAGGTGCAGAAACATTGCTATTGATTGGTTTGTACTCCAACCAGGCCAAAGCCCTGCCCATTCGAATATTGAAGGGAGAGCTTTAGATTAAAGAGGCGCTGTACAATTTCAGAATCTGAAATAACGGGGGGAAAAATCTGTTTTCTCTTATTTTGAGGGCAGAAAACACTAGCCGCAGTTTAATAGATTATAAATCGCAAACCCAAACTTTCTGTTGATAAGGTACTGTTCCCAGAAGGCTTTTCCTCTGTTTAAGCACCCATCCCATCTAGGATGATAAAAACGTTCTGTTATTAATGGATAATTAATGGCTAATCACGACTGTACTCCATGGGTTACCAAGCAGAAATAAAAAGTTCTGCACATTTTCCTCTCAGGCAAGGGTTTTGCAATTTTTGTTGGGTTCTTTTCTTGTTTGCTTGAGCTGCGAAAATTTTGTTTTGTGTTCTGTAACTCAAGTAAGTTTTCCTTTTTTTTTTTAACCTCACTGCTTTAATCGTGGGTAATTCAAAACAGATAAAAATAAAATAGGAGAAAAGGGGATGCAAAAATTAGTAGTAAAGCTGTTGGAAGCAGCAAAGTAATGGTTCTCCTTTCACTTTTCCGCCTCCCCATAAAAAGGATGAGCATGTTCTAATGAGCATCTTGGAAGGGAGATCAGGACTCAAGGACTCCTGGACCTTGGGACTGCACCGAATCCCATCCCTGGGTAGATCTGGGGGGTTCCAGAACAAGGATTTGACGAGGGTTTACAGTCTGCCCCAGCCTGAAAGGTTCAAGTTGCTCCTGGATCCCACAGATCTGTTGAGATTTGCTATGGAAAATTAATTAGCATTCACGAGAAGTCCTGCAGGGGCATTTTTCTTCTGAGTTTAAAAGTAGCTGGATGATCGGGATAATTTCTCAAACTCTGTGTTTTTTCTCTCTGGTCTTGCTTATTAATAGAAATAATGCAGTGGAGAGAAATGTGCTCTCTCAAACACTGTGATTACATGTTTGCTTTGTTTTGTTATTAATCCTCTCCATGAAATTCCTGCTTTACATCTTACTAGTGGCATCAGTAATTGCTGTACCCAGTTGTATTTTCTCAAGAGTCCACAGATAGTGACAAGTTTTCAGTGGTTTCCAAGGATTTTGTTGATTGGAACTCCTCAATCACCTCACACATGAAATACAGAACTTGAATGTTCCTGTTGCAGTTTATTCTAGTGGAAGATTTAAAACGAAATGTCTGGCAGAAATAACCCTACAAGGCACTGGCTTAGGCCTTGATGAATCACATACTCTGATCAATAGATCACTTTCTATGAACAAGGCAGGGTTTTAAATGCCCTCTTAATATGTGGCTGTTTTGTCAGATATTTCTTCTCACATCTTCCACAAGATTTTACTGCAAGAGCAAGTTCAGGAGAATAGTATTTGGGTTTCATGATAAAATTTTGGGGATTTTTATACTTTAACGTAAATAGTGCAGGAGTTCATGTGGTGCACTGAGGGATGCCTTGCTGTGATTTGTACCAGAAATGCTTCTGGGAGGTTTACATGCTCTTGGTAGATGTTTTGGTTGGACATGCTAGCATTTCCCTAGCCTTAACAAACCCTCAAACTTGTGATGCTTCCAGTCTGGCTCTGCCCCTGTGCTCCCAGCCAGCCCCGACCCCCGTGTCACTTTGGTCCTGCTACGTGAGATATTGGCTTTTAAATAATTGTCTTCACTGGCAGAATCTTGATGTGACATTTGTGCAAAATTTTGCGTTCCCTCTGTATGACTGAATTATGTTCAGGGAGAGCTGGTAGTGGCTGGAATCAAGGAAGGAGTCCCTGGAAAAAACACCTGGGATTTTCTCTCTTCTCCACCACCCTCAGAGTACCAGTGGCAAAATGTCCTTTGGACTGGCTCTTGAGGATGCAATTGCCTGTATGTGAGGAGAATGCAGGGAAAAGGGTGTGAAAAGTATGCAGGGCTCACTATTTACTCATTATTGACAGAATTATTGTTTGGGGGGTTGCTTTGGTTTTGGCTTTTAGCATTTATTTTAGTGATACATTAATTTTCACTTATGCCTATGTATTCTGACCTATTTCACTCTTGGAAATCTCTAATTAAACGTGATTTTTCTGATTAAATATCAAAGTGAAACCCTTGTGTTATTTCCTGTGTTATTTTCTTTCCTCTGCCCGCTGTCTGTAGTGTCTGTGTGTCCCTTCTTGGAGGGTGTTTTCGGCAGGCCCCCGGTGAGATGCACAGCTGCCATGGATACCAGCAGCACAAGCTGAGGAGGAAATTATCAGATAGAGGAAGCAAAAGCAATAATGGGTGAATGTCCAATCTTGTACCGGTGTAAATTGTCATCCTGCAGCTCAGGTAAACTATGCATGTGTCAGAAATTAATTTTCTGCCTCCTCCAGGAGCGAGTTTGTATTTATGTACCTTCGAATAACCTCGGGTTTTATTTGTAGGAAGCACAGGTTTCTCGTGTAATGACTCCCTTTGATATTAGATTGCTTCAGAAATCGCAGACCCAGTGGTGGTTGCCGAGGTTTAATCCTGTAAATCAGCAGGAGGAGCTGGGCAGTGAATTGGAGACTTAAGTGATGATCCAGGAGAGCTGTGGTGTGTCTGCCTACTCAGAGGCTGAGAAGAGAATGGGTGGGGAGCCGAGGACACGGCCGAAGTGGGATGGAAAAGCGAAGTAAATATTCCGAGTTTGAGGTGGCAGCACTGATGTGTAAACACAGCACACGCTATGAGCAGCGTGCCCAGCAGTGGAGGAAGCTGCAATTCCTCAAAGCGTGGCTTGAATCAGGGCTGACGGTATTGTTGCAGAATTGTTTCATTTTTTAACAGCACTAAACACGTACGAGTAGGAGGGCAGCTCTGCTGCAGGTGAAGGTAGTGGACAGAAGCAAGAATTTCTGAAGGAACTGTTGAGACAGGCCATTTCAGCTCAAAATGGATTAAAATAGTCTCATTTACCTCAGCCTGTTTTGAAAAGAGAGGAAAAAAATATCTTCTGGGTAGGTTTTATCATATTTATTTGTGTGGTAGCCCCTTGCACAGTAGGCCTCTAAATAGGCTGTAATCCAGCATGCCTTTAAATTTCTTTTTTTTATTTCTTTCTCAGAGGTTCTGGGGTTTAGGCAGCGAGGAAGCAGATTTAATCCTTGTTTGTTGTGGGACTCAGCTTTGCCTGATAATATACAGGCAATTTACTCTGCATTTGTTTCAGTCAGCCTCTGTGCCCAGTGGGATGGAGGGGATGGGAGTACTCATTCATTTTTTCCCTCATGGGATTTTGCTGCCCTTAAAACAGAAACGCGGATGAAAATTCACACGATACAATTGAGCGAATGGTTTTACCCCACTGGAAGTGTTTAACTTCTTCAGGTCCTGAGGAAATGAGAAAGAAAACAAGCATGGACCTTCAGTTTCCCCAGCTTTCCACTTTGAGTCTTGAAACGAGATTGCCAGCAAGTAGGAGCAGGTAGAATTTGGCAGAGGGACTAGGAGACGAGTTGCACTTCAGGTTTTTCCCATCTGGAGAACCAGTGAGAGTTAAAAGTGGTGGATGCAGCAGCAAGACAATGGCTCTGAGGGCCCTCAGGCACTGGAGAAGCCTTTGAGATGTGATTTAAAGCAGCTTTTCGCTGTCTCCTGTCTCACTGCTTGGTGCACACGCAGGCTGAAGGACCAGGTTTGGTATAAGCAAGACTTTGCAACTCCATTTTTTCCCTCTTCTGTTTCTTCTGCACGGTCAGTTAGTGTGGTGTGCCCCGAGGGGCAGGCAGGAGTGTCTGGTTCAGCCTGGCAGGGTCTCTGGGTACAGCTGTGATGTGAATAATGTCACCACCAGCACAGCAACACTTTTTTTAGCCGTATTTAACATGGCTCAAGCCAGGCCTGAGCACGCACGAGAGATTCCAAGAGCAACCAATGTGCAGTGAGGAGTGCATCACTGGAAGGCTGTACAGTCTCATGGAATGGCTGCAAGGGTGCTTTCAGAAGCAACAAAGCTCAGCATGTGTCAGCGTGCTGGAAAGCAGGGGCAAAACAATCCGAGCATCATCTCGTGCTTTTCTGAATCTGCAAAAGTCCAGTCAAACTGCACGCAAGCGATGATCTTTGTTATTCCTTCTCATCCTCTCACACCTTCCATATAGACATTCCTGAGAGGGAGCAGGGGAGTCTTTTTCACTTTTATTTATTTAATTTATTTTTTTTATTCTGGCAACAATTTAGTCTTAAATGTGCAGCACAGTTTTCAAAAGCCTACATGGTGTAATTCTAGCTGGTAGACAACCAAAATGATTTTGTGTCTTTCATAGTAAATATGTATAAAATTTCAAGGCAGCCCTTTGTCCCCCCAGCACGTGCAAGCTGACTTTTAGCAACGTGATCTCCTGAGAAGGTTGTGTATACAGGTAGCTACTTAAGAAATTAGAATGTTGAGCATGTGGATTAAAAAGGGTGACATTGGTCTCAAAGGTTCAAGTAAATGCTTTCTGTTTATTACCTCACAGCTGTCCTCTGTCTTTGCCTTGTGGTTTCTACAGTCAATCTGGACAGAAAAATGCGAAGGCACAGGTTCAATGTGTGTGTTGAATGAGACGTGCAGTCATTTTTTGGCCAGCAAACTGAAGTCTGGTAGCCACATGAGAGGGATGAGAGGCTGTCATTTGCTGTTCAGAGCATTTTCAGTGAGAAAACACACAGCTTCATTGTATGGAAACATGAACTCGTACACACAGGAAGGTAAAAGGGCTGGAGCTGGAGACTAAAGGTTTTGAAAATGTACTGCTTGCTAAATGTGATAAACCCCAAAACGATTTAGAGGAGGGAGAACAGTTATTTAAAACAAATATGTCAGATCCATGGTGAATAACTGGTATAGCTGTAAATAACGTCTGTTTTAGGAGTGTTTCATTTCTCAAGGACTGTCTTATGTGACAGTCACATAAGGCTGAAATTGAGGACGCCAGGGAGGAGGCTGCCTGGATGTTGGAGAGTGCTGCTGATGATGCAGTGAAGAGACAACTGAAATAACACAGAAAATGACCACAGGGTGGGTCAGGCTGGAAGGGCCCACAGTGGACACCTGGTCCAGCCTCCCTGCTCGAGCAGGGCCATCCCAGAGCACACGGCACAGGATTGTGTCCAGGTGCTTCTGGAATATCTCAGAGAGGAGACTCCACAGCCTCTCTGGGCAGCCTGTTCCAGCGTGTGATCACTGCACAGTGAAGAAGCTCTTCTCAGGTTTAGGTGGAACTTCCTGTGGATCAGTTTCTGCCCGTTCTTGTCCCATTGCTTGGCACCACTGAGAAGTGCCTGCCTCCATCCTCTTGGCTTTAGATATTTATACACATGGATGAGATCCCCTCTGTTCCCTTCTCCAGGCTGAACAGGCCCAGCTCCCTCAGCCTTTCCTTGTAACAGAGATTTTCCAGTCCCTCAATCACCCTCCTTGCCCTCAGCTGGACCCATTCCAGGTGCTCCACATCCCTGAGGAGCCAGAGCTGGGCACAGCACTCCAGATGTGCAGGATCACCCCCTGACCTGCTGGCAATGCCCTCCCTCATGCACCACAGGATACCACCAGCCTCCTCGGCCTCCAGCACACAGTTAATAACTTGCAAAGAAGTCACTGATGACACATGACGAGGCTAAACCACAGAACTGATCTTTGCCTGATGTAAATCAGCATAGCTCCAGGAAAGTCAAGGGAGGAATGCTAATTTGTGTCACAGCTGGTAGTTTATTTCGTTGAACATGTATTTTACTTTATTTTCCATGCAGGATCAGAGTTACTCATCTGTTCATCTCTGTACTCCAGCCAGGATTCCCTCAGCTTGATAATCCTTCATTTTTGTGTAATATCTTAATCACTTCTGATGCAATTGCTTAGGATATTGTGGCTATGCAGAGGACTGTCATTTGAAGTGAGGAGCAAAGCAGCTGGAACAGAGGAATTCCTGGTGGTGACACAGAATTTTTTACTGTCTTTCATCTCGGATGCTTCATTACTTTGGTGATAGCCACAGAGAATATGGAGGGTGGAGAGTGAGGATGGTGTCGTGGTGAAATGGCAGCCTGGGGTTCGCCAGTCCTTGCCCAGAATAACAGCTGCTGGCTGTGACACCTCCTCGATGCCCAGGGAGCCTGACTCCTGTATTGAGCAAAGAGTACCAGGCAATACCCATGAAGTAGCAGCAAAATTATGACAGAAATAATTGGTTTTGAAATATAATGGGGCTATTTCTCCTAAGGCTTTTTTTTTTTTTTTAATTAAGTATATTCCAAGCAAGTGCCTCCAGACAGTAGTTACTGCGGGATAAAAACATTTTTCCACAGTAACTGTTAAATATATAAAATGCTGTCGGAGTCTCTACAGGGAAGCACATCCAAAGCAGGCACTGGACAGGGTGTAAAGTGGCTGCTCTCAGACCTTTTAACACAGTACAGTTATTTACAAGCACTTGTTCCTCTGAGGAAACATCTTAGACCTCGGTCCTCTGGTGTCAGCCTGGGTTAGTAACATTCGATCTATTGCAAATCTCTGAGGTCTTTTATGGCTGATGCAATAATAGATGCTCCAAGTTATGGCACAGTGTGGTTTAAAAAAAACGGCAGAGTGTTGAAAATACAGTAGAAAGTTTTGTGTTTTTATCATGTGCTGCTACTGGGACAGGCAGTACTTTAGAGCTTTACATAGCACAGAAGTGGACGTGCCCCAGGACCATGGTTAGACCCAGGGAAGTTATTCTGGGTAAATAGTTAGCTAAACAAGGTATGCTTAAGTGTTTAACAAAAAAGCCATCGTCATTGAAACAAAATTATTCACAAATGGGGGCCAAAGATGCACATTTTTTCCATTTCAAGTTGTGCTCCATTTTTAGAACTCCCAAAACTAAGCCTTAAAGGTGAAAAGAGGCATTGAATAAACGAAATGTAATTTCAGAAGCAAATTCTTCATTTCAGATGGAGCAGAGCTTTCTATTTGGAGAAAGAAAAACCGGGATATTTTTATTCTGAGTTTCTTTTCCACTTTTTGGCTGCAGAGCTGCATTTCTGTGAGGCCAGGACGCGGGGCCAGCCTGTCAGTGCTCCTCACCTGCTGGGTTTTTGGCTGGTGGACAGAGGAGCCCTTCCCACGCAGGGCTCACTGCCTGCTGCTGTCCCACGACCCGCTGCTGCTCCAGCTCCTCCAGCACCTTCCCTGCACTGGTTTTCCACTGCTGCTGCCCCCGTGTCACCAGGGATGGGGAGGTGACAGACACAGGTGCGCTGGTGGCAGCAGACGGGCAGGAGATGGGAGCTGGGAATGTTTCGAATTACGGTTGGCGGGCGCTTTCCCAAGTGCTCCATCCTCCAGGTCCTTTCGGATTCTCCTGGGGGATTCTGTGACAGTTCCAGGGCTGCACCTGCCCTCGGTGGCAGAAGAGGGACCTGGCAGCACCTGCTCAGCCCTTTGCTGAGGTGACAAGTGGCACCAGCAGCCTGCCGAGAGGAGTGGCTCTTGGTGCCATGTGCCCCCCTTGATCACACACTCAGCAATCCCAAAAGGAAATTTCACTTCAGCCTAATTTCTGCTGCTGTTTTCCATCTCGACAGCGCGGGTACAGCGAGTTCTGTGTAAATGATTATCTGCCCCTCGGGCCGCTCTTCTGTTCGTGCTCTGTAAGCCCTGATGAGAGGCTTTTGTTTCCCACAGATGCTGGTTGTTTCGTACTGCATCAAAAGGAAATGATCTCTGCCTCAGCCGAGGCTCACTTTGAACATGCTTTTACCCCTACCCAGACAATGATTGCTCTTGATTTCGGGAGAGGAAAATTAAGATATATAGAGCCAGACACCTTTATGTTCAGCTGTCTGAGCATGACTGTGTAGTCTAATACTTTTCTGGACTTTCAGTGAAAACAGATTGAATTGCTTTTTTCTTTTGCCAGGAAAAGAAATTGCGGGGAAAGAAATTATGTCCTGAAGAGTTTTAATTCCTCTGATGGATCTGAAAAGCAGTGTAAATTTCTAGGTGATAGATGGCAAAGGGATACCCAGACAGCACTGAATCGTTCAAAGAGCTCTGCTGCACGATTCCATCAGTTCCTCCACCGAAATGAAGTTGGTGACAGCGGTAGATGGCTGGAGAGACAGAGCTGACAAAACACAAGGTGGCTGAACCCTGGGGGGGGTTACGAAAACAGAGTTGCAGAGTGAACGAAGGAAAGTTTTTAAAGATCTTAAATGCATTTCATTTTCATCAGAAATTCCCACGTTTCTTGCAGCTCCTTGCCTGGCAGCGTGGCGTCCTGGAAGCGGCTGAACCTCGGAGTGCTTTTCAACCCTCCAGAAGAGCAGTGCCATTTCATTTATTGGTTTGTTTTCCAGATGTGCCATCCCTCGTTGGTAGCACGGGGCTGGCTGGGGTGGGCTCTGGAGCTCGGGAACTCGGCAGCTCCAGTGCTGCCCCTCCTGCCTGGGCGTGCTGAGCCTTGGTACAAATAGATGTGAGGGTTTAAATAAGTCCCTGCCTTTTGCCCAGGCCTCTGGCAGCAGGCAGTAGCTTTATTGAGACATCCAGCACCCCAAAGCCCACTCTCATCAGCAAGTTCTTTAATAACGGCTGATTTGGTCTATTGTGGAATGAATTATTTACTTAATAGACACAAAACTAATGAACATAAGACTTAAAACAAACTAATACCACACAGGAATAAGGACAAAAAGAGACTACTAGTAAACAAATACAGCGCGAGGTTAAAGGTGACATTAATTTTACAACTAGCGAGGAAATAATATAACTTAGGATCCAATGTTTCTTACCAACCGATTCGTGATGGGGCACACATCGAGATAAGATCTTTTCCCTCAATTCCCAGGAAAGTAACCACGGAATCTGCGTGCAAACTCCGTGGAGAAGTCTCCCACACTTTCAGGGTGTGTGTGTGTAGAAGGCTTCTGCCTCTGTGATAATTTGTGTGTCTTTTATAGTCTCTGTAGAACACTGTCTCTCTGTCAAGAATATTTCCTTTATCTCTTCCCACGTCTGCTCTGCAGACTAAGATGCTGATTCTTAGCTGGGGCCTGAGCCCTTCTGGGGCCAGAGATGATCCCTTTGTGCCTTTCACCCGCCTGGGTTCTCCCTTCCATATGCACCCACCGCCTGTGGTGGAGAGGGGGAGGACACGTGCTGCCACAGCCCTTCTCCAGCGAGTAAACCTGGAGTAACTCACAGCTGCTAGCCCTCGTACAAACCCCAGTCCTGCCCCGCTTGAGGAACCAATCTGCTTCTCTCTCCAGAGGAGAAACTGATGCCCCTGTGTTGTCAGCTTTCCCCCTCCCTTGCAATTCATGCTGAGGGAATAACAGAGCTCTGTATTGTGAAATCTCCTTCCCTTATTTATCAAACCAACCACACCCTGGCATGACTTTGCTTTTCCCTGTAGTAAGTCTTCCAAGCCAGGACTCAATAAATGGTCTCTGCACAAATGCTCCTGTGTCCAGGGTGCTCTGTAGCGCCGGAGTGCAGTTCTTTAAATATCTTGGTGGATTTGGGATCAGAAATCGAGTTGCCAGGTTCCTGGATACGTTTTGAAAAAATACATTAACATTAATTAGTTATTTATTTATTTAGTCAACACATATTAGTTATTTATTACTTATTTAATAATTAATTAATAAACATAGATAAGCTATTTCCTTTTTAACTGTGGTGCTTTTTTTGTTTTGTACTTTGAATTAAGAATTTTATATTGAAACATAAATACTTGTATGGATTAGTAGCTGACTGCAAAATAAAAATACAGCTTATCTTGAATTTAACTGTTACAACACTTAACTTTTCGGCATTCATTGTACAAGCACAGAATCCAGAACCCAGATTTAGAACACAGACTATAAGATGGTTTCTGCATGAGCTTAAATCGTGGTGGAAGAGATGCTGCAGAACAAGGTTAGGCACATCAGAATAAGGCTAGACACATCTGAAGAGCGTGTTGAGGCAGCAGAGTGCAGACCAGTCCGTGAGCACCTACTCTGAGTGAGTTGAGAGCGAGCAGGGATGAAAATTAACTCATTGCCATGGCATCAGAGCCCCAGGAGCCTGGCTCTGTGCACTAGGAGTGCAGGTATTTCTGTGCCATCTGCTGAAGCTGGGTACCTTTGGTCTGTGCTAAAATGCTGCACGGAGTGCACTCTTCGTAAATTGACTAAAAGTGGAGGCAGTGGAATGATCTTTGATGCGGCAGCTCGGCGGCGTGAGCCTCAGTTCAGGCAGTGAAGCAGCAGCAGGTTCCTCTGGAGATAATTCCCTCTCCCTCCCTCCACCACCTGCAGGAGTGAGAGCAGCCAGGCGTGAGGGGCTGGGGAAGGCACTTCGTGTTACGGTGCCTCGTGGCAAGGCAGGTTCAAAACACCACGAGTGGGAAAACGCATCCCACACCGAGAGAGTTTTGCCCAAAGAATCCCTCGGGGCTGAGCAAGTCCTGTGCCTCAGTAGTCTCCAGCTTCCCAGGAAATAGTCATCTTGGTTTCCCCCAAAAATTAAAAAGCGGTGCTGGGATTGTTGGGAGATCACAAGTTCAGATACCTGGAGAATTTGAAATTCAAACAGGGAGTTGATTCCTCCCAGTGTTACTCAAAAGCTGACGGGTTTTTACTGGCACCTTCACTCACCCACCTAAATCATGCAGCTTCCTGCTTCATGACACTTTAAAAAGCTTTAAAAGCTGGTGCTGGTCTTTGAAGTTGAACCCAAAAATCTCAGAGTCCCGGTAGAATGAAATTTTAACTACCCCAAGTTTGAGGCTTTATAATAAAAATACTAAAATAAAATTAAAAACTATTGCTCCTGATGGCTTTTCTTTATGGCAGATCTCACCCTTAAAAGGGTAAAAAGTGTATTTGATTTCTGGCAGCTTCTTCAGATTTTCTGGCAGTGAGAGGCAGTATGATCAGTACTCAGTTTTCAAATTAGAATCTCTTTTAAGTTATTTATTGACGCGTTTTTTAATTAATCACTTCATGATTTTTTTTTTTCCAGACAGGCTACTTCATAAAGGAGAAGTTTATCAACAGATTGTATTTGCCAAACCACAGGAACATTGCCTATTTTTGTGGTATTTACAGCTAAGTTGTGCTAGTTAACTGTTTCTTATTTCCTTCACACTGATTTTGTCACATTTTTTGGTTCAGAGTACGAAAATTGACAATGTGAAAAGTTAAACTGAGGATTGACATAACTGAAACTTTTCATCCTCAATGCTTTAAATTTTAGTAATGCAGAAAATATTCCAAATTGAGAGTCTTAGGTCTTCTCATCAGAAAGGATATACTTCTCAGTAATGGGTTGTCAGGTTCGGAAATCTTTCGAGTGCTGAGGGAATATGTACTGAAAATAATCAACTAAACTGGTTTTGGCCTTGTGAAGCCAGTCTGTCATGGAAATGCATTTCAAAACACGTGGGGATGTTTCACTGACGTGGCAGACAACGTTGGTGCTGATATGTTCTGCAGTCTCCCTGCTGGGTACGAGCACTTACACCCAGATTTCACACTCTGGAGTGAGGATACCAATCCTGTGCATGTTCAAAAGAGGGAAGGGTTGAAAGTCGGGGTTAAACTCCAGTTTGGCATTTTTATCCAGCCTTTTGTCTGCTAGCGTGTGTCCATGCCCCTGCCTGTAATTTGCTGGAGATTTCCATGGGATTAGTGCACAGGAGCAAAAAAATAAAAATTAACTGCTCTGCCTGTGCTCATCTCAGTGCAGGTTTTCAATGCTTTACAGATGCATGAGTGAATGCATAAACTCCTTGATGTTCACTCTTCCTCTTCCTCTCTTCACTGTTCCTCTCTTCCTTCAAAACACGTGGGGATGTTTCACTGACGTGGCAGACAATGTTGGTGCTGATATGTTCTGAAGTCTCCCTGCTGGGTACAAGCACTTACACCCAGATTTCATGCTCTGGAGTGAGGATACCAATCCTGTGCGTGTTCAAAAGAGGGAAGGGTTGAAAGTCGGGGTTAAACTCCAGTTTGGCATAATCAGGGAGCTCAGCTGTGTGATAGATTAAGAATGTATTGTATGTGTAATATAATAACATGCAATGATGTACAATGTTCCCTGCTCCGTTCTCTCACAGATCACTTCTTTTTCTCTGCTGGGGTGTCATGTCACATCTTTCCTAGGTTTGCTGGAAGTCTCTTTTCCCCAGTTATTTGTTATTGAAGCTGATCTAACTTTGGCAAGAAGAATTATCCAGAAGCAAAAGGTTCTTGTTTTGACATGCTTTCTCTTAGCCTCAAAATCTCCATTTTCTGTTGTTCTGGGAATAAAAATACCCTGTCATCTGCTGAAATCAACCACCCAGTGCTGTTCTGTGGTGGGTCTGATTTATTCTGCTGCCTTGTGCAGAGCACTCTGGTTCTGGCAGGTTGTGGCAGTCCAGGTTTGGTGCTGGTGGTGTGGAGGAGGTCAAGAGCCACCTGCTCCTGTGGTGATGGCTGTGTGAAGGGCTTAGTGGGTGCAAGGATGTCCTCTGGCCCCACTAAAATGCATTAAAAGCTATTTGTGGTGTCGTGGAAGGCCTTGATATAGCCAGACCCAAGATTCTGAGAGAAGGTGTTTGTGTGCTGTGCATTATTTACATTTCAGGGTGCATTAAAGCCTCCTGACCGCAGAGACAGCTGGTGGCAGGGAAAGGATTTCTGGACTACCCATGGAAGAAAATGAGAATTGCCTGGTGGTGGGGGAAAGGAAATCACATCCCAAAATTCACTGCAGGTGGGGTGGGCATCTGCCCTGCGCAACACCGCTGCTCCTGCTGGGCAGCGACACCCTCTGCTCAGAGACCACAGCAGGATAAACTCCAGGCCCCAGGCACCCAGGAAAAACTCCAGGTCCGAGACACCCAGGGTGCAGTCCAGACCCAAAGCAAGCCAGAACCCACAGCGCCCAGTGCCACGAAACACGGTGGGCTGAATGATAATTTCAGTCCGTCGCTTTGTCGCTATTGATTGGCGCTCATGGGATCGATGCAGGCGGATTAAATGGGAGAACGAACGAGGAGAGCTACGAGTAACGACCTGCAGAACCTTCCAGAGGTTGAACTCACTGTACAGGTGCCAGAATTTGATCAAAACTTGTCTTTGTGGGATTGGAGGGTAAGGAAGTTTTAAGGTCTCGTTATTTTTGTTTGGATGTAAATACGCGGATTATTTCCTTTAAGAAGGAGAGAATGTTATGTTCGTGCCTTTTTCTGTCTGTGTGCTGGAAGACAGAACATTACATAAATATTGGTCAAAGCAAGCCATTTTTGATCTCTGTACTCACTTCAAATCCTGGGTGTTTGTCATGAAAACAAAACCAGCTGTGAATCTGTTATATTTATTGCTTTGCATAGTTGCAGAGACGACCTCGACCGGAAACCCCTCCTTGATAAGTAATTAAAAATTGACTCACTTGCTCATCCTTCTTGAAAACATCTTTGTAGCTCATTTCTGAATTTAATGAGCCTGACTTCAAGCCAATTGGAGATTTAACAGCTACTTTTACTGCTGAGAACTGTCAGCAGCAGCCCTGGCCAGGCTGTTGGCTCGTGCAGCAGGCAGAAAGGTAGAAACCCTTTCAGCCTGTGCAAAACTCTCTGCTCTCTGCAAAGCCACGAGTTTGCAGCTGGCCCACACCTCTGCCTCCTGGTGCTGAGCAGTTGTGCTCAGAACCTGCTGCTTTACACTGATTTCTGAGGTCTCAGCCTTTTGTCTGCTAGTGTGTGTCCATGCCCCTGCCTGTAATTTGCTGGAGATTTCCATGGGATTAGTGCACAGGAGCAAAAAAATAAGAATTAACTGCTCTGCCTGTGCTCATCTCAGTGCAGGTTTTCAATGCTTTACGGATGCATGAGTGAATGCATAAACTTCCTGATGTTCACTCTTCCTCTCATGTCCCTGATGTGACATGATGTATAAACTTCAGTGACGATGCCTTAAAACTGAAAAGAAACCAAAGAGAATCAGGCAAATGGAAAAGGCGGAGTTTTCTCCTGGTTTAGTGAAACTGATGTTGCTTTTTTTGGCTTTTTCTTTGGGCAGGGGGATTTCATCTTTACTGTGCTATCATTGGCCCCTGTTAACAAACTAAATTTTACATGAATGAGCCCTGAGACTGACACAAGCCTGGCCTGTCATGCTCTTTATTTTAAATACCTTTGTATCTCCAGCTGAAACACAGCCTGTAGGTAGATACTGACCCTCATCCAAAAATTAGGCTCTGTTTTAACCACACACAGCTCACATCTCTTTGAGATCCTGCTCCAAGTGTACGGATGGGATTAGAGGCGTGAAATTCAAAAACCAGGAACTGATAAAGCCTGGGGATAATATTCTGCAGCATTTTAAACCCAAGATGTCACTTGTCAGTGTGGAGAAAGCCCAGTTATGTCATTATTCTTTTCCTTGTTACACGGGCAAGGCTGGCAGGGTGTGCACAGCCTGGACATTTTTCCCATTCCTGGAGGCAGGAGACAGGAGGAGATGGGTTTGGGATCTGATGGAATCGAGTTATTCTAATGTGCTTCTGCTCAGATGGTTGCTCATGTGACAGCGAACTGTAATCCCTTTTCCTCTTTGCTTCTGTATAATAAATTGTGTTCACCAATTTTCCCTTATAGATCCACACTAAAATTAAATGTAAAAAAATGGAGTATGTAATTCAGCACATAGAGAGGTGAAGGTTGGTAATATTTCTGTTCCTTTAAAAATGTATATATTAGTGGGATAGTCATATGTGAAAATATGAAATGAGCTTGAGTGGGGATTTTTAGGGTTTTGGGGGTTTGTTGGGGTTTTTATTTTATTTTTTTTTATTTTTCCTATTTTCATCTTAGTCTTATATGTGTGTCTCAGATGGTCTAAACTCAGAGTAAGCGTAGCTGATCAAAAACTAGATGCACAAGGTTTTGTGTCTGTGCACACACAATGGCCTGACTGTGCTGTGGTTTTCCTGCTGGGATCTGGAAGCAAAACTCACCAGGACTTTCTTAATCTTCTCTTTGCTCCCCCTCTGCTGTGTGTGCCTGGCTGATGTGGCTGAAGGCCTTTCCTGTAAGTCAGGCTGGCAGAAGCAGAAGCTTTGAGAGGGTTTATGGAGCCTTTTGTTCTCCTTTTTCGTTCAAAGGAAACTTTGTTTGGCGTAGGATTTTTATTTTGCTTCAGGGACTGAAACGATTTTTGTTCTTTCCTTAACAAAACAGGGTTTTTTCAAGTGTTACAGTGATGTCAAAAGTATTACAACAGCTAAACTCAGACACTGAGACTCCATAATTTATACAGGTGTAAAAGTAAGAGTTCCTTCTGTAAATGTGTGTTTGTTTTCCTTGGTACCAGCCTTTCCTTGTGCAGACTCCAGTAGTTCCAGAGTCGCCTTTGTCAAAAAATCACCGTGCTGTTTCAGACTGGAAAGAAATGTTTGTCTTAAGTAAATTGTGAAGTGGGTAGCTGCAGGATTTCTTCCAGACAATTTGCTTCCATTACATATAGAAGGATCACACGCTAATTTGTATTTTTTATACGAACATGCAGAGCAGGCTCGCAGCAGTCAGGCTGTTTGTCCACGAAATGATTCCTGCTTGCATTCCTGCTGCTAAAGAGCCAGCCCGAGGGGAAAGCTCAGGCTCATGGGCACGAGGCTTCAGCCAGCAGGAACAACCAAATTTTTCCAAAAATGCTGTTTGAAGAAGGATGGATTTATTGTCTTTGCTGTCAGACGCATCTCACAAAACACAGCCTGCACAGAGCACCCAGGCAGCGGCAGAGGGATGAGCTCCGCTTGGAAAAGAGGAGCTTGTGTGGTTTAAAGCTAAAGCTGAGCTCACTGCGTGCCTGCAGATGCTCTCTGAGCTGGAGGTGCTGCCTCTGGGAGGAGAAATGGGCTCTGCCTTTGCTCGTCCTTCAGCCCCCTGCAGGATTACTTTGGGGCTGTGCTGATGGACTTCTAGAGGATGCTCCGGTGCCCTGAGTTGTTCAGCGCTTCGTAATCAGGGCAATTTAAAGATTCAGTTCTTTAATCAGGAGGAGAGAACCCTTCAGAAGAGGCATTTTAAGTGAAAAGGAGCTTCTGGGTCGTGATTTATTATCTACTTTGTGCCAAGATAATCTGACGAATTAGAACTGAAAGTGTTGGGGATCACTTCAATTTTTAGATTTTTTTTTTTCCCCAGAAACAAAAATGCACAATCTGTTCAATGCCCTGAAAATGCATATATACAGGGTTGTCTGGGTGGTAACAAAAAGCCTGCAAATGATGTTTTGCCAGATGCCCTGTCTCATTGATGCTTTTCCTCCTGTTTGGACCCTCATGGGTTCATTAAAAAAAAATTTCCTTGTGTGAACTAACAGAATTTCCTGAGTCCAGTTGATATAGTCTTACACAAAATATTACCCCTCAAATCTGACGAATTCCAGCAAGACAATTGAGTATTTATTGTGTTTCTGCTCTTGAAATCCAGTGGGCTGTTTTTAATCAAGTTTCATGTTGAATCTATTAATTTTACAATTATCTCAGCAGCAAAATCTCCAATAGGCTCTGAGAGAAAGGCACACAATCTACAGAGATCAAAGAAAATCGTATAAACGACCTTTTTAACCATGAGCTGGAAAGACAATAAGCTCTGCATTACTGACACAACTGAGCTCCAAACCACAAAATTTGCCTCATTCTCTGTAAGTAAGAGGTTTTGGCAGGTTTTTAGTTTTGTTGTTTTGTTTTGTGTGTTTGTTTGTTTGGTTTTTTTAATAAATGAGTAGAACATCGCCTGTTTTTCCTTAGCGTCAAGGGAATTTTAGTTTCACTTTGTTTTCATGTATTGTGAGCTATCGCCTTTACAAATAACGTACAAAATAAATATATTTTGGGGTTTTGGAGCTCTTGTTCCAAGAGTTCTTTTGTGTTTGGGTGTCCTATTAAGACTTTCCAAATGGGAATACACAATATCTGAGCTATACCACAATGGTGACCTGTTCAAGGCCCAAAACCAAAAATAAAACCCTACAAAAACAACCTTGGCACTGTGTCACTGCCGTGTGCTCTAACCATCATCTCCTTCTCTTTTTCCTTGACAGAGCAGGAAAAAAAATCACCCATCCCCAACAGAAGGCAGAATCACAAATCATCTGTTCTTCCTCCATTTTTTTCCTTGCAGTTCTTAGCAGAATTCAAAGAAACCTTATTTCTGAACTAAAAGCAAATTGGCTGACCAAAAATGTCAACGCACCTTCCATCGATGGATTTAACAGTGAAATTATGCAGAGATTTCCCCGTGTTTACATACCCAAATTAGTAAATGCTAGAAATGCCAGCAATAATGCCAGTTCTAGTCCTATTTGCTTTCTGTATTTGAAATCCTGTGTAACCTTTGCCGAAACCTTTCAGAAAATTGAAGTAACCTGAGTTTAGCTTCCTTTGGCTCAGGGACTGTTCAGCAAATGTGTTTCCCTCTGCTCTCCCAGCCTTCAGAAACTGGTTCATTTGTCCTTTGGCAAAAGCCTGGAGGTATGAACCAAACCCTTTCTGTTCGTGTAAGATTTTAATTTCTGCTCAGCTATTCCGTTTATGCTGTATTTATTCATAAAGAGAAGTAAAAACGAAAAACAGATGGCTGCTACTTTGTAGCAGTGCTATTATTTTACTATTTTATTTTACTATTTTACTCTTTTTGCCCTTTTCCCAGTAGATGTGGGCTGAACTGAGGCAAGAATCCAGCAGTTCTACTCTTTGGTCTTGACGTGGTTTTCCTTGAAGTTCTGCATCTGTAAATTGGATGAACGCGTCCCTATTCCATAAGAAAAGAAGCAGAAAATAGTGACTGTAAAGGATCATAAATATATTTGCTTTTTATATTAGTTTTGTTCAAATCTTAGCTAGACTAAGGTTATAATTTTTATTAAAAAAGTATTGACAGTTTAAAATACAATAGTTTTTGACATTGGTTATATGGTCTGATATTCTCTTTCAAATTTTCATAGGAAACTCCCCTTTTTATTTTAATTTTTGTTACACTATGTCCTCAGTTGCCTGCCATGTGGTAATGGAATAACCCAGTGAATTTAAAAATGGTCTGCTGCTAGAAGAATGAATTATTGTGTCCAGCAGATAACTTCTGAGTTCCTGTAACACTTTAAGGAGAGAACCTTGAAACAATACCTCTATTGAGATCTTTCTTTCTCAAACTTTCTCATCCAGTTTTTGCCTTTTTCCCAGGGTACTGCTCTTTCAGCTTCTTCATTAGTGTTTTTGGTTTTTAATTCCTTGTACATGTGAGGAAAAAAAAGCTGTTTGTCTGAGATTTCTTTCATTTTAACCTGGAATTTAAAAGTGTCTGTCCTGTTCCTTCGCCGTATCAGTAGAGAAGAAAACTGTGGGATATCAAAACTTGAGCATATTTCTGTTGCAACTATAGGAATCCAGGAGCAGGGAGGGCTGTAGGGATGGCTCAGATTTATGGCTGGACTTGAGGATTTGAAGGTTTTTTCCAACTTAAGTGATTTTATGGTAGGTGCTTTATTCTATTACACCATCTGGCACAGACAGAAAGTGCATTGAAGTCGTGGGAATTTCTAACTTTTTTGTCACCTCTGAAAAGAAACAGAGATGCTTTGAAACACTACAACAGGAAAAAAATTCCTTGTGTGCCTCTAACTGTGGGGACCAAGCCTGCTGAAGTTCTGCTGCTCTTTAAATTCAGCATGCTCGCTTTTTGGAAAGTGTGATAGTTGAGCAGATATGGCTCCTCTGCATATTTTTATTATTCTGGGGCAGTGCAGTGACAGGCCACTGCTAGTTTAATGGGAGAGCCTAATTTTAAAGAGGATAAGACATTGAATGCGAAAATATATATAGCCTGTACTTCATCAAATTTTCCAGCTTTATTTCTCCTCTGTCTTTTTATAATGTAGTTTTAACAATAATAATAAAAAGTGAAGGCAGGCACATAAGATAGAGATATAAAAGAAGAAATTGCTCCCAAAATTTGGTCTATGCACTGACTTTATAGCAGGAATTCGAGGAAAATATAAACATTATAATTCTGTTTCTCCACTTTAGGGCTGTTTCATTGTCTGACTCCACAACTGAGAGTATTTGTTCCATTATAATCACCTGATTGTTAACGAGGCAGCCACTGAGCAATTGAATTGCCAAATTAATAACTCCCACCGTATAAAATTGCTATAATGAACGCTTATCTTCTTGTACATTCCAAGCAGGCTGGCCTTAATTTTCCATTCATTTTTTTTTTCCTTTTTTACTTATGATTAC